>JAWLRI010001056.1:1048358-1080808 GCA_034781795.1 Crypturellus tataupa | reverse complement strand
TTCGAGGAATAGTCCCGCCCCCCCCCCCCCCAAAAAAAAAAAAAAATCTAGAAAGCAGAATTCCAAGAAAGCGGAAATGCAGCGCCATTTGCTTTCCAGGATTTTGGGGGGAGTGTGTGTGGGGATGGGGTGTCTGATTCTTAGAAAGCGTAATTCCTATGAGGTATAATTCCTTAGGAAGCACGAGTGCATGGCCTTTCTAGGAATCTGAGTGGTCCCCTCTCCCTCCACTCCAAAATTCCTAGAAAGCAGAATTCATGGGATAATTGGGTGGCCATTTTACTTTCTAGGAATTATGTCTTCTAGTAAGTGCGCCTTCCAGGAATGAGGCTTCCTGGGAAACTGACTCCATTCCTGTACCTTCCCCTCCCCAACAAAAAAAAGTCTTGAAAGCAGGATTATGAGAAAGCACAATTCCTAGAAAGAAAAATGGCATGGCCGTTTTGTTTTCTAGGAATTATACTTTTTATAGGAATTATACTTTTTATAGAAATTATGCTTTCCAGAAATTATACCTCTAGGATTTTGCCAGGGGAGAGGTGAAGGAAGATTCCTAGAAAGCATAACTCCTGTAAAGTTTTTTTTTTTTTTTTTTCCTTTCTAAGACTTATGCTTTTTAGGAATTGTCCTTCCTTGTTATATTTTTTTTTAAAATTTATTTTATTATTTTATTTTTAAATTTATTTTATTTTATTTTTAGTTTGTCTTTCCCTAAAAATTCTTAAAAAGAATGATTGCTGGGAAGCCAAATGGCCATCCAATTGTGCTTTCTAGGAATTATGTTTTATTTTTATTTTTATTTTAGAAAAAGAAAATGTGGCATCAATTTCCTGGAAAGCCTGATTCCTAGAAGGCATAATTCCTAGAAGGGATAATTGGGTGGCCATTTTACTTTCCAGGAATTAAGCTTTTTAAGAATTTATTTGAAGAGGAGAGAAAATCATGGAGTCTAGTTCCTGGAAAGGATACTTTTAGGGAGCAAAAATTTTACTTTTTTTTTGTTTGTTTTGTTTTTATTGGAAGGTGTCACATTCCCTAGGAAGCGTAATTCTTGACCAAAAAGTAACTGCTGCTTGATATGAATTATTTTTTTTTTCTAGGACTTTCTAGCAAAGCTATGTCCTAGCTAACTGTAGGGACAGTTCCTAAATGGTAAGTTCTTGGCTGATTGCTCAAAGGGGAAATTTCCTATAAAATGATGCTTTTTCTATGGGGAAATGTAGGGCTCTTTTTTGTTTGTTTGTTTTGTTGTGTTTTGTTTTCTTGGTTACCGAGAGAATTTCCTGTCAAGTCTCAAGGACTCCTTTAGAAGCCAAAGGCATGAAATCCATGGCGAGTCAGCACAGCATGGCCTGAAAACATAATTTCCTTGTGAGGAAGCATAAAATGTATTAGGCAGCCTTGATGTGCATGTGGGCAAAATTCCTGGAAATGAAAGGGATGTTTCCTGGTGTGTGTGTGTGGGGGGGGGAATATTTCCATCGGGGGAATTTCTGGTCCCGCAGGGCAGCGGTGCAGGTGGGGCTCCTCGAAGGACAGGACCAGGCTCCCAGGAAAGGGCCGTGGATCTCCTCGATCGCCAGAGGGATTTCCCAGAGAGAGGGAGGGAGAAGAGAGGAAAGTTCCTGGACTGAGCGATGGGAAAGGGGAAACGAGTTATGCTCCTCCCCACAACGTGTCCAGGCCGCTCTTGGGTGCAACATCTCTCCCCTGTCCTAGCGCAGGGATCTCTCTCTCTGCACAACTCCTGCAACTCCGGCTTTTAACATATCGGTCTATTTTTGCGCCCGAGGGGTTGTTCTTTCGCATGCCCACCCCCTCCCCCTTGTTTTTGGCCTCTCTGAGGCCGCAGCCCGCGCGGCCCCGCTGCTGCAGCGAGGGCCGCTTCCCTGAAGGCAGCTGCAGCTGCCGGCTCCTGTCGCGCTTCCTCTTTCCGCCCCGGGGGTTTCTCGCTCGCGAGGCCCTTGCACCCAGGCAACTTTCCTCCGGACGCAGGGGAATTTGTGCTGTGTGGCTGCTCTAGAAACTAAAAGCTCTTAGAAAAGAGGAAGGAAAGATTTTCTTTTTAAGGGAAAAAATATTTTTTTTAAGGGAAAGGAAAAAAAAAAGAAAAAAGAAAAAGGTGTGAATGGGGATCCTCCGGCCCCTTGCGGCTGCCTAGGCCAGGCCCTGGCGTCCTGGCTTTGGTATTTGTTTGCTTTATGGTCTTATGGGCCCTGCTCCCGCCCTCGCGCCCAGCGCTGCCAACCGAAACCGGCGGTTTCGCCTGCGGGTGGCAGCGCAGGAAAAGCTGCTCCTGCAGCACCCGCTGCCGCAAAGCAGGAAAATGACTTAAAAAACATCCGAGCACGGGCCAGGGTGCTGGGGCTGCCGGGTATCCCCCGCGGCCGGTGTGGGGAGCGCGGGAGCCGGCGCCCCTGCCACTCCGTCCCTGCCGCCGCTGCTGTCACCCGCTTTCCTCCTCTTGCTCCCGCTCCCTGCGCTGCTGCACGCGGGGGCAGCCGCAGCCCTTCCACTTTCAGGGCACACACGTGGTTTCCAGGAAGGCGCCCGCGGAGCCGGGGGCCGAGCCGGGCAGCATGGGGAGGCACCTCCGCCCCCAGCTATAAGGAGGTGCCGCAGCACGGAGCAGCCGGCACCGCTGTGGTGATGGAGGGACAGGGGTAAGGAGAGGCTGGGAGGAGGAGGAGGGTGGGCAGGGGGCCCAGGCGGGCGCCCCCAGCCCTGCGGGTGCTGAGGGGCCGCCCCGCGCAGGGAGCCGCAGCCGCTGCGCTTCGGGCGCTGGCTGCTGCAGGCCGTGAGCAGCGGGAGGTACCCGGGGCTGCGCTGGCTCGACGGCGCGCGCACCGTCTTCCGCGTGCCCTGGAAGCACAACGCCAGGAAGGACGTCTCCAGCAGCGACGTGCAGATCTTCAAGGTAGGTGGTCCTGCCGCAGCCCCCCCCACCGCGGGCACCGCCACCGCCGCGCGCCCTCCCCGCTGCACCCGCATCGTCCCCCCGCAGGACTGGGCCATAGCCAGCGGCCGCTACCAGCCCGAGCGGGAGGATCCAGCCCGCTGGAAAACCAACTTCCGCTGCGCGCTGCGGAGCACCCGCATGTTCGTGCCGCTGGAGGACTGTTCCAAGAGCGACGAGGACCCCCACAAGGTCTACAGGCTCGTCGGTGAGGCTCGGCCTTGACCGCAGGGGAGACGCGGGGGTGGCGCTGCCGCGGGGCCCCCGGCTCAATTCCGCTCCTCCCTGCAGAGCGCCAGACGCCCGAGGCCAACGGAGGCTGCGCCGCGCAGGCGGCCGCCCCGTGCGCCCCACAGAGCCACGTGCCTGCTGAGGGGGACGCGGCGCGCGGGCTCCTCGCCTCCCGCTGCCTGGCCGGCACGGAGCTCCCTCAGGCGCAGCCGGCGCTGGAGCTGGACTTCAGATTGCTGTCGCTGGAGAGCAGCCCCGCGGCGGGGATGCAGGGCAGGGCAGTGACGGGCACAGAGCACTTCGAGGTCCCTGGCACCACAGATGGCATCAAGGCAGAGCTGGCCGCCCCGATAGACACGCTGCAGTGGGTGCTGCAAGAGTGCGAGCTCGGCCCCCAGCCGGCAGGCTGGGCCACGGCGCCAGGTAAGGGCCGCCGGGGACAGGCGGCCTCGCGCCGCGGCCCGGTGCTTCCCACCCGCTCTGCCCGCAGGAGGAGACCTCTACAGCGAGGAGGCCCTGGGGCTCATGGAGGCGCCGGGCGCTGCTGCCGAGCACGAGCTGCTGCCGGACTCGCTGCTGCTCTACACCGAGAGCCCCTGGGAGGCGCCAGCAGCGCCCGGTGACGCGGGGCTGCTGCCAGCGGCCGTCCCCAGCGCGGTGGCTGCGTTCCCCTGCAGCAGCGCCCTCTCTGCAGGTGAGAGGCCCCGGCTGGCCCTGCTTGAAGCCACTTTTGAGGTCTAGAAGGGGATGTGAGAGCCCTCCTGCTCTAGCAGGCCAAGCCCCCTTCCTTGGTTCTCAGGGGCGGCATGTTGGCCCAGGCGAGCAAGAGAGGAGAGGGGGGGGCTGGAGCTGCTTGGGCTGGAGCCACAGGGCTCCAAAGCTTCGTCAAAGCTTTGGTGATGGGTGCCCGCAGGCGGCATCCCGCCCAGGCTGGACATCAGCATCTTCTACCGCGGGACGCTCTTCCACCGCGAGGAGGTGAGCAGCAGCCGGTGCCTGCTGGCGTACGAGGGCGCCGAGTGCGCCGACGGCGCCCTGCCCCTGGGCCTCACGTGGCTCGTGCGCTTCCCGAGCCCCGCGGGCCTGGCCGACCGCAAGCAGCGCCGCTTCACCGAGGAGCTGCTGCAGAACACGGCGCTGCTGCTGGAGCAGCGCGACAACAAGATCTTCGCCCAGCGCCTCAACAACTGCAAGGTCTACTGGGCCCTGTCCAGGCAGCTGGGCGCAGACAACCTCTCGCCCAAAATGCTGAGGCGCAACCAGGAGACGGAGATCTTCGACTTCACGGAGTTCTGCACCGGTACACAGCCCTGGCCGGGGTGGGGGACCAGGTTCTGGCAGGGCCTGATGGCCAGCAGCCTCCAAGGGAGGAGGGGATGATGGGAAAGGGCAGGCTGGGCCGCAGGGGCGACTTCAGGTTGCTCTTTCCCTCCTGTGGATCAAATGCGAGAATTTGCTCCATCCACAACATCCCAACCCCCACTCCGCGCTCCCGTCTCGCAGCCCTGTTCACGGGGATCCCTCTTGCAGAGCTCAGGGAGTTCCGTGACTACCGCCGGAAGCACTCCCCTGACTTCACCATCTACCTCTGCTTCGGGCAGTGCTTATCCAATGCCAAGCCCAAGGATTCCAAGCTCATCCTGGTCAAGGTGAGGAAACTCCTCCTAAGCAACTCGCTGCGTGTGGGGGCCAGCGTGTGGCAGCTGCTGACAGACTCGGCCTTTCGCTTCCGCAGCTGGTGCCCAAGTTCTGCGAGTTCTGGTATGAGCAGGTGCTGCAGCAGGGCGCCTCCTCCCTCAACAGCAGCAGCCTCAACCTGCAGCTCTCCGACTCCTTCAGCCTCTTCGAGCTCATCGAGCAGTACAACATGCAGCTGGACTGAGGGCTGGCAGCCGCCCCCCCGCGCTGGCCTCCAGCTTTGGTACTTTTGGAGGCCTGAGAGCAACTCACGGCCTCCGCTTGGTGTTGGACCTCCGTGCTGGAGCCTCCCTTGCTCCCAGGAGTGGGAGCTCTGCAGCGAGACCCACCCCAGCTCGGAGCGCCCTGAACTGCCCGCGTTGCCCTCCACGGTGTGGTGCCCCACGGCCCCCGGGGCAGCTCTCGCCACCAGCGAGGCAGCTGCAGAGCCCGGGACAGCCTCCTGCCTGCGCACAGGCTACTCCTCGGCCCGACTCACTGCGGCCGCGGTGGGGGATGCCGCACAGGGCCACATAGGGCAGAGGCACCCCCATGGGCCGGTGGCTGTTCAAACCTGGTCGTGCCAGCAGCCAGTCCCAGAAGAGATTGGCCTTTTCCCGAGGGTGGGCGGGCAGCCACTGCTCCTGCCACTCCTTGGGCACTTTGCGGGCACAGAGAGGATGGGCCCGCGGCACAGGGAGGGATAGGGACCAGTGCCTGGCTTTCCTTGAGCTGGGGGCCAAGGGCAGCCCATGGGCCAGGGCAAACAGGAGAAGTCCTGGCCTTGGTGAAGGCAATGGGGCTCAGCCTGTGGCAGGTTGTCAACTGTTAATATTCATTTTTTTTCCATAGTATGTAGTCATTTATGAAGTTATTTCCTTTCAGCTCATGCATTTATGTGTATGTACAAACATATTCTGTCTGCTGCTCTGTATCTCTTCCCAGCACTCACGTGGAGCCTCTCTAAAGCAGCCTGAGTTTTAACTCTGTGAGGATGAACATGTATCCAACTCTTGCCTAGGGCCCTGGTGTCCCTTAACAGGGGGTCAGGATCCCGCTATCTGAGACCTCCAGCCCCTCCAAAGACACTGGGAACATTGGAGCAGGATAGAGCAAGCCTAGTGCTGGGAGAGGAACTCTCTACTGTTGCTCCTGTTGGCACCAGGTACCAAAGCAATGAGTACATGCCCACTTCTCCCCCTGGTCTTTATCTGACTAAATAAAGGGACTTCCCCTGCATTAATGGGGTGTTTATTGCGAACGGAGCTTGTAAACCAGGAGGCAAAGGCATGAGGAAAACAGTTTGGCTTTGGCTAAAACAAGTTCTTCTTCCACAAGTGCCTTCTTGTTGGCTACTCACTCGAGATGTTCTGTAAAGGCAGGATGACAACCAGGCTGCAGCGCGCAGGGCTGCCTAGTCGCGGTGCAGCACCACGGGCTCTGCTGCTCACGCAGGGCCCCGGTGGCCAGAGCCCCGCGCGGCAGCCGTGTTACCTGGCGGGTGACATGGACGCTGCTGGGCCCAAAGGTCGTGGTCCCGTAGCTGGTGACGTAGTAGTGAGCGGGCGGCTGCGTGGGAAGGGCCTCCGGCTGCTCAGGCACTGCGCAAGGAGACGCGGAGGAACCCGCGCTGCCGAGCCCAGCCAAACTGTGCTCGGCTAAACCCAGTAATTACTTCCCCCCTCAAAAAGCCGGGAAAGCTCCCTGGTAGCAGGCTAGCAAAACTCAGCCATTGTGATCCCACAGAGAGGGAGAAAAACTGCTCCGGAAGAACCCGGAGTAATTACTTCAAGTAGGGAACCAGCTTCCCCACCCCAGGGCCCCTTTATGCCCAGAGGTAAGAGGTGCCCGTTCCTCTCTGCGTCTCCCCACCTTCCTTCCCATTTAATCCCCTGCTCCTTGTCTGGAGTAACCCCGCTGTGGATCTGACCTGCGCACACGCAGGACACGGGAGTGACTCCTCACCCACCGCCGCTCGCTCTCCCACAGCCTCAACTCTCAAGGCTGCCCTCACCTCTGGGTAAGAGCAGCTCTGCTCGGAACTGATGGCCACAGGTTCCACAGGTTTTAACCTCTTCCTTCGTCCTGCGCCGGAAAGAGCCCACAGAGTCAGGAGGGACATTGTGTGCTTTACCCCTAAACACCCAAGTTTCAACTTCTTCCCTCGCTCAGACATCCCGTGCAATTAAACGCCGTGAACGGTCACCACGAGGGACACAGACTGCCACACTCAGGAGGGCAAAAGGGGGCCTGCAAGGACTGCAGCTCTTCTCCCATGGCCCATCCGCCCCCCGGCACTGCAGGAACCGCCGTTGCTCGCCGAGAGCGTACGCACACGACGATCTGGCCATCCACGTCTGGCCACACGAGCTCCGCGGGACACGCCGCAGTGCGGCACGGCGTCTTCACGCACACGTGCAGCCCCGGCCACTCCTCCGAGAGCTTCTGGCTGATGAACACGACGGCCATGAGGAAGTCCCAGGCAAAACGGAAATCTGTCAGGCGGGAGGAGAGAGTGGTGGTGACGCACGTCCAGCCCAGCTGCCGGGAAGCCGGCCTGGCAGGAGCAGAGCGATGCACGAGCTGCTTGCAGCCCCCTGCGTGACAGCCCGTGAGGACGGCCGTGGCAGCCACGACTCCCCATGTGGCTAACTAAGGCTCAGAGCAACCCAAAAGGTGAAGATCCTCCGATCGTACAGTGCTTTTGCCCACGGGGATCACACTTTACTGGGATCCTAGGGATCAGAGAGAGGCTGACCTATTTGCTTCTAGAGAAATAAATATTTGTCTTTCCACTTTCATTTGATAACTTGTTCATGGTTCTACTCTCGAGGTAGAGGGAGAAAGGGGTAGGTTCCGCTGAACTGCTGATGCTTCAGAGGATCCTGGCCAGCCTAGGGCCTTCTGCAGCAAAGCTTTATCCAGAGGAGCTGGGGTGAAGTGGGCTAAGGGGACGCACGCGGTTAGGAGACGCATGTGCGGAAAAGGCAGCTGGGCGCAAGGTGAGGACAAGGACACTTACCCCTCCTTTCCGTGGGCTTTCTGCACCGGAGCTCTAGGTAGCTGTAGGCCCTCTGGTTATTCTCTTTGATCAACAAGGGTTTGCCATTGCATATGAGCAGGCAGGTCACCCTGGCCACCCAGTGTGTGGAGTAGAAGGAGCAAGCTTTCACCAGGAACCTGCAGGGAGATTGCTCACGGATTTAACTGCCCTCCTCCCTCCCCCATTATCTCCAGTATTTTGTGTGGCACTGGGGGAATTCAAAATATGAAACCAATTTTAACTGAAACAAATGAAGAATCTCTCTTACTGAATGCTCAAGCAGCATGAGCTAAGGCTAAACACCAGGCCCACAATCAGCTGTTACAGCAAGTTCAGCAGCCTTCTAAGGACAGTGCTGGAGTGGGAGTCAGGCTACATGATTCCCAATACCTACTTCCACCCCCTCCAAAAGACAGCAGTCAAAAGCCTCTTAAGTCAAGAGCTGCTTCGAGGCTGGGCCACCAGAAGAATTCTGAACACAACCCAAGAGAAGAACCCCAAAGAGGCAGGAGACTTGCCAGAAATGGAACCAGTCACAGTGCCAAAAGAAACAGCTCAGGTGAAAGGTGAAACAAAAGAGCATTATCTTTGCTCATGTGCAGACAGTGAATATTGAAAGGATTTGTCCATAAGACCATGGCAGACATGAAAAGCCACCTGTGGTCTCGAGTCCCAGCTTAGTGCCTGAACACTCAACAGTTCCTCTCAACAGGTGAAGGTTTGCTGACAGTCAGACCAGCTATGTCAAGCAATCCCTGCCGCCAAAAAAATAGCCACTGAACAGCACACCCTCAGCACAAGCTAGAAACTACTGCTTACCTCTGAAAGAAGCCCTCAGGTATTTCAGGTGAGAAATAGACCCGGATGTGGAGGTCCTCAGGGTGATCTCCTCCCCATACCTCAGAAACCTCTTCACTCTGGTTCAGGTAGGTTGGGAACAGGTACCAGGACTCTCCAGGGCCTTGTGTTGTCTCCCATGGCTTCCCAGGCACAAACTCACTGGCTTCTGGGTTGAGAGCTTCAGCTTTCCTCACTTCCAGGCAGATCTCAAAGTGCTGCAGGAGACTAAAGAGTTTCCCTCTCCCTCCGTGGGACTTGTATCCCATTATTTCCTCAAAGATATCCTGCATTCCCTCCTGATAGAGCTGGTACTTGACCAAAGCACGCACTGCCCTGTAGCACAGCATCGCCTTCGACTTGAATGTCCACACCCAGTTGGACCTGTCCCTGATGGTAGAGTGCTCCCCTATGAGTGTGTCCACAGAGATGCTCTCAAGCTGCTGGACTAGGCGGTACCTTACAAGGAGCTGGGTGGCAAGAAAGAAGGAGGAAGGGCTGCAGTGAGAGGAGCACAGCGAAACTGCAGGCACTCTCTACAACTTTGGTGAGGCAGAGAAGACCCACACTCACCTTAAACATAGTTATAAGGAAAGTAGGCTGGAGAAAGACAGTGTTTTCCAGATGCTCGATTTCCTCATACCATATGACAAGCCCAATGCGGTGGAGGTACCGCAAGATATCCTGGAGGAGCTCTCTGCCCAGGTTGGCCAGATGCTCTCGATGGCAGAGTTTGCTGAGGAGGTACTGCAGGTCCATCATGCCTGCAGGGAGTCAAACCACATCTCCTAAGCCAGCAGTTAAAGGCAGACACTTTACAGAGCCAATGAACACAAGCAATACCAAACACCAAACAGCCCATGCCATCTCTAGCGTAGCAGGCAGGACCGGAGCAATGCTCCGTGGCTGTGCCCCAAAACACTTTGCCCACTGCAGTAAGGCAGCCCACAGCTACCTTGAACCTCAGCAGAGCTTCTGAAAAACAAGGCTAGCATGGTGCTCACTGTTTCAAAGTATAGACTTGCTCCTAGCTAGAACATTTTTGACTGCAAGTTAAATGTCAGATTGACATCAGTCATCCAGAGAACACATGGAAACAGGCAGGTCTGCCTGGCATTAAAAACTTGGGCTTTTCTCCCTGGAGGAAAAGAACTTGCTTTGCTCCCTGTGATCCTGCAGTAGTCAAGGCAGCCAGAGAAAGCAGAGCCAGGAAAAGTAGTCAGAGAAATGCTGGTAGTCATATCACCAGCTTCAGGTAGGTAAGTGACCAGACAAGGCTGCCCGCAGAGTCACAGGAGGGACAGAAGAGCCAGTCAGAGCCTGGTAGGGGGCATTAGATAAGGTTATTTCCACACCTATGCCTGTTAAACAGGAGCATTGCTTCTGACAGGATGCTGTGGAGCCCCCCTGCTACAGGACATTATGGATTTTAGACATTTATATGGGGCCAAGTGGAGAAAGAACAAGAGTTAAAGAAATGTATGGACAACTGTGTGACATCTACCAGCTCAGGGCACAACAAACCACAGATGGCCAGATGCAGGCAGAGCCTTCGGGTGAACCAACACCTGTCTTTTCCTCATACTGTTCCCTGGATATCTGCTCAATAATACTAGTTGGACAGAACATGGGGCCTGCAGGTCCTTTGAGTGCCCCACAGCCCAGGAGCTCTGAATCAGGCCCGATGCCAGTCCTCCTCAACTGGCCCCTTGCAGCTCAGGGCATAAAGGGCACAACTCGAGCCAGGTAACAGGACCACCTGCAGCAATAACTCTGCAAGTTCTTCAGCAGTGACACCCTGCTGTCACCCGCGGGACAGCCAGGCCCCTGGGGAAGGAGGGGGCTGAGAAAGGCGCTGCCTCCTCACCGTGATCTGCCATCTCCTCGCTCTGCGCCACGTCCACAATCGCGGCTTCCACTTGCCTGTAGACGGGGGGCAGCACTCGGACAACCTCAGGAAAGAGCTCCTCGTTTCTCACATGCTCCAGAATAACAGCTTCAAGCTTTTTGATATCGCGGCGGTCGGTGCAGTTGACGGGAACTAAGTTTAAAATCTGCAAGAGAGAAAGCATGTGCCTAGCAGAAGTGAGTCCTGGAGAGGCCTCCCTGGTGGTCAGGAGGCTGGAGGAGAGATTGAGGAAGGAGGCTGAGAGATGAAGGAGGGGAACTAGCAGCAGCTTCCTGGTGCTTACTGAGAAGATGGAGCAAAACTCTTTATTGAAGCACATGGCAGAATCATGAGAGTCAGAGATAAACCAGCAGGTTTATAACTCGATACCTAACATTTTCCTTGTGGGGTAAACCATGCACTGGAACAGTTTGCCCAGTGAGGCTCTGCGGTCTCCTCAGACATTATTGAGATCTAGCCAGGCAAAGCTCTGAGCTTCCTGGTCTGAACTCCCCACTGACTGCCCTTGGAGCACCCAGACACCTTCCAAAGTCCTGGCCCACCGCGGCTGCTCCGCAATCCCGCAATGACCGGCCTACCCAGACACATCCAAGGGGATGCTGCATCCCAGCCATGGGGAGGACACCTCATGTCTCTGGCCTTAGCTCTCTAGCACAGTCTACAGAAAGGCAGCTACCTGCACCTGCCCTGCTGCCTGCGCTCCCACCTGCGGGCAGGGAGTGCTGCCAGCCCAGCCACACCAGCTGCTGCAGGCAACAGCCTGACATTAAAACGGGTGACTGTGACCGCCAACACGGTGGGCTGTAGCCACAACAGCCTGGGAAGGGGCACCTGTCTGCTGCCACGGCCGCAGGGGCCGTGGCTGCTGCCAGACACAGAAACAGACAGTGAGGAACGCTGGTGGCTTCAGCCTCTCAGCCAATCCCACGCGAGGAGGCAAACCCAAGCCCTGGGAGTTTGCTCAGCTCCCTTGCAACTGCAGTAAATCTACAATAACCTCAGCCCTACTGTTAATGTGTGGTTCTCCATCTCCTTCAGCCTTTCCCACTGGTCCACATAAAATTCAGACTCCTCGCTGCCCTCCAGGTTGTCGATGAAGTGAGAGAGGTTGCTCTTCCTCTCCTCCAGCATGGCCGCAATCTTGGACATGATGTCGCACCTCTTCTCCTCCACGTCTGCCTCCTGGCAGCAATCAGTGTGGGTCCCCACGGGGAGCACCACCGAGCTGGGCACTCGCATGGACAGGTTGTTGATCCAGAAACCCACAAGGTCCTTGAAGGTATCGTCATTAGTTTGGTACCTGGGGAGAGACCAGAGGAAAAAAAAATAAAATGATCACCAAGTTCATGGCCACCCCTCTGAGTCTTCAGGCAGCTCCTTCCAGCACAGGCCTAACAAGGTGCCCAGGAAGTGACCAGAGGAGAGTCCCGATCTCCTAAATGCTGCCCTGGTTCATTCCAAGCCCAGGGCTACCAGCTTCTTCTCCATAAACTAAGGTGACTAAAGCTGGGGCGGCAGCAGAGCCCCTCTGCTGTGCACAAGGGCATCCCTCTGTCTCTGAGGGCTCAAGCCTGATGCTCCCTCTGCTTTCAGGGATCAGTAGGAAGGAAGTGGAGGCTCATGGATGTATTTTCAATGCATAAAGCAGAGGTAAGGACTGTTTTGATTGCAGCAAATTCTCTCCTAACAAGTAAATACCTCTCTAATCTCTCAAAACAGACAGCTTAGACAAGACGATGACAGAGCTACTGGTTTAATAAAAAGCATGATCTCAAAAAAGGGGAAGAAGGAGAGTTAGTTACTCTGGTGGAGAAAAGAACCCACATCCGTGTCTCATGGAAAGGACAGAACCAGAGCAGAGGGAAGAGTCCCCAGCCCAGATTCAGTTTTCTTCCCTCGCCTATTATGAATTCAAACCTGCACAGCACTTACATGTGGAGATTGATCACCAGGATGACAAGTGCCTGCGGGGTGATGAACACGTGGTGAGTCATGTAATACTCCAGCTGGCCAGCAAAGTCCCAGAAGAGAAAAGTGAAGTCCTCTATTCGGAACTCACTGATCTCAATCCCAACCGTCCGCTCTTCCTTGGGCACCAGTTCAGTTTGCCCCTGCTTCAGGCTTTTGCAAATAGTGGATTTTCCCGCCAGTGAAGCCCCTAGGAACATGGTCTTAACCCTCTTGTCCTCCTGCCCCAAACCCTCTTGCAGCTGCGTGAAGTAATTCTTGATCTGCTGGATGCCACCCGCACACACTTCACTGGGTGGCTCCCTGAGCGGGTTCCCGTTGGCCTTGAACATTTTCAGGGATTGCCCCTGAAAGAGCTCCTTGGGGAGCTGGCGAAGGGCATTATTCTGCACGTGGAGCTCTTGTAAATTTGTCAGGTGCAGGACAGGCTGGGGGAAGGTTCGAAACAAGTTGTTGGACAGGTTGAGATACTGGAGGCTGCCTTGACATGCTCTCAGGTCCTGGGGCAGGGCACAGAGGCGGTTGTTGTTCAGCCGCAAGTGTCTGAGCCTGGAGAGTTGGGAGAAAATCCCCTCCGGAATGACACGGATTTGATTCTGGTTCAATTCAAGCTTCTCTAAGTAGACCAGGCTCTGGATTTCATCTGGAAAATCCAAAATCTCATTCTTGGACAGTATCAGCTTCTTCAAGTTGCAAAGCTTCGAAATGCCAGCAATCCGTTTGAGCTTGTTCCTGTCGAGGTCGAGGCTCTCCAGCATGGGGTTGCTCAGGACGGCCGCAGGCAGCACTCGCAGCCGCTGCGTAGAGAGCGTCACTTCGCGCAAACCCTCCTCCTGCTCCCCACCTGGATGCCGGGACAGGAGAGGTGGTTAAGGACCGCGCGCCGCACGTGGGGCCACCAGCCGGCTTTGTCACCTGCTGAGAGGGAGACCTGCACCCTAACGATTGTGGAGCGCTAGCTCCTTTGAGATCTGGAGTTCGACACAACTTTCAGACCATTTAGCCCAGCAAGAGAAAGTAAAGGCCAAATAGGAGTTGTTTGAAGACCACAGTCACAGCTTGGGGCTCAATCTGAGCTCCCATGGTCTCTCAGGAGAGCAAAGGAAAGCAGAGGCCAGAGGACCTTGGCCGGGGGCGATAATACTGGCAGCAGCAGGGGCCCAGCTCAGTTTGACCAAAACCCAGAGCCGCATTTTCCACTTTTCCCCCCTAAAATGCTTTGAGAGCAGCAGCCGCCGCCAGGTCCCTCGGAGGGCGGCAGCTTCGCGCTCCCTGACGGCGCTGGCAGGGCTGAGCTCTTCTGAGCAGCTGCGGATCCAGCCCCCGCGCTGCCACTCGCGCCGGGGCCGCTGAGTTCAGGCACTTCCCGCTCTCACATCCCCGTCTCCGCCTGCACGCCACCCGCCTCACGAGGAGCACCAGGAGGGCACCAGGGTCTCACACATGGACGAAGCAGGAACGTGGCCGGTGAAGCCAGAGCAGCTCCAAGGGAGGGTACTTGGAGCAGAGATTCACGTGTGAGAAGAGGCTGGGGAAGGGGAGGGGGGGGACATTAAACTGAAATAAAGTTGAGCTTGCTTCCTTCTCCTTCCTGCCCCTCGTTTCACTTCCTTGCCAAGTGACACCAAATGCGGCATCTCCTTGCGCAAGGCTCCATGCTCGGGAGCGACCCATCAGCTTTCCGCACTGCCACGTAACCTGGATCAGGCAATGAGCCTCCAAAGAAGCTTTACCCTGTCCTAAGCACCTGTCCTTTTCCTAGAGGAAGGAGGAGCCGAAGGGCTCCCACGTGGCTCTGGAGGGGTCCCACATGCAGCAGAAAGAGCTGGGGGCATCTACTCACAGGCTCGGGGCTGTGCCATGGCTCTGCAGTGCAGCACCAGCTCCTCCAGGTCACCCGGCCTCCTCCTCTCACTTCCTCCTCTCGCTCCCCGCCTCCCGAGGCTGCCCTGGCAACCCCACCCTCTCTTCCCTATCCCTAGCGCAGCTCCCCAGCCATCCCAGCACTTGTGGCCAGCAACCAGTCTAAACCATCACCTAAGTACTGAGACAGAGGGACCTCGTGCTCTCACTTCCGGAAACCTCCAACTGGGAGGACTTGGGAATTGTTCCTCCTCATGCCCTCCAGTATTTCCACTTTCTTTTCCAACATTCTTTTAGCAGAAGAGCACTTAAAACACACAGTACCCCAATCATTTCTGAACTCCTGTTGTGGGCAAGGCAAGGCTCTCCTACCGCCACATGCAGACCTCAAGGATTACGAATCATTTCTCGTGCAGACAACAGCAACTAACCAAGATCCTGGCCCAGCCGGTGGGCCCACCAGAGCTCCAGAAGGAGGGGCGTTTCCAGAAGAAACAATTTCTGTAGTAAAATCTCCTCTTCAGAGCCACCAGGGATGCCCAGGAGGCAGCTCTGGGGGTCATCTACGAGATAAGGATGGCAGCAGCAGCCGTGGTATCAGCTCTTCACAGCACCACATCGGCCTTTGCCAAAGGGGCTTTCGGCTGACACAACTCTTCTTGTTGTCGAGAATGGAAAGGACACTAAGAGGAAGTCCTTCTTGAGCTGAATAAATAAAATCTTTCGTTAAACAGGCAGCAGCACCTGATCCAAGCAGGTCACCCAGAGGGGAATAAAAGAAATGCAGTGACAAAAACAGCAACAACAAAACAACCAACCAAGCAACAAACAAAAACAAAAAAACACTCAAGTAGACTATGCAGTATACTAGAAAACCTGTTTCATGGAAGATGCAGAAGGCAGCATTTTTGGAAATGTTACAGGGCTTGGCTTCCTCAGTGATGGATTTATTCCTAACAAGAGGCAGGAGGACAGAGTGAACCAGCTCTCTTGCTCACGCGATGTGAGGGAAAGCCCCTGCACAATGCGCTGGTTTTCTGCTTCCTCTCTCTTCTGGGTGCTGTCAGACCCAGCAGTTCTCACAGCACACGCATTTGGAGTTTACTGTGCAACAGGCTTGTCATCCTTACGGGTAAATCAAGGCTAATACCAAACAATAATTGTGCTGAGAGCAGCAAACAGACTGAAAGTGTGTTCCTGGTTGCCTAACAAAGTTCTGTTTTCAAACTTGCTCCTCTCCTGTTTCAGGTGGCAGGGTCACTACTTGGCAGGCTATTTCCTCGGCTAAGCTGATGGCTTCTCACTTTCAGCCTCAGTGTACTCACAACTAGATTATCTTTGCTTAATCTTGTGTAAACAGTGACATAAACTTTATGATGTCACAAAAACTAATTGATTTTTATGTTATGTTCTCAACCCCACACTCACCTGCCAGGTTTATACTCTAGCTACAAGTTTCGGTTTAAAGCTCACTTCTTGTTCAGCAGCTTTGCAGACAATAGCGTGTCCTGCAAGAGGTTTTCTAGTAAAATTTCCAAAGAAAGCCGAAGTTACCAATCTACCACACCAAACCATTTCATCTCTGCGTGAAAAGCAATCTGAGACCACTTCTAAAATGCCTCTCTCTATATAGAGTGAGAAGCATTTTGCCAGTGCATCCAGTATCGATGCACAAGCTTGTTTAACTCAAGTCCTCAAACCAGCTAGTGGAAGCCGCAGTCAAAGCTATGGTGGGCAGGCAGGGGAGCCCACAGTACCCGTCAGAGACTCCTGAGGAGCTAAGATTGCCAGCAAGTGAACACTTGATCACTTGTGAGCCATTCCTAGGCTCCTGAAGAAAGAAAGAAAGAAAGGAAAAAAAAAAAAAAAAGAAAAAAAAAGACCCCAATTGTTGACTCTCTGCAGAGGAGTGAACATGACTATCCCCAAAGAGGACAGCTTCCGCATGCACCAAGAGGCTGGGAAGCACTCTCTTTGCTTTGCTACCATTGGGCCCCATATATTCTCCAGTTTCCACTGAAGGGAAAGGCAATTTCTAAGTTGCAACCTATCGTTTCTCTATTCAGCCTCCCTATTGGAACGCCTTCCCTCCTCCTAAAGTTAGGAATATTGGGAATGATAGCTCTTGCTGGTGGCTGTTTGCATTTGTCAGTCACTGTTTTTCAGATGTCTACTTAAAATAAAGATGGGTCACTCTGCAGCGCTCATGAACCAGAAGTGCCTTCAAAGAAAGCAAGATGAAGTCATTACTAGTCATTGCTAGTCTCCTTTACTGCTTCAGATGTAAACCAGTCCTCTCACAGAGGACTCATCCAACTCCAGTCCTCTTCTAGAAACACAGTATTCCTCCTGTAAGAGACGAGTGCGCAGGCAAGACAGGAAAGCCAGTGAAAGAGGTAGCTGCAAGACAAACAAATGACACCTGCTGTAAGACTAAAACCATTCAAAATAACTTTATAAATTCTGTCACATTTCTACTTTGTACATCAGTTCACCTTATCCCTCAAGCTTGCACT
The DNA here is from genome assembly GCA_034781795.1 of Crypturellus tataupa. Classification (NCBI taxonomy): domain Eukaryota; kingdom Metazoa; phylum Chordata; class Aves; order Tinamiformes; family Tinamidae; genus Crypturellus; species Crypturellus tataupa. The sequence goes on along the minus strand of JAWLRI010001056.1, from coordinate 1,063,808 downwards.
GAAAATTCACAAAGTTTGCTTTTTGTTCCTTTTTTTTCCTGAAAGGCAGACACAAAACCAGCCATCAGTGCATTATTTACAGAAGTGCAACATAATCTCCCACCCCCAAAATTAAAGTCTTCACTAACAAGATACTTCCAACAGAAGGTAAATAAACACCACAGCTTGAGCAGTGTTTCTGAAGTCAATTTATAAAGGTTAGCTCACTTTTGCAATCCCCAAATGACAGAGCGAGTAAAGCTTCGCTCACCATCAAGCGGGCTAAAAATACCACATTTCAAGTATCAAATCAGGAGTTTCTAAAGACAATCCATATTTGATAAATAAACACAAGGGAAACTGTATACAGCTCTTGATATACTGTATATGAAAAGTGGTGTCCAGTTTCAAACTTTTAGCGAGACAGGTGCACAGCCCAAAACTGAGATTAAAATAACCCTGAAAACTGTAGCAATCTGGGAGTCCCAAACGTTAATCTCTTCTGTGTTTCCCCTGGAATTATTCTGCTGGTCTGAGGCATTTGGTAATTATTTAGTTCTACATCTGTAGGTAATTCAAGAAAATCCCAAGTTCATTCCCATATGGAAACAATTCAAAAGTAGATTCAGCAGAAAAATCCTATTAGCATCTTGCTTCTCTGCACTTTTCAAGGAGATGCAACTGCAGATCTATTATTTCCTCTGGAATAGTGTTCTCAGACAGAGTAAGTTCAGGACAAGCTATGCTGGCTCTGGCTCATTCTCAGTTTTCCACTTCACGAGCATCTTCACCATCAGACTTCTTATGCTTCCTCATATGTTTGTATTTTTCCACATAAGCTTTTACCAAATTGGCTACCTTCATGGGATTGATTTCTCCACTTTTGCTGTGGCAGATCTACAAGGGATTAGAAAAGGCATTCGGCCAGTTAACTGTAACAGTTCAGGCAGATAACAGACAACAGTCAGAATGCCCTAAGCTTCCTAGCAAGACTGATTTCTACAAAAGCAATAAAATAATATAGCAGGATAAACAAAGCAGAAAATTCAACACATAATCATAGAATTGCATGAGACATCTATCACTTGCCTTGAGTGTTTTATGGTAGCTTTGTGCCAACTCTGGCTCTACCCTCCACATTTATTTGCATTATGTACACCCAAGATCTTGGTTTAAGTGCAATCATGCAAAAGCCAAGCCAGGTTTCTCCTCTCTGTGATACAGTCCTCAGGCATAATTAAAATGCCTTAGCCACACAGCCATTACTCATTCTCATAAGACCACATGTGCTCACCTGACCATCAGGCATTTTTTAATACACAAGCTGGTCAATACTAAGATTTGAGACCAAAATCAGTACAGACTAAGATGCAAGGCACATGGACATGACAGAAAGTGTTACCAGATTTTAACACAAAAAGTCATTTCTCACTTTTAATCAGAAAAAACTTGAGCTTTTTGGCCAGAGTTGGTAACATAAGATTTAACCATGACCAAAACACACGCATATGATGCTTCAGGAAAGGCGGCTTAAGCTTAGCAATGTTTTCAGCCACTGAATACAGGATTTTATGAAAGGAACAGTCCATCAGCTGCCATAAATGGCATGCTTAGCCCTACTTAAAGCAACTCCTGCTTCACTGAAAGCCTGCAGTGCCTGAAGATCAACTACTCAGTTACAGCACGTCTCCAGTGAAGTTTACAAGTGCAATTCAAAGTGCTGCCACTTATTTAGCTGTCTGCACAGCTCCTCTAATTCAGTTATCTCACCTTTTGCACTGCTTTTCGAAGAATATTCTTGTACTCCTCCTTTGTAATCTCCCTCTTCTGGTAAAAGGGTTTAATAGCAAGTTTCACCTCCTCCACAGCCCTTTCCTGCATGTGAAGCTTCTTCATGTACTACACAGCAAAGAGAAATTCATTACTTTGGGTTATCCAGGCAATGCTTTCCAAATCCAGTTCTATCAGTAAGCAGCTAAAAATGAAACTGTGAAATGTGTCTTAATTTTCAACAAGCCAAATAAGAGCTGGCCTCATAAACTGATCTCCTTCACTGTAAGTTACAGTTCTGACAAACTGATTTGTGCTTTAAGGAACCTTACTTTTTTGTAAAAATATTCTGCATTTTAAAGAACGTTTTTAAAAAAAAGACATCTGCAGTTAAACAACACATCTTTAATGTGGCTTAAGGGTCTTAATTCTAGTTTCATATTTTCTACTTGACATCATTCACTCACTTCTTCATTTTTTGTTTTATCCACTGGAGGTTTGGGTGCTTTCATCTTCTCTTCTGCACTTCCAACAGAGGCAGCTTGAATTCCCGGTTCAGAGGCAGTAGCCAGGCTGCCTGGCTCTGGAGTCAAACTCTGCCCTGCTGCACAGCCCAGTGCTGGAAGACTGCCCTGCATGATGAACTGCACGGTGGGCTGGCTGACGGGCGCGTAGGGGGGAAGGTTGGAGGGCAGAGGTGGTGCCAAAGGTATATTTTGACAGTACACCTGTAAAACAGGCACTTCCATTAATGCTGGTACTTAGAAGAATCAGATTAGGGAATGAATGGATGAACAAACAAAAAGAAAACAAAGCAAACAAACTAACAAAACAAACTTTTATCCACTGAAACAGGCAAGCAGTTACTAGGTTTGAGCCAGGGAGGCTGAAGACCCATCTCTCAGCTAGGTCTCTGTGCAACAGCAGCTACCTCCTGCCCCACTCAGCATTGCAGGGGGTGTAACAGAGACTGACGGCACAAGCTGAGGCTAGCAGGCCAATTTTGACAGCTTGATCACCAAATACTTTTTAAGCTTCTCCAACAGCATAATCTCTTGACAAGAAATGCTGGAAAGAGAAGCTGCACATATAACACAAAAGAAAGTGTGCTCCTTCAACTGTCAGGATCACTGAAGTTGGGGGGGGGTGGCTCTAGGAAACGTACAGCATGCACAAGAGGAACTCTGCTACGAGAGGAAGCCATTGCACAATGAGGGCACGGATGAGGTGAGATGCCTTTCATGACACCTGGTTACTGGAAAAGGAACCAATCTGAGAGGAATCTAGACCAGGAAACACAGGCTCAGGAATAACATAATTTGTTGGAGAAGGCTCAGTTAACTGCACCTGATTTAATGTTTGGTTCAAGTCCTCAGCTTTCCAGGCCCCCTCTTTCGCTCTCTGAAGTCTGTAGAAGGGCATCCCTAGGTTCCGCAAGAGAAGAAAAAAAAGAAAACATTTTAAGAACAAGATAAACGTTAGCAGGTCAAAGATTCCAAGACAGTTATAAAACAAGAAGTATAGCAACAGGGCTGGCTATAAAAGGGTTTTGTTTAACAATGCATTAATGTTTTACAACTTTTGTTAAGGAAGGATTTTCATCCACTCCTGCAATTGCTTTTTACAGCATTTGTACGAGAGTGGCCAGTAAGAAGCACACAAACAGCTTTGCCAGCCAAATCCTTTTCAGCAGCCTCAGCTCATCACAGCTCGCGAGGGTGAACTGTGGAGACGTGCAGAGCTGCTCAGTTTCACAAAAAGTGAAGAGCTTCAAGGAAAAAAAAAAAAACAAAAGCTCATTCCAGTTAACTGCAGAAGGGCTGGAGTGCAGACTGCTAGTTCAGGGACCTGCTCCAGAAAGACCCTTCACAGCTTAACAAGCTGCCAACTGAGCGGTGCTGCGTGACAGCATGTCCTCTCAGCCTGTCTCTACCCATTCATTAACATAACTGACCTCGTGGTTTCAACAAGTGCAAAACACAGGCTGTCTGGACTGCAAAAGCCCAGCGCCAACCTGGCTCAGATGACAGAGTAACCTATCACACTACAAGCACAGCCAGTCGGGCACTTCCGCTCCAACTTGCACAGCCTGCTTCAGCTGCTATTTGTTTTCCCAAAGCCCAAGACAGACTTACTAGGAGCTCTTCCAGCAGACAATGCACCACTTTGTTCCTCCTGAAGATTCCAGGTAACTCTTTTCACTGGTGTTTTAGATTTCAACATGGGACCCTGAGGTACCACCTCCAGTTCGGGCTTACTGAATTTACTGGCTGTTTCGTTTGACACAAGGCACTCATCTTTATCGTCTTTCACAGAGTCTGTGACTTCATTTTTGGATGAGCTTTGAACTGGTGCAGCCTCAGGCTGAGCTTGCATGGTAACTTCCTTCCTCTGAGGCAGGTCCATCAGAGATGGACACGGAGTGGTGTTTTCTATTTTAACTGTAATCTCGAAGTTGGTACTGCTGGCGCTACCAAGCACTAATGAATCACTATTACTCATTAATTCCTTTTCAGCTAAGGAATCCACACTGCTAACGGGGACAGCAATGCTTGTGTTCTCCAGCACAGGGAACACAGTTTCATTTGTCACGTCCTCACAGATCTGTTCCACCTTTATATTCTTCTGGGGCTCCCTCATTTGTACTGGGATCTCAGCCTTCATTTCCTCCTCAAGCTTGATGTTTTGTTGGATGGTTATAGAAAGCTGTTCTAGTCCTAGTTCCTCCTTCAGCTCTTGTTTGCAGGAGTGGGGTTGCTCCAGAATCCTGGATACATTTTCTACTGGAGGCTTTTGATCCTTTTCCGGGGGAGGAAAAGACACAGTCTCTTTTGATCTGTGTTTTCTTTCTTTGGAATGCGATCTCGATCGTGGTCTCTTCTCCTTTGACTTGGCGCCTTTGCGCTCTCGAGACCGAGATGCAGAGCGAGACCGAGACCGCCACTTTCTCCTCTCACGAGACCTGGATCTGGATCTCTTTCTCTCTCTGGACCTCAAGCTGCTATCTTTGTCATGTCTCTCGCAGCTCTTGTCCCTCCTATGTTTCCGTCTCTTAGTCCTCTCAACACTATTTGATCGGGAACGTTCCCTCCGTCTTGATCTTAATCGAGATCGTCTCTTCTTTTTCCTATTTTCATAAAACTCTGAAGTACTTCCAGGGCTGCCTGAACGTGACCTAGATTTCCTTTTCTCCTTAGACCAGGAAGTTTTTGCCTTTTTATCCTTGGTTTTATCCTTCGTTTTCTTTTTTTTAGATCGCTCATGACTACTAGAGCGGTCAGTAGAAGACCTCCTGCTCTTGGGTTTTAACATGTGTGTTTTGCTATGCTCTTCTCCACTTGACCAAGAGGTGGACCTGGAGCTTCGGTCCCTTGAACGTGCTCTATCCCTAGATCCTGACCGGGATCTCTTATGCTCTTTAACCAATGCCTTTTTCCTTTTTGTCTTCTTCTTGCTTCGGGAACTGGAGTTTGAACAGGATCTGGAACATGATCGCCTCTCTGTCTGTTCTATTTTTTTCACTTTTTGCTGCTCATCACTCTTCGATGGAATAGCTGGTTCTAGTTTCACATTAATATTGGTTCTAATCAATTGTTCAGCATTAAAGAACACATTAGGGCCCTCTCTGCTTTCCTCCTTTAAAGGTTCCACATTAGAAATTTGCTTAACAGCAGATGAAGTACAAGGTCTGCTTAGAAAATCTTCTTCATCCATATTTTCTTGTTCCTCTGTATCAGAGATCTGCTCTACAATCCTGCTTTCTACTGTTGCATCATCAAGAGACTCTGCATTACTAGATGGTATATCAGATTCAGACCCAAATATATTTTTTACTGTGTAAGGGGTAAAACGACGGACTGTTTGAAATGTTTGAACTTTTGGATTTTCAATGGAAATAGTCCTGGTAATATTAGTCAGGGGGATCCCCGAACCAAGTCTTTCAGGACTGCTGTTTGCTGAACTTGAGTCTGACCCTGTTGGCTCAAAGGGATCATATATTTCACTTTTGACCTGTTTTTTCTTAACAGAGAAAAGAGATGAAGAATTTTCCTTCTGCTGCACCTTGTCGTCAACGGGGCGGAAGGTGTTACAAAATCCTGGATTAGATGGCCTGCTGGAAGGCCCTGCATTTCCAGGTATATTAATTTTAAAACTCTCGAAAGAGCTTGGGCCTTTGCCCCTTGAAGTGCCCAGTGATGAACTGCTATACATGCCTGTATTGGTAGAAAAAGACACCCCACTCGTACGCATTTGTTGCTGAGATTCCTTGGCATTTGACCTCTGACTTTCCACCTTGCTACCTTTAGCCGTCTGACTAGTGCCCTCTTTGCCAGTCAGCTGGGTTATGCAGGAGCTAGGGATGTCACAGTTTTGGCTTCCTGCGGGATCTGGTTCCATGTGCTTGCTGCTGGTTTCCTTTTTAATCTTTGGTATCCTGGGAAGCTCAAAGATATCAATTCTTTTCAGAGGTGGTTTTAACGGTTGCCTCACATTTACAGCTTTTGAGCCAGAATTTAAGTTACAGCTTGGGGTCTTTGAAGACATGCTGGAGGTTGCAAAGCGTTTAGAGTTTCCATTAAATTTGGGCATCTCATCTGACTTGGAGTCATGCCCAGTCAGACTAGGAGCTTGAACAGATCTGGGTATCACCGAATATTCTGATCTGGCAGTTGCTTTGCCTGATGCAGTCTGTGCAGGGTTTGTTGCAGGGTCAGTCTTGCTCAGTGAGGGCGAAGGTGGTGAAAACAAGCTTGATGAGGTGGGTCTGGTGTGAGCGCTCCCCGAGGAAACTGAAGGCCCGGTGACAGAGCTACCTGCTGTGGTCCCTGAGTGCACTGCACTTGGTTGAAGGTTATGTCCTGCACCATCATCCACTCTGGAGTCACTTGCTGATTTTCTAGGAAGCGGAGCTATGTCATACAAAAGGACAATTAAGTCATTCAATACATTTCAGTCATTCTTCCTCATTTCATTTAAAAATGATAACCTCTATACTTCAAGTTCCACTTTAACTTACAGACATACTAGACAGTAGGAAGACAGTCCAATAATTATTTTTGACATTTAATGCCAGACAACTGCATCTTTGAAATAAACACTAATATTTAGGAAACAAATTATCCTGTTCTACAGTTGTCACCAGATTCGTGTTTATTAGCCCATAGTTGCTGGATCATAAAAACCCAAGTGTTTGAAACTACACAGCCTGTAGGACAAGGGCAGACACAAATAAGAGCAGTTATGGTACAAGAGAAGCACCAAACCTTACCTGCCTTCTTTGCTGTCAGCGAGCCATCTCTGTTGATGACCACATCTGAACTACTCATCATGAGGAAGCTCTGTCCAGACAGGATACTTCCCAGCAGATCAGGCACAGGGGCAGCTTCTGCTTCTTGCTCGGGACTCAAGGCAGGCACACTGCTTCTGCATGTTTCAGAGGGGTTATATTTCCTTTACTCTTACTGCACTTGTTCTACACACACACACGTTACATTAAAAAGAAACCAAAAATCAACCATCAAGGGCAGAAACAGAAGTCAGCAAGGGAAGTGCACTTTTAATTTTGGCTTCACCAGAGTCATTCAGCACCCCCCTCCCTCTGATAAGAAGTTGAAATATTTAGTTATATCCTGCAAGAACACCACAGAATAGGAAAGTAATTGTATCAAAAATCTTTGGTAAAGAAGTGCTTTTCATTTTACTTAAGAGCAACACTCCTAAGTGTTATGCAGCAAGACTAAGTTTCTAGCATGTCTTAAGATTCATTTTGGAAACGTAAACCATTATTCAGCACTTCGGAGATACTTTCCTCCCAGTTATCACCCTACCCAATCAGGATCACAAATCCATTTCCCTGACCCATTAAAAAAATAAAGAAGCAGCAGCAGCTTTTACCTGGGAAGTCCTACAGAAACAGGTCTAGCTACAGGACGATGAGACCTCAGTGCTGACTGAGAGAGAACTCTCCTTTTGGCGCTCACTGGTGAATCTGGATTTGCTGGAACCTCTTCATTACTGTGGGTAAAGCAAATAAACACGAACACATGCATTTTTTCACTACAAATGTAGGGAGTCAGTAAGATCTTTAGAACAGATATAGTTAAAGAAAATAATCATTTGTTTTATTACAATGTATACATGAGACAACTTCTGCAATACATTTGCTTTCTGCTGCTAAGTTAACAAGACAGTTTAGTCTAGATTCAAATATTGAGTATATATATTTTTCCTAATTAAAAAAAAAAAAAAGGGAGCAATGTCCTTCTAAAAGACAGGCACATCAGTTTGCTTAGAAACAAACTAAACTTTGATCACACTAACTTCAGATCCCTCTCCTCAGCTTCTCCCTTCCAAAATCTAGGACTGCAGAGTAAAGACTACAACATAGTAAGATTTCACTTCACGTTAAAGTATCTGGAAATGGGAAGAAGGGGAAAGAGAGAAAAAAGCATGGAAGACTCTAAGGGTTTACATATGTGTACATATGTGGGTCTACACTGTGCACTATATATGAAAAATGCTGGTTATCTTTAGTTAAAACTAGTAAGTAATAGCTGATAAAGATCCGACTCCTTTAAATTCTGGCCTTTGAACAATCTCATAAAAACTTTGGTTAAGTTTTCCAAGAGGCTTACTATTTTGGCAAAGCTTTTTAAGGCCAAGAAGGGGAAAAAAAAAAAAAAAAAAAAAAAACAGGCACAAAAAGTATATTACTGTAAGCTGTGTATCCAAATTCTGTCTTCAGGTCCAAGATTTATACTATTTGTAGTAGGTCATAAGCTCTTTTCCAAAATACAACTGAGTAATTCAACTTCCAAAACCTTTTGATAGCCAAGCTTCAAATATTCACAAAGATATGACTATCCCCCCACTGCATTCACACACAAGCACTCTCATACTCGTGAAGCTGTCAGGTCCTCAACGTGAAGGTGTTTTACCTTTCATAAGGATCCAGTTCATAGGGATCTCCAAACACTGACAGAGAAGCTGCACCAATATCTGCTCTCATAAGACCAAGTGAGGGCTCCGTTGCTTTGTACACAGAAGGGATGGAGGCTCCACGCACAGGTCTACCAAGACCAAGAGTTCTGGCAATACGGGAGCGAGTAGTAACCTCATTTTTTACCTGCACAGATAAAGAAATTAGATTATTTGTATCTATACAAAGTTTCTGTCAATGGAAATGTAAAATTCAATACCAAATATAAAATATAACGGCTTATGAATGCAAAAAATGCTATTATAGAAATGGTCCTAAGAAACCATGGCAGTTTGGAAGCACTATTTCAACTCTGGGTTTGGCTTATCTGTATAGCTCACTGGCTGAAATGGGAAGCATGTTAGGGTAAATGCACATCCTGTGTTCAAAAGCTCCAAATTCGACAGTTAACAAAAATCATCAGGTTATTACTGTGATCTACAGCACTCTGCAGTGAATTCCTGTAAATATATATATATATATTTTTTTTAAAGCACTTATTAAACTTCCACAGAGGCTGCACTTAGAGAAATATTCTCTAGTTCAGGTAGGTCAAGACAAAAGCCATGTGGGTGCAGAGTATTCAGTGAAGTTCAAATGAGATCACTATCACAACCAGAGAGGGATTTTGACAGCCCTCATAACTAACTGACTGGGTTTGCAACAACACCGATGCAAGTATCTGCTGCCTATCAGAACACATAGGAGGGAGTGGTGGCAACTTTAACCAAGTAACACTACAGTTTAGTGGCAAAAACATAACACCCAGCCCAAAAGACACGTTTTGTGGAGCAAACCCTGCAGTTCAGATAACAGATTTTGCCAACAAATCCAGCAGACCTGCTTGGAAGTTATGAATTATTTTCCTGTACAATGTCGTTCCAGATCTGTACATACTTCCACAGAAAGAGGTGATCTTGTTACCATTATAAAACAGTATTTTCCTACTGAACTCCCTGTGATGCTGCTTTTGTAGTTTAGATAGCTGAAAAATGGAAGGAATTGATACTGGCAGAAACTCACATGTGATCTTACTTTTATCTTTTTCCCCCTTCTCTTCTTCATTAGACGCTTGCGTCTCTTCAGGTGTGTTCCCGAACTCTTCTTCCCCACAGAAGATTTTGTCTGAGTTCTTTTTTTGCCTGCAACTTTCTTCCTCCTACCTGATGGGACATAGGCAACCAAGTACCTGGCTGAGTGCTGGCACTGCATTTTACCCTGTGCTCCCTTCTTCACATCCCCAAAGCAGCTCAAGCAGAGATATCTACAGTGCACTGCAACAGCAGAAAACAGCAAAGCAGAACAACCGAAATAGTCAACATTAACTTAAAAGTGACCTTTAAACTGAACAGTCACGTTTCTCGGAAAGAGAAGAAACTACACATGGAATATTTGTGTAGCTGCAGAGGTGTGGCACGCTACAGCTGCTCCAGGTTTTCCTTTACAAAGCTTTTATTTTTCATAGATGGGAACTACAGAAGATTTCTGATGCCCTTACCTGTTTTTCTTTTCTGCCTTGGAGCTTGCGGCACGAGAGGTCGCTGGTAGATGGCCGTGTTTAGGCCTGCGACAACCGCCTCAATTGTTTCATCCAGGAGAGAGGACATGAGGTACCTCGGCACATGCTGCACACGGGATTACAAGTTACATGTTACTGGTAAAGATCATCTCCAAGATTATTATAAAACCATTTGATGAAAAGAGATTTTGCATGCAAGTGAAAAGTGCCCAGGACAAATTCCAAAGTAAACTAATGTGCCAGCCCAGCAATTACATTACTTTTCTCATCTACTGACTGTCACATTAAGCGGAAGTGACCATGTTTTTCAGGTTCACTCAGTGCTAATGATCATGGTTAGTCCAACTTTATTTTTTTTTTTTAAATGAAAACAATCCCACACATTTACACAGCAGAATTTTCCCACATCCACCCAAAAGACCTCTGGCTCGTCAGGCAGCAAGGCCAATAGAGGCAAAGGCAAAAAAGCCAGAGCATACGGGTGCCCCACCTTAAGCACCTCATTCCTTCAACCAGGTTCACGCTGTGCCCTGCACTCGGTCCGAAGCTGCAGCACTAGCTGTACCACTAGCAGGGGCGTTTCGGACACGCGCCTCATGGATCTCACCGCCACGGCGGCCGTGAGTCCCTACTGTAGAGCGTCTGAACTGCAGCAATCCAGGGCTGCTCCTTCCTCCCTCTGTAGTTGGACATGGGGTCAGCCACGTTTAACACAGTTAAACAGACTGGATGTGTACAGAGCCTGAAGCATCAGGTTCAGGAGGTGAACTCAATTTCCTTTCATTAGAAAGGAAGCGCTCCCAACAGTTAGATTAAATCACACGCTTATATAGGCCACATTCAAAAAAGTGTTTCTTTTACCCCCTTTATTTAAGCAACCACACTGCATTGGGTGCTGATAAGTACCCTATGAATAGAGTATATGTCAAGATGCTTCGGAAGGATACAGATCATTCACTCTGCTTGCCTTCTACAGAAGCATCAGATTTATACATGACACAAAAATTAGGGGAAACCTGCTTTAAAGTATCTTGCAGGGGCAAACAAGCAAACTGCAGAATGGATGAAAATGGAACATGTCAGCAGAGGTGTTTCAATTCATCCTAACATGGCAGGAATTTCATAAGGTTTTGCTCTTAGCATTTCTAAGGAGAGCTCCAAACTATTTTTACTGACCTGTTTTTACAGGAATGCCACTGTTTAAATTATTGAGGGTGCCAACGGACTCTGTATAAACTTCTTTGATTTGGAGGAAGACAGGATGAAATAAGGGAAGCCCTGAACACCAGCCTAGTCAAAAATACTTATTTCCCTAGAAGGACCTAAATTAGTATGTCTAGGTAATCACCACTATCTGGCATGCACAGAATAGAGCAAGAATTACAAAGCCAACCCTCGACCTTCTGAATACAAAAGCTTTCCAAAAATCTGAAATCAGCATCTTTCTCTATGCTTTGAGGACAACAGCTTAAGCTCTCCTTTTCAAACAGTAGAATTAAGCTTCAGTCAACTCAAAGTATGAGCTAGAATAAAATGTGCCTTTATTTAAAGACAAAGTGAAGTAAGTAGTAGTACCTTTCCAGGTATAGTTTGTAATAATCTCTGCAGATTGAGAAGTGGAGCTGGGAATGGCTTCTTGACTGGGAAGTACTTGGCACCCAGGCTCGCACTACTGTGCAACGGTAAAGTCCCCAGGCACCACCTCTCTCATCTGCAGGGAGACGGCTACACGCCGTATTTCTAGAACGGGTAGGGAGAGAAAGAAAAGCACTAGCAGTTACCTTGCAAGCCTCAAACACTGCTCTGCCATCGTGATTTGCTTAAGTAGATGCTTAACAGGAATGTGTCAAACCATTGAGTCTCCCTATTTGATCATCTCAGGTTTAAAAGAATCAAAGTGGCCTAGCTCCACAGATAGGGGACTGCATCTAAATAAGGTGACACCCACCACGGAGAAGATAATGAATTTAAAGACTACTAACACACTCTGTAGAAGTCCCCCAAATCATTCAAAAATATTATGTTAAAAACAACAGGCAAGCATGATCTTCATTCATGGAACAAATTTCAGACTGTATTTATAGCTTCAATTAAGATCATGCTGGATTTGCTACAAAACCCCCTCCTCCCATTATAAATATTTCGATGAAATATTCAACGTGCAGAATTTTGGAGAGTTAATGAACAGTTGAATGAACTATTTTTTACAGATGGCAGGAAGGCAAGATAATAACCGAATACATTCCTTTCTCCTCCGAGATTTTAGCATTTTGCTTTCCTTCCCATATGCCTGTCTTTATTTACTTTTATTTTTCTTCCCAAAGTCACAGAATATATTTTAAAAAAGGGTATGAAGATGAGGTGCTTCACAGATCTTAAATGTATTTTGTTTTTCTTTCTCACCCAACCCTTACAACTGGAAATTAAGGGAAAGTTTAATCCAGCTGACCTCTCGCCGCCATCTCAATCTTTTCCCAGTCTTACCCACCCTACTACAGCCTTTGCACCAGGCATAACTGAAAATTCACTGCCAATTTAATTATCTGAAGAAATATTTGGTTTTATCCACTCTTCTCTTCTCTGTCTTTTCTACAATTTCCTACCTTCGGGAAAAAAAAGTATTAATATTATCAAGCAAAATTGCATATCTTACTGTTGGATGGAAAAAAAGCTTATTTCCAGAGAATCACAGAGTCTGGACAGGACCTCAGGGCATCCCTGAAGACCACAGCTCAAGAGCTACTTAGTCAAAGCTGGATCAACACTGAATTCAAATAAAGTTGCTGAAGACTTTCTCCTGTCAGGTCTTGAAAAAAAAAAAAGTCATCAAAAATAAGGATTCCAAAATCTCTATGGTCAAACTGTGTCAATATTTGACTGTCCTCAACTTTTCCTTGTCGTCTGACTTCAGAGCTTATAGTATTTCAAGTGTTCCTAGTGAATTCAACAGCAAAAAGCAGCTGTTAATGTATTACTAGTCCTGCAGTACTACTTACAGGTTCTGCTTTTACAGTAAGTCACTGTCAATTCCTGTGAGAATTAAGGCTTTTCATATTAATGCAAGTGAAGGGTAGAGTACTGTGGCTAAAGCCAAAGGATACCAATTACGACTGAGGTGGTAAAAATGCAGATTAAGAAAAGAAGGTACCACAGTTGTCAAATTACAGTCTTGGTCAAGTGCTGCCCAGGCCCTAGGGTTATGCCTCAATAAAAACAAGCAAACTGAACCAACTAACTATTTTACCTTGGACAGTCAACACTCAGGCTGCTTAGCTATTTAAGCTGGGGACTCTTTCAGTTCTTTCAAAGGCTTTCAATGAAAGAAACGCTTGTAAATACCTGGATTTGTCGGGCAGTCGTTATGCGGTTCCTGTTCACCGTTGCCCTAACTCGTTCGCTTTGCCGAGTCCTGGCTATAGCTCGGGTTCGGACGTGAGGCCGTAGCCTACTAGTAGTAGGAATAACATCAGCCACAAGGGCAGTAACCTCTTCTTCGCTCACATGATCTGTTTCTTGAAGGAAAAAAAATGCCTAGGTCATCTGCCTTTTTACAGGTAATTTCCCCCAGCAATCCGAGGTCAGAACACCAATAGATTCCTTCTAATGTAATATGGTGCTGTTTCATCATGCCTTTGGGTTAGTCAAAGGTTAAATATGCTTTTATGAAGGATCCCTGCATTTTTTTAACTGCGAATCAACATTTTAGCAAACAAGATCCCCTCTCACTCAGTAAGGGATGATGTCTGTCAAAATAATTGTTTGAAAATAATGGTATCTAAATGAGAAGAAAAAGATGCCTATTCTGGTTGGACAACACTCAGCCTTTACCTGCAGCAGCGCTGCTCCCCATGGGGGCACAGGCTGGACAGAACCATTCATCTACAGGGACTTCACTCAGAGGTGGATTAAGGCATTCCATGTGGTACCTAGAAAGGGAAAAAATAAAGACAGGAAAACTAAATGACCACACAATGGATTATGTCATATGCGAAGACATTTAGTTAAGCTTGAAACTATGGTCTATGCATTCGCCTCTGTCAATCCTCAAAGAAACGACCCGACCTGATAGTAGAGTCTTCAAATCATGATCTTTGAACATTTTAGGCTCAAAAAAGGTCAGGAAAAACAAACAAACAAAAGGGAAAATAGTGCGTTTGCCTTCATTGTTTCCTATATACTTTTTTGAATCCAAGCTGCAACAAGTGTGCTGACAAAGTTAAAACTGATAAAGTGATGGTGATGCATTGGGAGACAAAGAACCCAGGAATGTCATAACTTCCCTGGAATAGACATAGCATTGATGTAACTTTATTTTACATACCACATACGGGTCAGCTGCAATGCCTTGACATATGCACTGCATCCTATATGTACCAGCACTCTAAATAACCAACTGGTGATAGAGATTTCTGTGTAACTGCACAAGATTCGGAGATTAGTTCAGTCAGGCTGCTGGTGGGACTGGAGACTAACCACACAATCTTTAAAAACACTCTACTAAGAACTGTGTATATCCTGATCAAATTTCAAAGGGAAAGAAGAAAGTAGGATGCTCGCTTAGTTAAGTACTGCAAACTGTTCTTCAGGCTAAAGATATCATTCCAAACAGCTATACTGAAGAGCCTGCCCAGACACTTAAAGAAAAGCTATTCAGAAAAGGCTTTTTTAAACACTACCCAACTTTGCTTCCATAATTTGTTCCATTTGCTGCAGTTAAAATACATTCAATGCTATATGAGTCAGTAGTGCAGACTTTTTTTTCCCCAACAACTCATATTCAAGCTAACCAGCTAAATAGAATTCAAATTTATTTCTCAAGTAGGTGAGGTGCTTCCCCTGAAAACTGAGTGATTCTGACATAATATTGTTAGGTTCAAGCTAAAGCCATTTAAAAGTACTTTTAACAAAAAGATTCATTAGATAAATTTTAGATTGTTTCTGAGATTTTCTGAAGTTGCATTATGACCCAAATGCCAAGCAAAGGCTTTCAGTCCTGAAATCTCAGACATCAGAGAATCCATTGCAATGGCTATTTAGATCTTCTCCTCTCCTGGAGAGAGAATATAAATAGTCACTGTAATAAAACTTTATAGTTTAAATAAACTTTATAAATTTTATAGTGCCAAACTTTACAGATAGGAAAGGTGATATCTGCTTTTACAAAAAAAAAAAAAAAAAAAAAAAAACACACACACAAAAAAAA
>JAWLRI010001056.1:1034083-1048258 GCA_034781795.1 Crypturellus tataupa | reverse complement strand
AGTCCAGTACAAGTCTTAGCTCAAGAGGAAGGGGTTAATTAAGGGAAGGAAAAGCAAATTATTACCTGGAGTGAAGGAGAATATTGGGGCAAATAGCAAGAACATTATGGATGGGAGAAGAAGAGATTTATGAGCAGAAGAGGAAGAGAAATAGGAGGGAAAGGGTAAGACCAATATGAACAGCAGAGGAGGAACAGGGGACCTTATTACCTGGACTCAAAAACAAATATGGAATATTAGGAATAAAATAATAAGCAGGAAAGGAAAAGAATTATAGAATGAACATTAAGAGAATTATTATCTTCAAGGAAATAGACTGTTTGTGAGAATAGGAATAAAATTATGAGCGGGAGAGGAAGAGGTTTGTTAGCCAGAGACAAAGAGAGATGGAACTGGGAAGAGAATTATTAGCAGGAAAAGAAGGGATCTATTAGCTGCAGAGGAAAAGAATTTTTAGGGGAATAAACAGATAATCATTACATCAAGTCAGAGAATCACTGGGAGAATATGAGTAAAATGATTAGTGGGAGAGAATTATAATGTATTAGAAGGAGAAGAAATAAATATGGTTAGAGGAATAAAAAGAGAACTATTACTTAGACTCCAAGAGAATTATGGGGATATTAGAAATAAAGTACTTAGAGAGGAAGAACATTATAGAGTGAACAATAAGAGAATTATTATCCAAAAGGAAATAGATTGATTGGGAGAACATAAGTAAAAGTATTAGCGGGAGAGAAAGAGATTGATTAGCAGGACAAAGAGAATTTTGAGGAAAATGGAAATGTGGCTATTAGCCACAAAGGAAGAGAACCTTTAGGGGAATAAACAGATAATTATGAAAAGGAGTAAGGGAATAATAGGAAAAACTTGAATAAAATTATTAGCGCGAGAGGAAGAGAAGTGTTAGGAATCCGAAAAGAGCATCAAGAGAATTATTGACAAACAGGAAAAGAAATATTATCCAGAGAGCATGAGAAGCATGAGAAGGAGAAGAAAGGAATGATCAGCCAAGGACAGGGGGGAAAAATATATCTATATAAAAAGGGGAAAAAAGCCCCTACCCTCAGAGCTTCCTGTCATGCCCTTCAGTGGTCTTTTTGTACAAGACAGCCTTTCTTGCCCAAAGGCAGCAATAAAAGTTGCTGGAGAACTTAACTCTCTCAACACTCTTATTTGCCAAAATCCTTCCCAAGCGCCACTCCCCCAGAAAAGCAAGAGCACAAAGAGCTCCTCAGTCCCAGAGCCTGGGTTTATGTAGCCCTAAGCCCACTCAGCTGCCCTGCCCAGCAGCCCTTGCAAGGGCAGGGGTCCTCCAATTACAGCCAGAAACACCAATGGCTGGGCAGAGCTGGGGGTTTTCCTTCCACAAGTCAAATGGAGAGGAGAGAGAAACACCTTGGTGATGAGACACACCCTTGATGTGACTATTGCGACTTCATATAGTCTGTATTCATAACATCACCGAGTCGGTTATCAAAATTCTTTTAATGCTCTCTAAAACTAGACTGGGCATTTAAAGAGTTTTGCTGAGGGAGAGAAAGGGAATTATTGGGAAGAAAATAGAGGAGAATTAGTGGGAGAGCAAGAGAATTATTAGGTGAAAGAGAAAGAAATATGCTTGGGGGAGAAGCAGAAGTATTAAGGGGAAAGAGAAAATGATTCTCTCTGTAGTAGTAAAATAGCATAGTAATAGATAGTCCTCTTCACTGTGGTGGGACTAAAGCACAGGGGAGAGGAGACAGGTTGCATCCCATATGTATCAGAAAGAGTCATTGTTCCCGCTCCGAGCTTACAGAGAATGCCAGAAGCAGCAGCAGGGGACTCGCACGGAGTCCTTGCTCCAGCAGAGCCGCTCAACGTTAACGAGTTCGGTCCAGAGCTTGTCCACTTCCTCAGGGCTCAGCAGCCCTCTCAGCTGTGCGGCACCTGAGAACGGAGAGGAAAAGCAAATTAGCAAGAGGGAGCCTGGCAACACCCCATCCACCAAAACACAGACACTCAGATGCTCGAGATAAGCCAGAAGACTGAAATACCACTGGCCTGGCAAAAAGTGGCCAGCTAAATGGAAAAGACTGTAAAAGAATGGAATGGGAAAGAATGGAAAAGAGGAAAAAGATGCAAGCAATAAGGAGCTAAGGGCTTGACAAAGAATAAGTGATAAGAGAGAGCTCAGAAAAAGAGTGCAAGGCAATGGCGGGGGGAACAGCGCGAGGAAACGGGACGTGGCAGGGACGGACGGCGTGAGGCAACGGGTGGAGGTGGAGTGGGGGGGAGGGCAACGGCATGAGGCAACAAGTCAGCAATGAAGCCCACACATGACAAGGTGCTCTTTCCAACCACTCTCGAGCTCATCTTCTCACTTGTCCCCCCACCTCTTTTGAGCAGCCTGCAAACACTGCCCTCCCTCAGAAAAACAAACGCCCACCTGCCCACCTGGTCCTTAGCCTTCAGTTTTACGTTTGTGCATTCCGTAAGCACAACACACAGCAGAATTATCCCAGAAAGCCTGCATCGTGCATGTACGGAGGGAGCTGAGAAGCATCTTGGCAGAGAAGAGAAACAAACACTCGTGGCTCCTCTCTACACTAACCCGCCAACGTGCTGCATTGAGAAAGGCTGTCCAGTCTCCTTCGCTATAGTAGGACTGTATCAAAATGTGGGGGGCACAGGTTGCATCCTGGAGTTACCAGAAAACGCAGCCCTGCCTTCGTCCCTCACTGCCCCCTACACTTGCAGAGAATGTCAGAAGAGGCAGCAGGTGAATCGCCAAGAGTCCCCCCACGGCTGAAGAGCAAAACGATCTTCAGCCGGCTCGGTTTTGACCTTTCCATCTTTCTCAGTGCTCTTTTCCTCTCAAAGACTGATGTGCTCTCATAATGACATCACAAACAATAACAACAACAAAAAACAAACACCCAAAAAAAAAAAAAAAAACCCACAAAAAACACACACACACAAAAACAAAAAATACCAAAAAATACACAAAAAAACACAAAAAAGACAAAAAAAGACCAAAACACACGCAAAAAAAGCAAAAAAATGCAAAAAAACACCAGACAAAAAAGACAAAAAACACAATAAAGGCAAAAAAGACAAACAAAAGTACAAAAAAGGAAAAAAAAACACACACAAAAACCAGAAAACATAAAACACAAAAAAAGAAAAAAAATAAGACACAAAAAAACACAAAAAACACACAGAAAAAAAAACACACAAAACCCACAAAAAAAGACAAAAAACACCCAAAAAAAACACAAAAAAACCACACACCCAAAATCCAAAAAGACAAAAAAAGACAAAAAACACCCAAAAAAACACAAAAAAACCCACACACACCCAAAATCCAAAACGACAAAAAAAGACAAAAAAGATAAAAAAGATAAAAACACATAAACACAAAAAAGCACAAAAACAAAAAAAAGAGAAAAAAGACAAAAACGCACAAAACACACACAGAGACATAAAACACACACCAAAAAAAAAAAAAAAAACTCACACACAAAAAAAACCAGAAATTTGATTTTTTTTACACACACACATTCACTCAGATTCATACACTTGCACTCTTGCACCTAGCTGCTTACAAGCACCAAGGAGCCAGGCCAGGATGACATGCATGCAACACAAAGGACAAGGGACAGTGGCCATCAACTCCTCAATGCATTAGGTGGAGTATTTTAGACCACTTGCACAGTTCTCTGCTAAGACGCTTAGCAGAATTTAGTGTGCTTGATTTTGTGTCTTCTCCAGAAGGTGAATTAATTTATATGAAAACTACAGAACAGTCAAAACTAGGCTTAATAAGTGTCCATTAAGCTTCTCAGAAGTCTTTTTAAAGACTATCTCACGTACTCACTGCAAGTATTTTGCTTTGCTCAACACTGTCAGACTGCAGAGCAGATAAAGTCCACAGACCACGCGTGAGCCGGCCCTGCAGTACCGCCTGTGGTCATACAGGCGCTATGCGCACGTGCCCTTTTCTTACCCGGCATCACAGCCGTCGCACAGCAGCAGGCGGTCCTCACGGTCGCTTCTGCCACACACCTCGCAGAAGGTTGGATCATCCTCTCCGTCACTGCCCTGAGTTTTGGTGTTCTCAACAGGAATCTGATGAAGAGAGCGTGCCGTGTATTACGCAGAGCCTGTCATGTCTGAAAATCCATTGCTGCGTTAACAGCAACTGCAATAAAGTCTAAAAGTAAACCAAGCGTAACAACTACCGCATACCAGAACACTGTTTTGTGCAACACACCTAGGACATGAACAAATACCTGAAAAAGCACCAAGTATCTTCCTTATTTATGCTAATTTGAACACTGAGAACTTTAGAAAACTGCATTTTAAGAATAGATAAAACAAAAATTCTGGGAATAAGAAAGTACTTTAACAAAAAAATAAAAAAAAAAGGGAGAAAGAAACCTTGAATGTTGCTCACTTTCCTAAAATGGGTTTGATGCTGCAGTTATTTGTTTCCCTAGTCAAAGAAATAATTATATGCATTTCTTTCTAAATTATTTTGAGGTTAAAGTGTTAACTCCATTTCTGTTACAATGCCAACATTTAAATAATAATGTTTATGAAAAGCCAGCAAACGCCTAGAGTCCTGGAATGACCCCCACACGGATACGTTTTCTGACACTAATAAAAAAGGACGATGACAGCTCCTCAATATTCTTTTGCAAGAGACCACCAGCACACTGCATTTGTAGCTCTAAGAACAGAACTGACTTTGTCTCCTTCCTCTTACAAACCTAACTACTACACAACATAGTGATGACAAGACATGAGGAACAAATCAAGTAATTTTAATCTACATTCTTCCGACCTGTAACAGCATGTGCAACAGCATGTGCAGCATGCTGGGCATTTTCTCCCTATGATCAGGCTTCACAAAAGAGCTTGGAGACAAATGTCCATTATGCAAATTAGGTAGTTATGGAAAAAAAAAAAAAAAAAAGCATGAGTTTTCCTAGCAGAGCCTAAAGCACGCTTTAATTCATACACTATACTGCAGCAAATATGGTTAGAGAGGAAGAAAACTGGTAACAAGTCTGTAAAAGGCAGTCTCAAAACAGGAAG
Source organism: Crypturellus tataupa (assembly GCA_034781795.1). Classification (NCBI taxonomy): domain Eukaryota; kingdom Metazoa; phylum Chordata; class Aves; order Tinamiformes; family Tinamidae; genus Crypturellus; species Crypturellus tataupa. The sequence continues at coordinate 1,043,176 of JAWLRI010001056.1, read as the reverse complement.
AAAATAATTCATACAGATATCACGTATCAGATAAAACTGTGGAAGTTTGTGAATGTTTGACTTTTCATTTATTATAGTAAAAAGCTTACCTTCTTTAAAATTTTACCACCAAAATGCGCCCGAATACTAATATAGTTAAAGAGGATTCGATCCACTGGACAGGAGTTGGCATTCTAGAAAGAAAAACTACTTTAAAACTCTGTCTCAGACAGTTAAACAGTTCTCAGTTTGTCTTTTAAAAAGGACTTTTTTTCAATGACTAATATAAGAAACATTATAATAGCTATTGGCTTTGACATTTCAAGTACTTAAAACTGACTTATCTCATTTACAAACAATCTGTTGTGGCAGAGAAAACATGCATTTAAAAATAAAATAATTTACTAGACATCTAAAATTATTTAACTATACTCAGTTGCCAAGGTAACACTGAAGTTTTCCCAAATACCTCCTTGAAACACTGCTCATGTTTTAAGGTATTGCACTTCTGGAACACTGAGCAGTTTGAAACAGTTCACAAATCTCCTCAAAAAGCCCCATTTATTAATTTAAAGATTACCATGGGTACTGATGAAGGCACGGTAAGCTTTGTCCTAATTCTCATGGTTGGTTATGATTAGCTGAACTACACAGTTAGACAGCAAGTAACCTTGACTGAAAACCACCAGTTTCAGAGCAACCTGCTGATGTAACCCGCCTTCCTTTACATCCTCTCAGTGTGTAACTGTTCTTCATAGCAACAGGCACTGATCTTGCATCCAGAGCACAGAAGTCAACAAGAGGTAAGTGTGTGTATGTACAGAAAACCAATAGTACTGTTGCCTTCACTTGAAAACAAGAATTTTACATGCCTAGAAATGCACCCTCTAATGGAGCAATGACATGTATTTTTACCTACTGCCTTTAAGTATAAACTCTGTTTCGTGCTTAGTAAAAGCTCAACAAACGTTGGGAAAACAAATGACATCACTACTATCACCATACACTAGCCTAACTTTCAGAGAAGAGAGGAACAGAACAGGATTGGTACAAGAAAAATAGATGGACACTCCACAAACATTAGCAGTAACTTAAGTCCATAAAGAAACAAAAAGCTTTAAATAAATTACATATAAATACTACAGTGACCTGTTCTTACTACATCAGAATAGAGTGATAAGAGGGGAGAGAGCAGAGCACATCAGAAGGCCACAGGGGAGCGAGAAGGAAAGAACTCACCTTGGACCACTCCTCTATGCAGTCCAAGCAAAAGTAGTGGGAACAGTTCTCAGGAGTGCCGACAGCCTGATCCCTAAATGTGTTGAGGCAAATGGGGCAATTCTCACTGTCCTCATCAGAGGAAATACTTCCTCCATTTATGTCTGGCACTGATTTTAGAGAACCTGTCGTTCCCCCAATGGCAGTTTCAGTTTCTTCCTCCTCTTCATCATCATCTTCGCAATCTTAAAAACGAGAGGCAAGAAATAACTTTCATGTGCTGCACATTCCAGCAAGGGAGAACGACAGGGAGGGCAAAGGAGATGACGACACTAGTGTACAAAGAGTACAAAAAAGCTTATTTTGTGGGACTGCAAGGACACAGCACCGCTTTCTCCAGCTGGGGGCAACAGTTTCCACCTTTTTTAAAAAAAAGTTTAAAAAATCTCCTCAGTAAAAAAACCAATGGATTATTCTCACCACAGGTAAAGTCTGATAACATGACTAGTCTTGAAAGAGATTACCAGGACAGACAACTGAAAAACAGCAGATGATCACAGTGACAAGCTAGTAGAATATGTCGGGCTACCATTATACACCAAAGGTGAGAACAAAGTCACTATGAACACAGCTTTTTTTAATTCTAATTAGACACTCTGTGGGATAGATTTAAGATCTCACAAATAAAACATGATTTGGGGATCTGAATCAAGATACCTGGGTGTCCAACTAGAGACTACGTACATAGGCTTAATTTTGAGTGAAATTCTAAGTCTACATATCTTTTATTGAAAGAAATTCATGTTTTAGTACAAATTACTGAGACTATCTTAGCCTTTCTTTAAAGTCTATGAGCTAAGTTGTACTTTGTTTCTTAAAAATGACCTCAAAATATTTTCACTTTTTTAGACAGTGCAAACAGGCCCTTGTATTGTCTATTGAACTCTCCTGCTTGGAGACAAGAGAGATTTTTTTTTGAAGATGTAACTGATACTTTTCTTGGCACTTTAATTTAGCTAAGACTAAAGTTAATGCTATCCAGTAACTTGGAAAATTGTGCTCTTGCCTTCACAGCAAACTTCAGGATGTGCTGATGAAAAACACCTATTTGTATCTATCCAAATAATAACTGAATGCAGCAGTTGCTGAAGTCTGGGCACCTTAAGACTACATATTAATTGTAATTAACAAATATGAGCGATATTGACCCCCTTTTTTAAAAATAAGAAAAGTCAACTCTTTCTCCCTACCCTTTGCAAAGTTTAAGAGCTATAGCATTCTGTCTCCAAAACTCCCCATTCACAGCTTTCACTTTAGGGTTCCATGACAAATCAAACAAACAAAGGTCAAACAAAAGAAACCACACCACAACCGAAAAAGTGCATGCTTTCAAAGAGAGCGTGTATGTGCTGGGGGGGAAACAGTAGGAGGCACTACTGCTCCTGCCCAAGCAGAATAGTTTCACTTTTACTGCCTGGATAATACTTTGGCTAGAAGGTAGCCATCAAATATAAAACGCTTAAAAAACCTAGAAGTGTGGGAATGTTACACATTTGAGAATTACTGGAGGATGTGGGCATGAGTCTGAAACAGCAGCAGCAAGTGCCCATTTTTAGGAACATCTGTAGATTTACATTTTACAGCAACTTTTTGGAAGAAATTATTTTCACTCTTTCTGTAAAGATTCCTTACCAGACCTACCTTCTAATTCTTCATCTTCACTTTCTTCCTTGTCCTCCTCACCTCCCTCTTCTTCAGTATCATCTTCTTCCTCCTCACTTTCAGTACCATCTTCTGAATCACAGCTATTTCCACCATTGCTCTCTTGAAAAAGCAAGAAAGTCAAAAGTGCCTACTTGATATATGAAAGCCAAACAAACAAGTAGAACAGTGAAGGATGCAGAATGACATTACGCATAAAGTGAATAGCCACATTTCCTAGATGAAAAATGTTACTTTTCAAGAGTACCAAAGCTGTGAGTTCTGAGCAACTCCACAAAGTCAGCCAGCAGATCAAGACACAAAATTTGGAGGATGAAGCAAAAATTCCCCAGGGAAAAATGAAACAAAAGGTCACAGAGAACATGTGTTACCTGCTTCGCTGAGGAGTGTCAGACCCTGCCTCTTGCCCTTGCCTAGGGCCGTGTTCTTGTTTATCAGTTCATCCTGGCTATCATCATCCATGGCAGGACATCGGGAAGCAGCTCCCTGCAAGAAAGTAGACGTCAGTAAGGCAGCGCCCGGCCTAAAGAGCGCAGTGGGCATGCACACAGAGCGCCCAAGGGAGCGCAAACGGCACAATGGACATCGCTCCTTCGCCACAGCCCCTGCACAGCTCACCGCTTCACCTGACAAAGATCACGGGTCCCAACTGTAAAACTTATTCCTGTTTCAGAATTACAGCCGGCTTTTCTGGTTCTTCCTCGCTGGCAATAGCATTCTAACTGAAAAACAGCATTAGCAGCAGTACCACAGACAACCAAAGCAGAAGTCAACCAGAATTTAATTACAGGAGTACTGAGCAACCGCCTTAACGTTTTGCTCTTCCCCCCACTGCTTTCCTCCATCCTTGAGACACTCATTCTGAGTGCAGAATTTAAGTTAGATTCACGTTGCACTCTGTGCTGCTGAAAAGCAGCTATTAACCATGAACAGGAGGAAGAAAATCATGGGTTTGTTTTCTTAGTGCAAGTCAGAGGTGACCTACAGATGTACACATCTCTTGTTCAGTGAGGTTTCAGACCACTGCTGAGCTAGGTGAAACCAGCCACTCGCTAAAGTCAATTTACGGGCAACGTCCAGCTTTATCTCGAACTCACGGGTAACAGGAAAAAGCGCAACCAAATCTCTGTTTCTGGAAGAAACTCCTTGCTTGCCACAGAAGCCAGAAAAGAAAACCTGCAGACACCAAAACCATTCTGCGCAGCTAAAAGGGAGCAAAAGTAACTATGTCTTACAAATGAGGTCTAACTTAGGTATATTCTCTGCTCTAGAGTTTATATGCCGTACACACAAGTCCTCTTTTTGCCCCCCCTGTAAGCAAGTCAGGTGTTCATTTGACACTTGCAGAGGTAAATATCACATCATAGTAATAATCATAAAGGGATTTTTCTACAAATGGAGCAGTAAGTTTTTAGTAAGCTGCCTGTTCTCCCACCCTCCTTGTTCCACATTACATATATGCATATTAAAATAACTCTTGGAACAAAACATGATGTTTTATTCAAGCACTCCTGATGCCTATCTTTACTTGTTCGCTCCCTTTCTGGGCCACGTAGCACAGTTCTACGCTTCGGAGCCTTAAAAATGCACTTAAAAATTCACTAAACCAGACTAAACCGTAAATGGACTCTTTAACACGCAGGGGGAAAAAAAAAACAAGCTGAAAAAGGAAGAAAGCAAAATAAAAATCTTCATCATTGCCAAGTTCTTCATGAAGGTTTCTGCAGACCGCACTGAGAATCTTGCCTAAATAGAGAATTAAGCTTTTAGTTGTATTTGTGGCTGTTAAGAGGAGCGTTTCCAGAAAAATTGTGTTGCCTCAAAATACTCAGATTCATCAAAAAACATTAATTTCATGATATCACTGGAAGAATAGGGAGAAACACTCTTCCTTAGGAATTTTCAAGTTCCAGTAGTGCATGTATGTGTGTGTGTGCATTAATTATTCAAACTGAATCCGAATTATATAATATGCTCTCAAGTGCTAAACTAGTTAAAGTAGCAGAAAATTAATTGCAGAGCTGCAGCCAAGGAAAGCTGAGGCAGAGCCTGACCACATTGGCTGGGCAGCGCGACACTGGCGGGCACATTTCTGATGCACTTCGCTAAAGCTTCCGTAACGTCAACGTGCATTTCGACTGTGCCCAAAACCTTTGTTTCCACCGAGTCCCCATTTGAAGGCTGTGAGAATTCTGCGGTCTCCTGTGAGACTGGCACCTCCCTGACTAAGGCAGCTTTGGCTAACAGGGGCACTCAGCTCTCACTAAAGCAGGCGCTGCACTACAAGCAGAGCAGACAAAAATCACTTCTACAGAGAGGATTCCCACATGCCGAGGTTGTGCTCAGCATTCACTTTTGTAAAAGCTCCCAAAGAAGTCAAGTAATTGCAACTCCAAATTGCTTGTGTTTATCCACTGCATTGCTGTGGAATAAAACAGCTGCTTGCACCACGTCAGCCCATCTTCTTCGCTCTGTTGCTTCACTAGAAGAGCTCCCTTAAGCACAGAGACATAAAAATCAGCACTTGTGACTTTGCTATCTGATCCGATATATTTATGCTGAAAATGCAAACTTGTACTTTGCTCATAAGCAAAACTCGGGAGTTACAGGGAGCCGGCTACCACAGCAAGCCCCCACGGTCAGGATTCCTGAAGCACTTGGAACAGACAAGGAGAAACCAGTCTGGATAAACTGAATTTACGATTTTAACTTCCAAACAGCACAAGCACGAATCCAACCCTAAGAACAAGCTTTTCATAACTGGGCAGCTGCTCTTAAGAAACGGAGAAGGAAATGAACACTGACTACGCGTGCAAGAAGAGAACAAGTTACTGTGCTAAGAACAATAAGCAGCACGTCCGAGAGCTCTTCTTCTCAGGGGAGACATTCCGAACAAATTGCCACGACTTTGAGGCGCAGACATTTATGACGTACTTCAGAGTGTTCACCCACATGTATAAAAACAGCACTTTCACTGCAGCAGTTATTCCTACTCCCCTGAGCTGGAACCAGCAGGTACAAAATAGAGAAGAGGGGCTTTTCATAAGCATCCTGTGAAACAAAATAGAAAACTTGGCCAGAGAGTAGACTATTCATTCCTCTCAGACAAACCCAAACTATGCTCCTCTAACATAAAAGCCGAACTGCTGAAAAGCCAACAGTTACCCTCACAGGATGTTCAACTGACGCAACTCCAGCTGTTTTCTGGGGTGCCAAGCAGGGGTACCTGCCCTCATGCTGTACACAAACCCTCTCTGCTCGTGGGGAAAATCCCATGGGGCGCTCTGCTCCGCATAAAGCCTCCGCGCCCTCCCATCTCCTCTCCTCTACAGCTCACAGAGAAAGCTCTGTTAAAGAGGAGGAACTCAGGACGTGCCCTCCGAACACCAGATGCAAGGTAGTGGCTGAAGCACTCTCGCCTTTGCATTCAGCCCCCGCTTCCAGAAAAGCCCATTTAGCCCCCCGCAGACGCACGGCTTGCGCCGCCTGCACGCTGCAATCGACACAAGCACAGGCAGCAGCACCGCGTGAAGCAGAGAGCGGCTCAGCATCGTCTGCGCAGCTGCCCCGAGCGCTGCCGCAGCCCCCTTCTCTTCTGGCTGCCCTCGCTGTTACGCCTCACTGTCCTGATTTCCTCCTTCCTGCGCAGCTTGAGCCTTAAATAAGTAATGCTCAAGTTATCTGCAGCATCCTTCCACATCGCCTTCCTCACCCCAGCTTCACCTCTGTAAGAGTAAGAGAATCAAACTCAGCATTTCAACTGCAACTTCAGAATCAGAAGTTTTCAATTTATTTTATAAAAGAATCTCACAACGTTTTAGTAAGACGTTGACATAAGAGAAAGAAGTATGTGGCAGGTAGGCTGTCACTCGACACGCATCCGCGCCCAAGGGCCAGCTCCCCCAGCGCAGCCTCCCTTGGGGCCGGGGGCAGCCGGTGCCAAGCGTCGCTCTGCGCAGGGGAAACGGCCTTTTATCTCACCAACGGTCTAGTTTTTACACTGAGCCACGTTTTTAAACATTTGCATCGTACTGTCAAGGAGCAGTTGCCAATTCCTTCCCCAGCCTATACTGGCAACAAGGATTTTTTTGTTTCCAGAACAGAGAAAATTAAATGCTTCCTCCAGAACAAGGGTTTATCAAAGGAGCACTTCAGGAAATGTCTGGCGTTTTGAACTGAGATCCTTACGCACTGCTGCAAAGCGACATTTTAACTTGCTAGGAGCAGGTTTTAGCTAGAAGCTGAGGGAAGGTTTCTGGGCACCAGAGCTAAGCCGTAGGCCTCCAGCAGAAGCCACAGAGACCAAAGAAACCTGCAGAAGGTCCCCCTCAACCTGGCAAGCAGTCAGAGGGGCAGCCTGCAGCACCAAGTGGCTCAGTAGCCGCGCACTCTCCACTTCCAGCGCGATCTCGATCCTCCACTGCTGCCTCCTTACGCCAGCCGCCGGCTGGGAAGCAGAAGGGCCACTAGACCAGGCACTCGCTCCAGCCCATGTGGGTCTCGCTCAGGACCGCGCACAGGCAGAGTCAGCTGGATGTCCTCACCGCGAGGTTTCCAACACTAATCCAATCTCGCTGGCAGCCCCTGAGCAGCCACGATCCAAAGAGCACTTCTGACTAAACCTGCGTCTGCTGAATGCAGGACGTGCGAGCAGCCGGCCCTCGGCAGCACATCCCTTCCCTGTTTGTCTTTTTTATTTTTTTTCCACATCAAATTACACTGTTCCCTTTGGAAAGCCAGCGTCACGTATCAGAAACCACTCGGCTTTGGTGCCAATTTCTGATGCTGCGCTGAAAGAACAAAATATACGTGAGTAGCATTAAAAAAAATCACTACCGTACAAAACTGGAGAAAAAATGGATATAATACAAGCAGTTTCTGCCAACACCACGTTTTGAACGTAAACTAAGTGAAACCACACAGGCAGCATGTACAGCTTAGCCAATGCAGCAGCACTTTGCTGGCCCAGAGCTGCATAGTGCCAATCTGATGGGAACAGGGAGCTTTAAAAAAGCCCTCTAAATCTAAATTTAGGTTTGGCTTTCCCCTGTTTAAGTTACAAAGTGATTAACTCTTCAAATGCCACCACCAGAGCTGCCCTAGCTGTTCTGTTGATGTTTAAGCACCTAACAAACCAAGAGACGCAGCACAGGTAATTAATCCCAAAGAATAAGAAAGAATTCCGTATCCCTCCCAACCATAAACTCCAGGGGTCCAAATTGAGGACTTAGACTCTTCTTTTGTACTTATTTCTGTGATTACTCTTTTCTTTTGCACAGGTGTCACCAGAGCAGGACGCATCAGAACCCACGGGGTGACAGGACAGACCGCAGCACTGAGCTGCCCGCGAGACACTGAGCGCCCGCAGCCAACGTGGCCCCGGCCAAACCCGAGGGCAGCAGCTACGAGCTGCCCCGCACCAGCACCGGCGCCGCCTCCGTGCCGGGGAGCACAGCCGCCCCACGGGCCCAAGAGCAGAGCGTTTCAGCCTAGAAACACTTCTGCAAAGGGCAGCACGCGAGGGCGATGACGATGGTCATAGCAACAATAACAACGGGCTCTGGACGCTGAGACGCGCCGCACCAGCGCGCACACAAGACTGATGCGCAGAGGGGGGCGGCACATGCAAGTGCGCAGGAGTTACCTGATAGACATATACATCGCACGTATATTATACGTATAAATTACACCTCAGCTGTGTGCGTATATGTATATACGTACAGACACGTGTAGGCACATAGCCTCACGTGTACCTGTCCATGGGCGCGCGCACACGCACACACAAACACGTACATACGTATATATATCTAATATGTACACACACACATATAAATGTGTATATACACACGCACACGCGTGTTTATACACACATCCCCACACAGCGACACCCCACGGGCCCGCGGAAGCCGCCGCGCAGGGGACGGGGCGGCCCCGCCGCAGGCCCCGGCCGGTAGCGGCGACGCGGTCGCGGTTGCGCCCGCCTGGCTCCCTCTCCCATTCCCATTCCCGTTCCCGTTCCCATTCCCGTTCCCATTCCCGTTCCCATTCCCGTTCCCATTCCCGCTCACCAGGCCCCGCCGCCCCGCTCACATCGCCGGCCCCGCACCCGGAATAAAGGGCCCGCCGCCCGGAAGCCCCTCGCCCGGAAGCTCCCGCACCGCTTCCCGGTGGCGC
>JAWLRI010001056.1:992915-1021901 GCA_034781795.1 Crypturellus tataupa | reverse complement strand
AGGGCCCAGCTCGCGGCAGAGGAGCCAGGTCCTGCGCTCGCCGCCCCCACGGCCCGGCGCTTCCTCCCGCTCAGGCCACACGCGGACGTTGGGGGTTTAATAAATCCCAGAGACGACGCTTGGTCTCACCCCTCAGGGAAAGCGCCTGTTTTCCCCAGTTGGAAAAGCTACTGGCAGCCCCGGCACAAGCAGCATCTTCAGGTCCATTCCCCTTTAATCCAGGAGAAAGGAGCTGCGCCCGGGACGGGTGTGCTGCCCTGGACACGATGCCCGTGGGTCCGGGAGGGTATCTGCTCACGGGCCCTTCCCAAGGAAGCTTCGTGGGGAGCTGCGCGCGCCCCAGCCTCGGAGCTGCCGGGAGGGAGGGAAACAAATCAGCTGTAGCAGGAGGGCCTGGCCTCCCTCGGGAGCTGGACCAGGGCCCGGGAGGTATTGATTTAATCCTTAATTTAATGCACGTTCGTGTGAAAGTAATTCAAAATCGTCCCATCGATTCAAACTTGGGTAATAGCATTAGCCTCAAAACTCGGAACTGCGCCGGTCTTTCCTGGGAGATCCATTACTTCGCATAAGCTCGGTGCTGCCAGCAGCTTCAAAAGCACCGCGGAGAGGCTCCCTGCTGGCTGCTCCGCGGGGCTGGTGGGATCAGCCCTCTCTTCCCTCCTCCCGACTGCCCGCTTTCACCCACCAGCTCCCCCAGCGCAGCCCTCTCCCGCGCTCCCCACGGACTTGCTTTCCCCCAGGTTTTCTCCTCACTGGGGCCGCTGCAGGTGCACGCGTAACGAGGGCAAACGCGCGTGTCTGCGCATCCCGAGGGCTGCATCCCTCCCTCGTGCAGGTGAGACACCAACCCTGCAGGGAAGAGCAGCGTTAACCATGGCAACGCGCTCCCGCGTTCCCAACACCGACGCTCCGAGGACAGAGAACGGCTGGGAAAGCACAGGAGGAGGAGGGCAACCAAGCCCAGTGCGGCTGGCTGAGAGCCGGGGCCCTGGGGCTCTCCTGTTTTTCCTCCTTTCCTACCCGCAGCTCAGCCTCTGCCCTCTCCGAGCCCGCACGGGCTCCTGGGGCTGCTCCTGGTCTAAAGGCACAGCGAGAAGCATGGGCTGACCCCTGGTGCTGAGGGATTCAGCCCTCCTCTGAGGGAAGGACCTGAGTCTGGATGAAGGATCCGCTTCTCACTCTTGTGAATGGGAGATGCTGGGTGATTTTCTGTGCCCCTGCCCCCTTTCCCAAAATGAAAACAAAAAACAACAGAAGTGTTTTAAAGGCTGCCTGCAGTTACGGCACCCCAGATCACTGGTTCCCTTGAAGACCTTAGTCTAGCCGCACGCGCCTGGGTTCAGAGGTGATTTGGGGCTGGTGTCCCCTCACTGGACATGCCCAGGAAGGGAGAGGAGAAAATTCCTTTGGGAGGGGACTAGAATAAAGCACTCCCCAGTCCCCAGGACCTTCCTCAGTCCCTCACCACATGCTCTTCAGTGCTGGTTTGACCCCAGCAGGAGTCCGGATCCCCCGCCAACCTCCTTTGAACAGGCCCATTCCGCTTAGCCTTGGTCACAACCCAGACGAGTCTTTGTGGTGCTCGCAGATAGCAGAGAGACCCGTAAAACGGGCACACGAGCGACCAACAGTGAAAGGAGAGACGACCGCCGCCACTCAGGGAGCCCTGGCTGTGCAAAGCGGCAGGAGGAGCGATGCCGAAGCCAGGCTGAACACGAGCTCAGCGCCGTGCGGAGGGGAACCGGCTGCTCTGCCGGGAGAGGGATGCAGAGCAGCGCTGCGAGGGCACGCAAGGGTTAAAGGGTTTCAGTGAACACGCAGAAGAAACTAAATAGATTGGGGAGTAAAAATCCAATTAGGAGATTTACCAGGAAGAAGCCAAGGCCTGGAACAATAAAGATAATAGTTTTAGCCGCCAAAAAAAAAAAAAAAGATTAGAATGGAGAAGGGAGAGCAGGTCTGCAACCGGGCCAAGAGGAAGGGAAAAGTGTAACAAAATCATCTTTTTTTTTTTCATTTTTAAAATAAAGACTTCTTGTTCCTCAAGATGAGTTCTGACTACAAGCTCACCTCCAGCAAAGGTCTCCTCAGGACCCAAACTGTGCAAGGGTTCCTGCTCCTGGCCTAAGCTGAACATCTTCACGCTTCAAAGAAGCCTCAAGATGCAGCTCGGGCCCATCGCTACCTTAATCAAATGAATCAGTCGTAATGAGGTTTTCTTGCTTCGTTATCTTTCCAACATGTTTTTGCCCAGGATAAAGCCAAAGGAGAGGACCTGTTGCAGCACTAAACGTGGTCCCCTCAGCTCCCGGGCAATACTGGACTCCCGCCTCCAAGCCTGGCTATGCCGTGGGCTCTCCTCGGGACAGCAGGGTGGGATGGACGTCAGCTTGGTGACCAGGAGGCAGCCGAACACCCAGCCCGCCCTCAGAAACGCCCAGACATCTACTCTTCCCTTCAGAGCAGAAAGTCTTAGATATGAAAGAAAAAAAAAAAAAGAAAAGAAAACCACCAGCTGCTTATGCATGGTATGTGGTGCCAATTACTTAAGCAAACAGGATCACAGGAGCTGGCACAGCCTGTGGCCAAAAAACAAAGGAATTTGGACAGCGTGAGAGCTGTGCATCCAGTCTCCTCTTCAAGCAACTGCAGTGACCCAGGCCCCTAAATATTGCTTCAAAGCAAGACATAATCAGACACAGAACGTTTGGGAGAAGGGGCTTGAGGAGGCTCAAAGGTCTGGAAGAGCGTCCCTGTGAGCACCGAGCTGCGGAGCCGGGGCTGCGCAGCCTGGCGAAGGCCCAGCCCGGGCGGCAGTGCCGGAGGGAGCCCGCGCCGCCTCCCGCGGGAGCGCGGCACCGCGAAGCCGAGGGAGACGAGGCCCAGGCAAGCAAGAGGACGCGGCTCTTCCGGCGGCAGGGAGGCGACTCCTTGCCAAGGGAAGCTCTGAGGTGTAAATGCTTGCACGGGTTCCAGGCGAGACTGGACTAGTTCGCAGAAAAAAAAGCATCTGGATTACTAAGTATAGAAAATAGGGAATGATGAGGGAAATGTAAGGGTCACGCTCCTGCCCAAGGGAACCTCGAAACTGGAAGACATGACATGGGTTCAAAAAGCAGCCGGACAAATTAATAGCAGAAAAATCCAGCTAGTGCTACTTTGTACAAAGACACCAAGCTTGGGCTGTCCCCAGGTCTGCAGGTTGCTGCAGGCTGGGAAATATTCTAAAGAAGCACCATTTTGCTTGCATTTGCTTTTTTTTCCAGGCATTAGCTTTCACAGAACAAACGTCCTAAGTTGTTACGCCCACATCCAAGAAACTGAGCTGCAATCTCAACAGACTGCTTGCTAGAAGGCAATTTATTACATTTGCTGGAAACAGAGGTCGTTCCATCCAGCCCATAAAGGACAACCTGCTGCAGCTCCAGCTCCAGGCTTACGCCAGCCCAGGCAGCCTGAGCCCCGTCTCTCGGCTAGCAAACCCCCACCGCTCGCACAGGACAGGAGCCCTGATCCCTTACCTGCCCGGTGCTTGGCTGCCGGCACCTCCCTCACTGCAGAGCGCTCATCCGATGGGCACGGGCTGCTGTCCCGTCCAGGCGCCAGGCAGATCTGAACTTCCAGCTGGGCTGAAGAGATGCTTGCCAGCTGCACACCAATGCCCGGGGGAACAGTGCACCAGTGCTGAATCACGTGCAACGCTGCGAGCTCCAGCAGCCACAGGGTTCGAGGCGTAACGAAGTGAATCAGCCTTGCGGAGCGGCCCGGACACGGCTCTGGGTGCTCCTGGAGCACCTGTGCACAGGTGAGCAGAGCTTGGCTTCCAGCTGGAGATGACCAGAGGCTCCCTTCAAACCTGTCACTGGGATTTGTTCTGTTCCTCTGGGCTACCAAGGGCCTCTGTGCCTGCTCTGATGTTCTTGCTGGGCTTCAGTTGCCCCTTGGGATGGCCAAGGTTGGCCAGAGCGGCGGGTCTCACACCATGGAGTCCAATACTAGGTAAATCTCTGTGTTCCCCCATGGTCTGCGTGTGTGGGGGGACACAGCCTGTGGGAACCACCCCATTGTGGCAGATCACGTGACCTCCAAGGTCCTTTCCCATTCTCACAAAGCCAAAAAACGATGCTGGACTCCTGACAAAAGCCCCAACAAACTCCTGACATTATGCCACTGTGACAATCAAGACGGTGTTGGAGCGGCCGTCCCGAGCAGGAGGACGGGCAACGAAAGTGCTATTTGCTTCACATTTGAGCTGCCACCCTCACAAAGTGGGACGAAACCCTGCTCAAGCCAAATGCTAATCAGGCGGCGCAGGCCCTGGGCAGCCTTTGTGTTTCTCCCTGCGGGATTAAGCAGCGGCGGGTGAGGAACAGCGAGCAGAAAGGCTGGCAGCCGGGGGTTAGCAGCGGGTCAACAAGGCCTTTTCAGGCCCGGCACCCCAATGGGAGGGGGTGGCCCAGGGCTCGCACGCTCAGCATATTTAAACAGCTTCTAACTTGGCTCCTGTCCCAAGCTCGCAGGTCTGCCTTTCACAGGACGGGCCTTTGCTGTGTTTGCTCCTACGCATCTTCAAGGGCATCTCTGCCTGTACAGCTGCAAACGGCTGAGCCGGGTTCCCAAAAGCAGGTTTCACTCCTGACTCTACACCTCATTGCTTGTGCCGTCTTGAGCGAGTTGTTCAGGCCTGACTCAGCCACCCTCGGCTTTCCTTACGCTGCAGCAGTGTAATTGTGACCTGGCTTTTCCTCCTCCGGGGCTGCGGTCTGCTCAAGGGAACAGGCAGGCAAACATCAGGACAGAGGAGCGAATCACAGTGCTCGCGGGGCCGCTTCTGGAGGGCTCTTCTGGAGGGCTCCTGCCGAACAGCGCAGGGCTCGGGTGCAGAGCGGGCGCTCACCCTGCACGTGCCCTGCACCACACGGTCCCCGCACTGCGCGAGGCCGCGGCACCGAGCCAAGAGCCGCGCGACACTGAAAAACACGTTGGCTGCAGGGCCAGCACTGGGAAGCAGGGACGCCTTAGTGAGGGGCCACAGCAGTCTGAACTAAGGGAATGAGATGGGGGGGGGTGTTTACACTTATATTTACATATACACACATATTATTTAGATTGGCATAGCTTATTCTTGCAAGTAAGAGACCAAAACGTTTTGCCTCTTAAACCACTGCCTCATGTCCGACTTCTGTTTATGTTAATAAAAATATGGCGCATATGCTTGAAAATTTAATCCAAAATCATTAAGAGGGAAATTTATATCAGGCTAGTTGAGCTACATTACTTTTTTTTTTTTGTGTGTGTGTGTGTGTGTGTTTGTGTGTGCGTGCTCTCCTTTGAAGTAAATATTCGGTCATCCAGGTTAATCTTTAATTCCCTCAAAACTCCTTAGTGAAACTAAAGGCAGCATTAGTCCGTTCTATTCTAAATGGGAATGTCAATACAAGTCTTATCTGGTTTTATATCATCTAATTTATTTATGCCAGCATAGAAAGACCTGTAAATATTTGGCGCAAGGAGATTTGTGTCCCTTTTCGCCCTGCAGCTGGTTCCCAGCACCACCATGCCCAGGACAAAGTGGAGACAGAGGCAGACAGGTTTCTGTCTCCTGGGGTGGGGGAGGTGGGCGTCTGGAGCAGGGGGGTCACCCAAAATGGGGACAAAACAAGTCAGCGGGGCGGGAGGAATGAACAATGACAAATATAGAACATAGAAGGGAAGAGGAGAGGAAGGAAGAAGGCCTCATCCCAGCTTAATTTCCCAGGCGGTTTCAAGCCCACCACGTACTCCACCCCCTCCGGAGCAGGCAGATGAGCAGAGCAGACACCAACTTTTGGACGGGGACTTTGCTGGTCATGCCGAGATCCCCACGTATAAATCAATCTCTTGGAAAACATGGAAAATGCCCGTGGTGGAGATCAGATAAGCCGGTGTCTCACACGTTGCACTGACCACAGGGCAGCTTGCACAACAGCACTTTCTCTGAACACGCGCAAACTCTCCCTTGACCAATGATCACCGACATGGATGCGTCAGAGATCAGTCGTGTCAAACCCATTAACTCATCTGCTGCAACACAGCCACTGGCTTCACAAGAGGGAAAAGCAAGAGCTGGCAGACCTCCAGGCATCACTATGAAAGAAACTTTCCCATTAGTAAATTTAAGGAAGGATCGTGGAGATAAAGCATTAAGAAAAGGCACATGAATCTTTCAAACCCAGAGAGTATTTAACAGTGCTGAAATAGAAGGAGGTCTTGTGCAAGGTTCCCTGGCCTAGGCTCCAATCCTACTCCTGGTTTGAGCAAGGGAACAGCAAGTGGTACGTGTGGAGATGGCAGCAAAATGGGGATGTTGCGGGTGCACCTGGCAAAGCAAGCAAGCCTCAAAATGGTCTTGCCAAAGCGCAGAAATGATCTGGAAATGAAAAAAAAAAAAAAAGAAAGAAAGAAAGAAAGGAAGAAAGGAAGAATGGAAGAAAGACAGGGCATAACTGAACAGAGCTGAATGTGCGGCACGATGTTTGCACTGAGATCATTGGTTGGACAAATATAGGATGGGGAATAGCTGTTGAGGAAGAAAAGCTTCTCTCGATGGTAACAGCTGATATGGGTTAACAGTGCCACAAAACAGGGTCCCTCACCGAGCAACTCTGCTCGATGCTGGAAAGACCTTTTGGAGAATCTGGTATATGCTTTGGGGCGCCCATTTCAAGGCAGGTGAACAACAGACAGTGGCACAGTCCCAGTCTGGACGCTTCGCTTTCCGGGCTCCCACCAGGTGGTACAGCCAAGCACACCTGTTGATAGCCCCAGCATTAGGATAATTTCCCCATGCTCTGAAAGCAGTGGAAGGTTCCCCCCAAAAACTGAGAGAGAGCAGACGAGCTTCAAAACATCTCCTCC
The DNA here is from genome assembly GCA_034781795.1 of Crypturellus tataupa. NCBI lineage: Eukaryota > Metazoa > Chordata > Aves > Tinamiformes > Tinamidae > Crypturellus > Crypturellus tataupa. Next base: position 1,015,001 of record JAWLRI010001056.1, on the reverse strand, counting down.
TGCCAAAGGCACAGCAAGCTGCAGTTTTCATTGCCGAGGCCTCATCCTGCCTCGCTGAGATCAGGTTAGCAGTGATGTGTGACCAAAGCAACGGGAGCGATAAGCTGAGAGCTGCAGTCACCCCACTGCAAAGCAAAGAGCGCCAGGGTTGGATGTGGACAGGATCCATCGCGCGGGGACACCAGGGATCGCAGTCCCGGACATGGGCAGCCTCATTAGGGCCTGACAGCCCCTCATCATTTTGATGATGGTGTCCGCGGGGTTGGCCAAGGCCTAATGCAACAAGTCACCTTGCATCACCTGAGCCTGGCTTTGCAGCTCCTCTTGCTCGCCAGAGCACCGCATAGCTCTTCCTTGCACTTTCCGCAGGTCCCAGCACGGATGTTTATCCACAGCAGGTTCTGCTTTTCCCACGGCAACGGCCGGGCGTCACAATCTGCCCGAGGGAGGCAGCCGGCCCGCGAGGGCCCGAGGGCCCCAAGGCCCGAGAAGCTGGAGGCCGCCCGGCTCGGCGGCGCAGGCACGCGGAGGGATGGAGGCGGCAGCGCAGGGCTGTGCCGAGCCGGGAATAGCGCACCAGCTGCCGCACGCACCCGCGACGATCGTGGCATATGGCAGGTAAAGAATAGCTCCGAAGGGGAGGGAAACAAAGCAGGAGGAGGCAGGCTGGCGCCGAGCCGGGAAAGCAGCGCCCGGTCAGCTCCCATGGGTGCTGTGGCTGCCGGGCATGAGGCTCGCACGTAGGCCGGGGTGTTACTGCAGCGCCAGGTGCCTCCAAGCCAGCTCTGCTGCAGCTGGGGCACAGGAAGCCCCATTCCTGAGCCGAGGGGGAAACCTGTGGGGGTGTTCCCGCAGGGTCCCAGCGCTCCGGCCCCTCCCAGCCCAACAAGCCCCAAGGGTCCTGGCACAGCCGTGGACCCTGCGGGTGTTCGGGCTGGCACGGGAGAAACCCCTGAGGCGGCTCCGTGCCCTTTGCAGCGTGCCCCCTAAACAGGCGGAGGCCACGAAGCCGGAGCACGACGCCCGCACCCTGCGCTTGCTGCTGCAGCACAAAGATGTGCAGATCCGGGGGCTGCGAGAGGTGGCGCAGCGAGCGCCCGCCGCCCGGCTGGCCCACGCGTGCCGGGAGGTGTCGGGCGCCCCGCACCATGGGTAAGGCTGGTAGTGGCTGTCAGGGGAGCGAGGGGACGGGCGGGAGGCACCTGTGGGGCACTGAGCACCGGCAGGGCCTATGGAAGGCTGGGCCTGGAAGGCTAAAGCTTCCTGGGAAGGTCCCGGGGCCACAGCGCACACGGCTTCTACCCCTACGTGGGAATCTACCTGCAGACAAGGCTGCAGCAGAGGCACTGAAGACGGGAAAGACCAACCAAGTGCTGTGATCCAGGAGGTGAATAAAACATGCGGCAGGGAACAGCCATGGTGCACATTAAAGGAAAGCATTCAAAACCTCGTGGCAGGTCGCAGGCAGCTGAGACGCTGGCCTGCCGCTTTCCACAGCGCCAAGGCCAGCTGGACTGGTAGCAATGTGCTTCTCATGTGTGGGAAAGGTTAGGAGAGCAAGACAAGCAGAAAAGTCCCTGGGCCCTCCCCAGTGGGCAGGCAGAAGGGTGCATGATCATGTGCAAGATGATGATGAGGCTGATCTGGTCCCCTTGTCCATCTAGTGCCCCAGTCACCAAGAGATCGAGGCTGTGGGCTGCAGTCAGCAGTGGCAGCTGGCAGACAGTGGGCAACCAGGTCTTCTCAGTCAGCCACAAGGTTTTAGTGTCCTCTGCACACAACTGCAGGGCTATCAGAGGTCACTGCTAGCTCTGGGATGTGCTGGGGATACCGGCTGATCTCTGATGTTCATCTCCAGGGGGAGAAGCCAAACGTCACGGAGGTCTTCCAGGTGCCAAGACACAAACAGCCAGTGCCTGGAAGCAGCGGTAGACCATCTGGCTACTGAGCTGAGGACTCTGAGGGAGACCTACCTGCAGGTAAGGTGCTGGCAGAGCTGCCACAGCCCAGGGCTGTGTGAGGACCCCCCTTCCAAAACATCCAGTCCCCTGGGTTCAGCAAGAGACACGTGCCGTGATGAGGAGGCAGGGGGCACTGCCAGCTCTGCCATGCGGCAAAGGGTGGTCCCCAGGACTGCGTGCCCTCAGCAATGTCGCTGTGCAAACAGCTTGATCATCTTGTTCTTTGGGTAGGGGCTTTTATCCCTGCTGTTCCCTGGCGGTTGGGTTTGATCCTCCCTGTGGCTCCACAGGTGGAAGCCAGAAAGTGGAAGCCAATTTAACAGTCCAGCATGCAGGCTTCTCCTGTATGTACATGGATGTATCTAAGAGCAAGACAGATTTTAGAAGGTTAAATGAGAGTTGGATGAGAAAAGAGCAGGTCCAAAATCTTTGCTGAGTGTATACGCTATGCCTCTTGGTACCTGCTATGGGAGGTCAGGACTGGAGCATTTGATGTTGGTATTTGGTGATTTTTCATTTTCTCCTTGCCTTTTTAAAAGGAGGTCAAGATTCTGGGGGAGAAACTTCAAAAAGTGGAGGCTTTGATTCAGCAGCTGTGCAAAGATGTTGAGCAGCTGGCGCATTCCCAGGCTGAGCACTTCCACCAAAAGCCCTTGCAGGCAAAAGTGCCAGCTATGAGCCTGCCTTCAGAGTCAAGCAGCTCCAGGGAGAGCTTTGAGGTAAGCACAGGAGTATCAGACGCTTGAGAGAAAAGCACAGCAAGGCCAAGGGGAGCAGGAAGTGGGGAGAGAAGGGTGTTTATGGCCCAAGATGAGGCATTGAGCCTCTACACCATGTTCTAATGGGTGAACTGGCACCTCAAGACAGAGGAAGGGACCAAGGAGTAGGTCTGTGGGGTTCCTGAGGCCACGGTGGAAGTGCCCAGAGCTCCCGAGGGACAGGCTCCCGCCTCGTGTTCCTGCAGCCCCAGTTGCCCAGTCCTGGCTCAACCCACTGTGCAAGGCCCTATCTAGACCATCTAAAACAGGCAATTACAGTATGAATTTGCTGCAGCTGATCCTGAAGGAAAGGCTTTTTAATGATGTTTTCTTCTCCCACAATTATCTGGCTGCAAAAAATGCCATCGTTGCAAGTGACAGAATTTATTAACCAACATAACAGACGTATGAGAAATCCTGTTCATTACAATTTCCATCTCTTTCCCTCTCCCCTTAATCCCATTCTTTGACCTGGAGAGAGAGAGAGGGCTCGGACCTTCAGACATCAACAAGCTGAATAATAGTCCAGTCTCCTGCCCGATACATGTTGTCCCACTGTGAATGGTTACTCTGAGGTGACTGCTCAGAGGAATGCCATTCGAGAAACATTCCCTTCCGCGGCTGATCTTCCTCTGTAAATCATGCAGGCTACAACCGACTGTCTAGTATGTTCCTTCACACTAGAATTATGTGACTTGTTCCACCTCTTCCCCCGTTTCGGGTATGTTACATTCGAAAGCTCTTATCATTGTTTGCATATTTACTTTGTTCAAATTGCTAAAAAAAATGCAGTTCTTTGCGTTCCTTGCAAAGTCTGCTTGAACTTAAGGTAAAGTTATCCCTTTTCCATAGCAACGAGAGCCTCTCCTTTGTTTTTCCATGTCACTAATCTAATCCAAAGACTTGTGTTTGAACTCAGACTTCCTCCAAATTGTTCGTAATCCAAAAAATAAGTATTGTGCAAGAGCAGTTAAAAGGGGAAAATAATTCCTCTCTTTGTTCTTCAATATGACAAAATTGATGGTAAATAAAATAAAAAGAATAGGGCACAGTCATGATGACTTTTTTTAACTTAACTTTTTCTAACTGATGTTTTTTGTTCCATTTAACAATTTAACAAGCAAAGGATACATTTGGTGCTTTCACCACCATCCATCCCCCTCAAGACTTATGAATATTATTAATTCAAGGGTATCCCTATAAAATCACCTCTGCTAGAGCATGGTATCGGCAGAGGAGCTGAGAGCAGACCACAAATATGGTCTGCAGGGTTGTAGCAGCTCTTGGACCCAAACTTGTAAAAGGAGGAAGTTTGGTCATTAAAAAACAGGAAATTCTTCTCTACTGGATACTGTGTCTTGTCCATAGATGTTATTCCTTATATGCATCATTTTTCTGGAAAGGGCCAATACGTCTTCATTTTACCCTGAAAAATGCTTGCTTTACAAGACTTTTTCCTGATTTTGCAAAGTTAGCAGACAGATGCTCACTTGGGCTGCCTGGAAATTGTCACCCTCTGTTTTAACCCCTCATCTCTTGATGGGCTTGGTGCTTTTGGGGATATTTATCACACTAGCCTGCCTTTCTGCCTCAATTTACCAATGCCACGGCTCATCCAAAGCCCACTGGAGTGGACACTAACATGCCTCCAAAACTTGGAGGCTGCCTTTCACCATCCTGGCCAGCTGATCAGCTCCTGTCACCAGGCGCTTACCTGGTTCACCCTTAACTTGTTCCCAGCCTTGTCACTGCTCCCATCCTCACCTGTCCTTGTGCTTGGTGGCAAGAGCCACCTCTGCCCCCAGTTTCCCCTCTCCATGATGTTCCCTGCAGTATTTCCTCCACCTCTTGCTGATCTCCTTTATCCCAATACATATTTCCCAAAGGTTTCTATCTCCCATTACTATCACAGTCTTCCCTTCTCTTTCTCTCCCTGAACCTGCCAACATTTTATCTTCTTTTCATGGGAGACAGAGGAACTAAACCCTGCAGCTGCATGCAGTATCAAAGTGTTTTGGGTGGCCAGGGAAGAAGTGGGTATTGCAGTACTCCCCCGGGAGCCCATGTCACCTCCGCTGGTTTTGTGAATCCCTACCCTTAGCATGCCAGGGCTGCGGTTCCCATCGGATCCCTCTCCCACTCTCCGCCATAAGAAACTGCACACTGAGGCAGGTGAGCTAGGGCACATGCTGTAACGGGACTTCTTACCTGCTGCTTCTGCCTTTCCACCGTAGCTCTGGAGCGAGACAGAAAACAAGAATCCAAAACCAGAGCTCAGCGTCATGTCACTGCAGCGGACCGCCAAACACGTGAGCCTCCTGGATGCCTTCTTCAAGGTCAGTGCCGCAGGCCAGTTGTGTCGGGAAGAGCAGCACTAAGGAAAAGATGGGAACATGTGAACTCTGCAAAAGCTGTGTGGGGCTATTGGTATCCAGGGAGTGAGCTGGGGACAAGCATGGGGCTGTGGTTTGCCTGGTGCTGAGCAGGGAATGCCAGTCCCAACTTCCTTCTGTTTTAGGAAGAAGACACGGCACAGCAGAGCGTGCAAAAAGAAGAGCCAGAAGAAATGGAAACACTGTTTAAGCAGCATTTCACTTCCAACATAGACCTCAGTAAGGGGTACCACAACGACAGCCCTAGCATGCCACAGCCAGGGTATGTGGGGCAGCGTCCCGCTGGTATTACTTTTCTTCCCGTAAACCTGCCCTCCACTGCTTGCCTTAGTGATGCTCCTCATATCCTCTATCTCCAGCTGTTCAGCCAGAAAGAACCTCCCCAAAATCTGATTTGCTCAACATCTGCAGGGCTAAACCACAGAGGAGGAATGGAAAGGGGATGGAAGCAAGGTAGGGAGAAGGGTGAGGATAAAAGAGAGAGAAGTGGCAGAGCTTTACCCCAGAGCGCCTCAGCTAAGCCACGACAGCACTGCTTTCCAGATGGGCAAAGGTGGGAGCCAGCCCTGGCAGGGATTTCCCTGTCAGGAAAAGTGCAGTCACAGCAGCGCAGCCCCGGCCTGGGACAGCAGCAGCTGTAAGGCCAGCAGGGGATTGGTCAGTCTCTAGGCAGCTCTTTCCATTCTCCTGCCATGGGAGCAGATAGTAAACACAGAAGGAGAAGCCAGGAGCCAAGTTGTGCTGGGTCTGGAGTTTGTGTGGAGGTCACTGCTGCTTTCCATAGAGAAGAAATTTCTGAGGTGTGCTAGGACTTCACACAGCACCAGCAGAGGCCAGACAGCACCACCACTTTCAAGTGCTTAGACTTAGGTTCCTATAAAAATATTTCCAAAAAAATTTCAGTTGTATGTGGTAGCAAGACACTACTTGCATAGCGCATCTGAGAGCATCACATGAGGCAAGCAGGCTGGACACCGGAGGAATCACCAAGGACAAGTTCAGCCTGCCGTGTGCTGAGCGCCTCCCAAGCACTCTGAAGCTGCTTGGGTCTGTCTTGCAAGTCATTTTCTTTCCAAAAGTGCGCTTGCCAGACTCTCTCCTTCCCCCTAGTGCCCACTCAGGAACTGTTCAAGATGTTCCTATCAAATGCAGCCACAGCAAGGCCTCACCTCAGTGCACATGCATTAACACTGTTCCTGAAGCACAGCTTTTAAGAGTTTATAAATAATATTGCAACTTTCTACCTAGTCATTCAATACTAATTTTTCTCTACAGCTTGAAAAATATTGAACACAGGAAGTTAAATTCAACTGAGAAGATGGATACATTTCCAGGGAGAGGAGGGAAAAACACAGAGGGCAGCCAGTGCTGGAAACCTGTGAAACTGGATGATCTTCCTGAGCAGGATGAGCACAGGACTACGGTGTTGCTCCGGGACCTCCCAGACGCTCCGCGCAGCACCTCGCCAATGGCCTCTGCATGTGAGTGGGGCTTCTGCTCGTCCGGGGGCCGCTGCTAGCAGCTCCTTTGCACATGTGCAGCCTGCCTCCTGTAATCTACACTAATCCCTCGGAGAGGGGGAGACTTAGGTAGAGCCAAATGAAAAAGTATCTGATTTACACAGAGCCTGCTGCAGGATCCAGTTCCAAATGTCCCATCCCCTGATGTAGTTAAGAAAATTATCTCAACTACTCCCTCGGTTTTATTACTGTTGCCCTGGACTCTCTAAAGCCAGCTGGAAACACACAGGGACAGCATGGTTTCTAACCACGCAGTGGCAGGGTACGCTCCTCGTGGCAGAAAGCCTTTTCTCAAGGACTGAGCAAAACAAGGCGCTTGTCCCAGGGAGTAGGAAACAAGATGTGATGCTCACGAGGTGAAGCGGGGAGGCTTCCTGCAGGTGGCCTCCTCGCTGCCCTCCATGCTGTCTCCTGCAGCCCCGGGGCCCAAGGTCGCAAGCGAGCTCGCCAAGCCCAGCCAGCTGATGCACACCTTCCCTGGTGGCCCTGAGCGCTGCGAGCCTGCCGCTGTGCCCTCCGGCCGCAACATGACCGGCAAACGCTGCTCCAGGGAGGAGAACAGAAGGTGAGCAAGGGCCTGTGAACCACGCTGGGCTGGCATAAAAGACCCCAGCTCTGCCAGCAGTTGCTCTGGGCACTGAGATGACCAGAGAGAGCGCAGGCCAGCACATTGGCTGCCACCATGTGGAGCTGGGCATTCTAGCACAGACTCACCTGCCTTGGTTGCCCACACAAATAGGCCAAGCTCTGAGCACAGCACAGCTGATATAGTCACAAGGTCCCATCAGGCCACCCTGCAAAGCAGCCACTGCTATGTGGGTGGAAAGAAAAGAGCTGGGCAGCATGACATATGTACTCACTGCCATGGAGTTGCCTTGCATGAGGTTGCCCTTGCCTGGTCCTCACCTTCTGTCACAGAAGGTTTTGGCCCTCGGGATGCCTTCTCACTGGCACTGTGTTCCCAGGCCATCCAATGACACCAACTTCCTGAAGATCGTCACCGTGGACCCCAGCGGCCACTTTGTTCAGATCCTCAACTGCTGCTCCTATGTCACCGTAGACATCAGTGGCTACGTCATCCAGCAGTGGCTCGGCGAGTTCCCCTTATCCATCTACCGCTTCCCTGCAGACACCACTCTTCCCCCACGGCATCATGTTACTGTAAGCAGGAGCACTCACCCTTGTAGCTTGGGGAGGCCAGAGACAGGGACACCTTCTGGACCCGAAGCCAGGCCCTTCAAACACTTGTGGAAGCAGCAAACTCTAAAAAGGGGCAGAAAGCCCAGCATACTGTGGATAAAAACGCCCCTCTAGGCATTGCGCAGAGCCCCTAAACGTCCCACTGGGTTGGAAGAAGGCAAGGCTGCGAAGAGCATGTGCTGACAAGCACCAAGCTGTGGCTGCTGTGGCCTCCAAAGGTCCCTGCAGAGCAGTTGTCCCCTCTCTTGTGCATTTGTCTGTGTCCCCTAGTGCCCAGGTGGCTGTTTTTCCTCTGGACTAGCCTGGGGATATGCACACCAGGACATGCCCTGTCCCTAGGTCTGGGCTGCTGAGGCTAATCCTGTTGAAGAAAATGCCAAGTTGAAGGCGAGGCAGCATTTCCGAGCAGGTCCAGAGTGCACGACCATCCTCAGAGACACCCAGGGCCAGGTGAGCAATGCTGGGGGACCAGGGAAGAGCAGCAGCTCCAGCTCCTGCATGAGTCCAGTGGGTTGGACACGAACATCCAAAAGGGCCAGAGCACCACGAGACCCCCTCTGTTGGGCGGCCTCTCCCAGGCCAGCTGCAGCCTAGCTGCCTAGCTGTTGGGGGGAGATGGCAGAAGGGAAAAGGAGCCCAGAGAAAAGGGCCCTGCGCTTTTCCCACAATGCACACCAAGCCCGGGCCATGTGTGAGGGCAGCGAGGGGCACAAAGGCACCGTGGAGCTCTCCAGGGCCTTCTTCCCTCCACTGAGCTGCCTTGCTTCCAGATAGGATGGGGAGCTGAGGCCAGCAGCCTCTGCAGCCGTGCAGAGCAGCTCGCTGGCCTCTTCCCAATTCGTAGCTGATTACTCACATCTGGCAGTTTGCAGGAGGCAGCAGCAGCCTCTCAAAGACCTGAGCTTGGGTGTTGCCTGTGCCTATGGAGGAGGATGATTACTCCCTGCATTAAACAAACATCAATTAGTGCCAGGGGAATGCTGGGATTGTAGTATTTGCTTAGGAGGGATGGGGCACAAACAATTACGCTTTAAAATTGACACCACGTTCCTGAACAGGCACTCTCGGGGCCAGCAGTCACTCTGTAGCCTCCATCCCTGGGGATCTGTGGCAGCTCAGGGCAGGGTTAGAGCCCCTGGGCCCCACATGCCAAATGCACCTTGCTTGGGGAACCTCAATGGTCACACAGTGCTCCCTGCCCTCGGTGTGGCCGCCCCAGGGCACTGTGCTGCAGGCTCCCAAGCTGGCACGGCAGCCGGCAGCGTCATGGGGTCTGCAACGAGAGTTAGCCCACCCTGTCACACCGTGAGGGGAGGAGAACTGCCCAAAGCAACTAACTCCCTTTCTCCTTGCTCCGCTTGGGCTGCCCAAGATCTTGTCGGAGTTCAAAGCCCCGCACAGACACACCACGGCTGCAGATGCCTACAGTGACCACACGGACCTTTCAGTGGACAAGTTCCCACTCGAGCAAGAGACGGAGCAGAGAGAGGCTGCTGAGCTTCCTCCAGGGCCGAGCGCAAGCATCCACACTGTGGCATTGAAAAACAGGTAAAAATCGGGGCCAGGTGTGTACAACCAGAGATGCAATGGGAGCTGGGAGGCAATATCCTCCCGAGCGCCCAGCTCCGGGCACTGGACAGAGCCAGGCTCCCAGAGAAGGGCAGGTGACGCAACCTAAGAGCACACACCAAGGATCACTCAGTGAAGTCGTGTTTCTGGCAGGTTCTTTTCCATGGCAGCCCAGCCTGAAGCCTTCCCAGCACAGCTCAGGCTCTGGATCCTAATTTGGACACTTGAGTTTGATCTGGAAACACTAGAAGAGGTGAACAGGGTGGTTTTAAAAAAATGCTGCTGCCTGCAAGCTGATTTTGTTGTCCTTCCTAGCCAAAAGAAGAGCTCATCCGACTGCCCTGCCACCAAACCTGCTCACTTGGATCTGCCGCAAGGCAGCAAGAGGCAAACAAGGCTGAAACCTGAAATCAAGCCTACAAGCACCACCCACTTCTCTACGGAGAACATATCCCGCACAGCAGGTTGGTGCGCAGAGCAGGGTGCTCGGCTCCCAGGCTACCAACCACTTGGACTGAAGAGGCTCAGTCACTGGGCAGCTGACCTGCGCCCACATCAGTACACACAAAGCCCTGGAATGTGTCCCACAGCCACTGTGCCCTGCCTGCTCCCTTCCCTGCTGCCTGCTCCATCGGCAGACCGGCATCAAAGTGGCCACTTGGGGCCCCTGAGGACATAGCAGAATCACAGAAGGGTTGAGGATGGAAGGGAAATTGCAGCCAGAGGCCTCTGCAGCCTCAGCAGATGATGTGCCTGGAGATCATCTTAGTCCAACCTCCCTGCACAAGCAGCGTCACACATGTTGCACCAAGCTTGGTTCCTAGCTGTCTAGCATCCTCTTTTACCAATGGGGAGACCCACACAACTGGAGCACAAACCATCTGACTTATGTTAGATGTCTGTGCTAGATGAATCATACCCCAGAGCATCCATGTTCCTCCGTGGCTGCAGACTCTGCCCACAGCAATGAGGCCAAGCACTCGGGGCTCTGAACACCATGGCAGGCCAAGCAACAACCTAGGAAATTATCTAGAGCTGACTTGGAATTTGTATGTATTTAAGCAAGGCAGATGCAAAACAAATGCACCCCTTCCTGAATGTTTCCTTTTTTATTTCCCTAGCAGCCAAAGGAAGCATCCATTCTTCATCTAGCAAAGAACACAAATCAGATTCAAGTGCAAAGCGGCTCCTGTCTACAAAGCTTTCAGCAAGAGTAAGTAACTGCCGGTGAGCTCTCTGACAGAGGTGACAGGTGAACAGGAGACACCCAATAAGGCTGGTGTCCTCCTTGGCCTGTCCCACATGGACACTTGTAGAGGCACTCACAGAACAAAATCCTGGGCTGAGTAGGGGTCCTTTTTTTATTTGCCATTTCTTTGGGTGAGATTCTATTCCCTGCAGGAGGAGAAAGAGGTTTTAGACACTAAAATAAGCAGCTGTGTGGTCCAAGGTCTGTCCTATCTGGCACGCAGCTCCCTGCTTCTTTCTCAGATCCTTTAGTAAAGCTCCATGTGAGCAGAGCCTTTAAGCCTGCGAGGAAGTGCCATCCGCTGCAGCAGGATGCCAGTTCAGTGGTGCTTGGAGGCTTCCTGAGCGCTGCTGTGCTGCTACCTTAGAGGCAGCGTCGCTTGGGACCAAATCCCTTCCGCCTCGCTCAGAGCCCTGCTCCCTGCAGCTGGCAACCTCCCCCACATTCCCCCCGCCTAGCAAACATGCCCAGAGCAGCTCCCACCCCGGAGGGGGAGCTCTGCGAGAACAGCACGACGGACAAGACAGCAGCCACCACCGCGCAGTGACCCAGGACCTGTCTCTGGCTGCAGCAGCACCTGGACCGGCAGATCAGCAGCCTGCAATAGAGACATCAGAGGCAGGAGGGAAAGGGCAACAGGGGTTGATTCTCTCACACTGAGTGGGAAGCGCTTTAGGGAAATAAACAGCCCCACCAGGAGCTAGGAAGTAGATGCTCAAAAGAGACTTTATTTCTGGCAGGAAATTCTTCCCCGTGGCGCTGATTTATTAATAGGTATGCAGAGGGGTAGCGCTCTCCCCTCTCTCCCACTTACACACTAAATATCAATTTGGCAGCCAGTAGCAAATCCCATTAACTGAGAGAAATGCTTAAAGGCAGTAGCAGCTCCTGGCCTGCTACAAAAGTGAAGACACACATGCTGGTTACATACATCTGAAACTGGTCACAGCCAACTGGAAGGGAAGACCCTACTGAGCTAAGTATTAATATTCTGCAATAGCAGAGACAGGAATAATCTCATTCATTAAATGACTTTTTCCATATCCAAGGAACCAATGCAGGATTGCAATGGAGGAAACAATGACAAGAAAACCCTCTGTGAAACTCCCCATCTATTTCCCTTCTAGGCCAAAAGAACCTAATTCACATGCAGCCCATGGTCTCTGACCTTTTCTAATTAGCTGATTAAAGCCCTGTCTAGCTTTTACTTTTTATGGATTACAAAGGTGAAAGGTGAACGAGCAGCGGTTAAAACCAGAGCAAGAATTGCCTCTGTGGATCTGTTACAGTCCGCTTGCAGACACTATTTGCAACAGCCCCGTTTATTTTGCTGATCCTGGAAACCGTAACAGACACCAGTGTGGCAGGTCTGGGAAAGCTCAGGATGCATTTGCTGTCACCAGAGATGAGAAAAGCAGCTTTCTCCCCTGCAAGGTCAGGCTGTGATCACAAGCTTGCTCTTTTAACAAGCTTCCCTGCTACTCTGCACTTGGCAGTGGGCTGGGTCTGCTTACATGGCTCATGCAGGGCACATGCTCTTGCACGTACCACTCAGGAGGTCAGATCCCTCAGAAGGGGGGCAATGAAGGGGGCATGATGCAAAAATCACAGCTCTTGGCAGAAAGTTGTCCACCATTGCTTGTCTCTCTCTGCTCTTTACTGAGCTTTCACAGACCAAGAACTGCAATGGCAAAACATATGCATGGAGGGAAGTTGTAATTCCTACCTGTGCTGCTGCTCAGCCTTGTGCCACTCACTTCATCTTCCTCCTCCTCCTCTGCATCCTTGAGAGAGGGATTCCAAGCCCTGTCCAGCTTGGTAATATAGCTAGAGGTTCACCTCTGGAAAGCAACCTGCAAGAGCTAAGTGTTATTTATTGGAGGAGAGCATCATCCTTCTGGCTCCTGTTGGTGTTGGGTGCCCAGAACCAGCAGTGTAGCTCAACACCCAGCGTGGCTCCCAGATAAGCTCCATGCCCAAGGGCATCTGCACCTCCCCGCCTGGAGGGTCCAGCTGAGAACAGCCCAAGAACAGAGTTTCTCCAGGCGTTGTCTTTTCTGCACATACTCCAGAGGCTAAAATGAGCACTGTGGTATTGGGATACTGCTAGCAATGTTTCACAGCACATCCCAGGGCCCCAGCTCCTGGAAATGCTGCTTTCTGCTGTGGAACAGTTCTCCTAGAGCAAATATTTCGCTTTTGCTAGAACAGGCTGCACAGTCCTCACACCTCCAGGGCAGCTTCCTGCACTAATACTGGCTGGGTGGAGGGGCACCCAATCCATCCAAAGCTTTGAGAACCTGTCACACCACAGATGAAAGCAGACCTTGGGAAGAGTGGGTGCTGATTCACTTCTGAATCTCAGCAACAGATGAGAAGCCCAAACAAGCAGCAAGCCAGTGTGTATCGAGGTCTCTCTTGTTAAATAAATGGTGACAAGAAGCAGACAAAGAGGACTGCTCAGAAGACATCCAAACATGTATTATTCAAACATCTTCCCCTTTCTCCCTGCCAAGTCGCTCATAGTAATTTACCAATTCAAGGACAAAAAATAATTTTTTTTTCTGATAATTTCTCTACACCCTCTCCTCTACCACAAAGAAGCTCCTTGCACCAGATACAGAGCCAGTCTGCATTTGCTGAGAAAATTGCTCATACATTTTACAGAGCAGTTTCCAAATCCATATCTGTAATCTTGCATCTGCAAATACACACGTGCAGACCAGCCTAGCTGCCCAATTCTGATGCACAAAAACTCACTTAGGTTTTTTCTGCCTGTTTGAAACCAAGTATGTAATTCAAGAAGGAATCTTTCCCTCAGAACATTTGGAGTACACAGCACTGACCATCATCCATAGATACTACCCTTGTTATAGAGGAGGGCCTCGTCATTACCAGTGCTGAATACCAGCAAGGCCTGTAGATTTCAAGCAGGCAGAGCACTTCTGCAAATTATCTTGCCACTTTCTCCTTTCTTCTACAAAATCAGATGTTTTTTGCTCATGGTCAAGTGACCCTGGCAGAGTCTATTTTAGAAGTCAGTTTAATGACAGAGGCACAGCTGTTGGGCAACATCTGACTGGAAATCCTTCTTGCATCCACAGTATTTCACAGAATCACAGGTAATGTCGTTTTTAATGCTTTTGATGGCTAATTTCCTCAAGTGCCCACTTAGACTGTGCAAAGTGGCTTCTGACTCCAAACTGTTCTGTAGGAGAAACTGGTGCATGTACACCAGAAAAATGTAAGTTTTGGGGCGGGCTTACTCTGTTTTCCTTTGAGATGACCAGGAGATAGACAACATCAAACAATTCATTAGTTCATCATGTAATTACTGTTTTATCAAGTGATTTAAAAATAGAGGTATCTAACACAGTAATTTAAATTAGAAAAAAAATTAGAAATGATGATGCTCAGCTTCAGACTGCACCAATAAAATTGTAAGACCTAGTGATGTGGATCAGTATCTCACATCTGCAGTCACTAAAACATCTGTTTTGAATCACACACAAGTATAACACATACACCCCACTGGAAACCAGGAGATATTTCTTTACACCCCTATTTCATCTCAGCTGCTGTATCATTTAAAATAATTTAGCTAGCATTTGTAAAGACTATTTGATCTAAAAAGACCAGAAGCAGAAAATACACTCTAAAGGGACATGCAAAGGTGGCTCTGACACAACACAACCTGTTTACAGAGGTCATGACTACTTATGAAATGCTGATATGCAATGTCTATCCTTAGGCAAAGAGAGAAGTCCTTCTAGGCAGCTACAGAGCAGAAAACCATCAATGCTGTCACGAGTCAGCATTCCCTCCCATAGTGATGTAGTCAGGGGGAACAGACTAAGCTCCCATGGGGCCATGGGCTTTTGCTCTAAAACTACCTGCGCTTCCTGCAGGCTGGATTCTTCCTCTCCTGCAGACATGGGCAATACCCCTCTGCCTTGCAGTGCGCTCAGGTCATTGCTTCCTCTTGTACTCTTGCCTCTGTCCCTTGCATGTGAAACATTTAGGACTGCAGCAGATATTAGCATTTCTAGACCAAGAGAATGTCGTCTCTCCCTCACCTTCCGTGGCCCACTTTGGGAACTGCAGACCAAGCCCCAGTTCAGTATCATTTCTTTACTCAGTGACGCTCCCTTACTCACAGAGCAGGGCATGATGTGAAAAAGTGGAAATATGCTAAGACTGGTTCTGTTTCAGTACATGAAAGCTACAAAAATAACTGTGTGTTCTGTAATAAGAGGTTGATTGGCTGTTATGTTGATCAGCAGGTGCTCTTTAAAGAAAGCACTTCTGACCAGCTGCAGCCTTAATTGAGGCCAATCACGCCGTTTGTTTAACAAGCTCCGCTCGCGCAGCTCTGTGGTTGGCCTGCAGATGAAGGAGAGCATCAATCCTTTGAGGAGAAGAAGCTCATCTGGAGGCTGAAGCCTGGGCTGTGTGCGTGGCTCCACATCATGGATCCACGTGGGCTGTCTTCTAGGACTGCGGAGTCTTGCTCTGAGACGTTGTCGAGACACTGGGTCCGTCTGGCAACTTCTGCAGCACGGTCCTGGCAGGCAGAGGCCAAGCTGCATTTGCCAGCCCAAACCCCTCTGTGTTTTTTGTGGATGAGCATACAACTGGTTGATGATACTGGATCATTCTGGGCACACTCTTATCCATGGCGGGCCTGGGGAAAAGACAGAATTATTAAGGCGAAATTGCACTCTGAATCTGGATGAAAGCTGAAACAAGAGCTTGCGGGCCTGGGAGCTGGCACCGGGCACAGCCACCTCCCATACAAGGCACACGCTTGGTGCGTACACTGCACCATACTATGCTGCTGTAAAAATCAAGAGATATTATGACTGTTCAGTTCTAGGTCTTCGAAAAGGTTAATGAAATGTCAGTCTTACAGTGAGGGGGTCCAATTCTTACAGTGAAAGGGTCCAGGAATAACCATGTTTATGTTCGTATGATAACTTAGCCAATACCTACATTATTTTCTGACAGATCCTATTTTCCAAAGTTCTTTCTAACATGAATTGATGCCAGTTTCAAGGGAAAATAATAGAGTAGCATGTTAGGAATTGGTTCTGGTATTTGCCCAAGGTACCTTGAACAGGTATCACTGGATAATGGGCCTGCATGGGAAACATGGGAGTGGAGCAGAAAGGACACAGGAAGATTCTGGGCTGTTATTTAAGAAAATACAGATTTCCAACATTCACACTATGAGTAACACGAGTAAATGTTTCATTTAGCTTTAGAAGAACAAACATAAATGCCAGCATGAATTAAAGGAACTATTTTTGCCAAACAGGCAGGAGATTCCAGAGACAACACAGAAGTATGCTTTTCCCTGCTGTGAAGTCCCTTCTGTTTTTACTAGACATCCTGTTGGGAGAGCTGCCAGCAGCATGCATACCTGACACTTTTTGATCCAACAGCTGCTGGTCCTGAAATAGGTCTCAGCCTGCCAATGCTGCCACCGGGCCGGAGCTGTCCCTGGGATCGGGAAGGGAAGGCCTCACACACAGCAGGTGCACTGCGCAAGCTCAAGAGAGCAAGCTCCTCACCCAGAAGTCCAGCTGAAGTTTCTTGACCAGCCTTTGACTGGCAAAGCTGCATCCACTGCCTGTCCTCTTCTTGGTTGGGTATTTTTAGGCATCTTATCCTGTGGTTCCTCATTTTCCAAGGTCTCGCTGTAACATCCATTAGAGATGCAGGTGAAGGGCTTTTTGGAGGAGAAGGGATTAGACAATGGTTTGGGTTGGAAAACACTGTCCACTCCTGAGCTTGCAATGAATCTGAAAAATGGAGGAGGACAGTGATTTACAGGTTCACCTTACCTCTAAAGTGACTCAAGGCTTTAGTGAACTCAACTCCTAAACTGATCAAAAGACTTTAGGGAACCCTGTGTGATGGAGCTGGGTGGGCAGTTGTGTCCCGTGGCATCCTTGTTAGATTGCTTCCTCCGGTAGCAAGGGATTTTGTTGACTTGGTGAGCTCCCTACCAGTGCTGCTGGCGAGGTGACTGGCAAGCATGCAAGTAGCAATTCAGCTGTGCTCGGCTGCTTTATTTCACCCACCCTCCTGCCCCAAGAGGGGCAGGACATACATACATACATATTTCCTACATACAGGAATAGAAGTCTATCTGCTCTTCTTCTGGCTGTTTAGATTTCAGTCCTGGAAATCCTCAAATGCAACATACAAGAAAAAAACTTACCACAGACTTGTGAACGTAACATGTACATGAGCAAACCCTTAAAATTATTCTATATATAGCAGGGATCCAATTGCTCTTGTCTGTTAAAAGAACTAACTGTGCCTAGCTGCATGATGTGCAGAGCGCATGGTAGGAACACAATCTAAAGAATGCTTTGGGAGTAATTGTGCCATCAAACCACAGGGACAGAAAATTCAGCTTTCTACCTCCTAATTGATTGAGATGTATTTTACTCATTAGGTAACCATGTAAATCTGATAGAAAATTCACACTGAATTGTTTCTAATATATTATATGCTTTTAAAATTTCTAAATTTGAGGAGCCTTTTGTTTTGTTGTTTGTTTTTGATAGATACTCTCTGTAAGACTAGTATGCCTGATTTGAAAGCCTGAAATAACACTTTAAGATTTCCCAAATTGTACCAATTATACAGACCTAATTCTGCAAACACTTTTAAATAGGAACACTTTCACTCAGATGATTTTTTCTTTCTTGAAATATTTTTATAAATCTTGCACTTCAATATAGTCTCAAGGCCCAGTAGTGAAGTATGTTCTTAACTGTATTGCTGAATCAACCTAAAGTTGCATCAGGTATTTGCTCCCTAAAATATGTACATATGTCAGTAAAAGTGGACATCAACAGCCATGTTTGCAATTATCTGTATAAATCTTGGTTATTATGGCCAGTTACTAATGTTATAACATCTCCCAATGACTGCTCTATAGCACAGGAACCAAAACTCATAGAATATCACAGTTAAAAATACATTTCTCTGAGAACGCTTAGTAATGTTCACCACTATATGATGTCAACTCTTCCCCAGGGATTGGTACCTGAGGATGAGTGGGAAAGACTGGAATGGAAAGAATCAAGTGAAATCCTTTCAGTTAGGTCCTTGTCGTACGGCACTCTCAACATATCTTCACAGTTGTCAGCCAGGCTGCAGTCTTCCTCATCCTCCTCCTCATCACTAAGAGTTACCTTCAGTACTTGAGAGGCCTTTTCTTGCTGAACCATTTGCAGGAACCTGCAAAAATATCAAGTGTTAACCTTTAGTTAGCCTTTCAGTTGTGAATATGTAGTAAGCCCAGGGTAGCTTGGTGTGGTCATGCAGAGGCTAATACTAAGACAGTTACACCCAGTTATTTTCCACTTACCTGGAGATATATGAAAGATCATTATAAATGCATCATGCATCTAAGCTTCCCATGTCTGTCTGAAAATATCCTTAAATTAACCAGTGAAATGGGACAGATACTATGCAGGGAAACAAGTTCAGAGAAATAAAGCCATTTTCACTTCCAAAAATCTATCTTTTATGAGATGGGGGGGATCTCAACATGCTGTTCTTTTCCTTTCAGCCTTTGGACTACTATCCACCAAGCAGTCATGCAAAGCAAAGGACCGTTCTGCCCACAAGGTGGCCTGAGACAAACACAGCAGCAGTCTACTGGTAGACTTCGGAGGAGACTGCATGAGAGCCAGGTGCAAGAGTCTTCCTACCCATAAAGTCAGGCAAGCTGATCAGGAATAATTAAAAATGACCTAATTCTATTTTCCCATGAAATCCATAGCAAAGTTTTCATTTGGTAAGGCCAATATGACGTTTCTGAAAATCCTCCTCCATCCTTACCTCATTTTCTATCTAAAGGTAAGCACGGATGAGCCAAAGTCACTTCCTGGCACTAAGCAGGTACGCTGCTTAAGCTAGTCTTGAGCCTGCTCTAGACAGAGGACAGAATTTCAGATTTCTTTTCCTCTGCCCACCCCACAGATATTTCCATAGGAAGGACTGCTCTGCTGGTTCTGCTTGCAGAGACAGAGGCAGAAGATGAAAGGCTATCCCATGAAACAGCCACCAGGTGGCCAAAGAGTTTATTTTATTATTAAGGCAGGATATGAATGCCTGTTTTACTGCATGACAGTCTACACTTCTCTCATTCTCTCACCGTTTATGCTTTTTTCTCCATTCTTCCAGTTCAGTGAAGACATCTTCCTGGCCTAGATCATCTTCTTCAGAGATATGAGGGTATTCCCCTCTCAGGCTGCAGAGTTTAAAAAGATCCACTGCAGGTGGCTACAAAATAACAGAAGTTTCCTGAAAATGTCAGAAACTCTCTGCAGAGAGATCAGTTTCTAGGTTATGGATTGCGGAAGACAAAGTTTGCCATTTTCTGTCACGTCTTCACTACTCCTCACTATTTTCTTGCTCTTCACTTTAAAGAAAGCTCTGTGCCTCAATCACAACATGCACCAGTACACTTGCAGAAACCCAGATCTGTGGGAGGAACCCAGCGTGGTCATAATGAAAGTCTTATTTATACCCCACTGTTGTATAGTTCTCCTTTAAACAAGCCCAAGAGTGTAATGCCAATATGCATGTCAAGACCATAACACAGAACTGATTAATTCTCTTTCACATCCTACTTTATAACATGCTGTAATTCAATCAAAAGTTGAAAATTGTTTCAAAAAAAAATTCCAATGTTTGGGCTGTGGCAAAAGAGGAGAGAGGAATAAAAAAAAAAAAAAGGAGGGTCATATAGTGGTACCTTTGGCATTTGTTGTCAGCATTAAGCAAAGTTGCAGATAGTGTAGTGATGCAGATGCCCTATACATGCAGTTTCCTTGATGCACAGGGGAACAAACTTTGGCTTTATATTCATTTAGTAAAGAGGAACAATCCCACCACACTAGCAACCTGAATATTAAGCTGACATCAAAGGAACACTGCTGAAAAAAATTTTGCTTAGTAACTGTTATACAAAACCAGCCAAATCTTGCAATTCTGCCTTCATTTTGTTAAGGCAAGATGATATAAAACATGCCACCAACAGTTGATACGATTTTCACGTGTTTCTTTTCAGTTGATGTTTTTATTTCCCTCTGATGAAAGAAGCAGTTCTCCCCGCTGTTTACATTTACATTTCCAAATGGAGATTGCAGGCAATGCCTGGTGATATTTTATTCAATGACAATACTGTTTTGCCAGGTTTGGCTGACCTTCCTCTCCAGATTTCTATTGCTCTTGTCAGACAAGAGACATGGTGCAGTTCCACCTCCCTCAGTTAGGACAAGGAATCCCTCAGTTACCTGTCTTCCAGCTCATGAATCATTCAGTGTTTTCTCCACTTCTCAGGATCACCAGGATCTTTTCATCCCACAGCCTTCTATGGCAAAGGACAGGGGTATCCAGTGCCTTGCATCCCTCCTATTCTCTTCCTGTAATTTGTTCATTTTCCTGGACTTGGCTTTTAGTACTAATTGCCCCAAATTTGCATTTGGGAGCTCAGGCAGGACATGTGTGCAAGTGAACACAGAATGGGAATCACACCCTTCAAGACTCGTGCTTTTCAAGACCCCACAAACCATAGTGGGAGCTCAGCTTATCACAGGGTTTATGTATATGGCCAGCCAGAAACAGGTAGTATAAGAGAAAAACATACACCTAGCTTTTGTCTCCTTGCACGAAGGGCCTTGATGGGGTTCCCACATATAACTTGAGTGAGTCCTAAGAAGAAAAGGAAAACAGAAAATACGTTACTCCAGTGCATAGCAAATTTTACTGTCTTTGAAATCTGTCAAAATAATTTTGTGTATCTAGAAGGATGTAATATTTCATCACATATGTTCACAGTCTCAACTGAGATGGTCTGATGCTGCTCTTAGGAGCAACAGTTTCTCTGTTTCTACCAGAATCTCTTTTCTTCTGCTCCCGCCCTGACTCCTTCCACTGTACTGGTAAAAATGCTTGAATAATCAGGCAACAGAATCAAATTAAAACTAAATACACCTTTTTAATTTTGCTAGGTTGTTTTGCAGCTGGATTTCTACCATAATCAGGTTGTCCATGCAGTCATACTTGTGTCAAAACAAGAGACAAGATAACAAAGGGAAGGAAGAAACAGAGAACATTCGGTGGAGCCACATCTTTTGGTAGTGTTAGCTATCTAAAGGTGTGTGTGAAATTGCAGTTTCATTCCCTGGCAGGCTGGATTCTGTTCCCTTGCACTTTTCTGAAAAATGTACTCAGTCATCAACACTGCATTACTTCATTAGATCCACACTGCCCAGTCCTAGCTACAGGGAAAAACTCATGTGGGACTGGCATTTAGGGAGCAGTCCACAGTGCTAGGAGAGGAAACACCATCTCCACATCTAACCTGCACCCAGAGAGCTGATGGAATTGCAGAATGAAGGTCTTCCCAGAAGGCAGGCAAGAATGCCTTGGGAAGTCTAAAAATGCAGAAATGACCTCCCTTCCCACCTAGCTGTCTCTGAGAATCCAGAGAGCAGCTTCCAGAGATATCTTTGTTTTCCACTTTGATTTCCTTGCCCTGGGTCATCCCACCTTTTAATCTGCCCTGAGAAGTGCAAGGGTACAGCTACTGCAAGTCTTCTCTACAGAGATCCTGAAGGAGCCAAGACAGCACATGGCCTCCATCCTCAGCTCTGTCTGCTAATCTGGCAGTACTCCCAGTTGGCAAAGCTGGATGGCCAGGACACAAAGTGCAGTGGCACAATTGTATTCAGGGCTGGCCTTTTAGGTCAGGTATGTAAAGTCAAGGAGCTGACTCCTCCCACTGCGAGGCAGTCCTGGAAGGCCAAAGGAAAGCAGACCTTGGCAGCAGTGATGCAGCTGTAACCTGAGCTGGGAGAAAACATACTGCATCTTTGAACATGCAAATGTAACGGTGGTGGAGCATGCACCACCAATGCCTTTCTAGAGGACTACTTTCTCTATGTGATTGAACAGAGCGTATCCAGATTTTCTCATCTAAGTTGGATTCCAGTGAGCCCTAGCAAGGTTGATGTGTAATTTAAGGTATATCAGGACAGGCAACTTCAGCAAGGGATCACCAATGCACAATGTGGCTTTTGAGAGACAAAGTAGTATAAAATGCATAAAGTGGGGATGATGGGGAGAAAACAAAACGGCTTTCACTTTGCTGCAGGGGAAAATGAAAGAACAGGCAGGCTAGAGGACTAAGCCTCATGGCAAAAAAAGCCTATGCTGAACCTGATGTAGCAGAAGCCTGGCTGGGTCATATCCAAAGCCCAAGCTCTCATCAACAGTAACAACACAAGGAGGAGGCAGAGAATCATAGAATGCCTAAGGGACCTTTAGCGGTCATCTAGTCCAACCCCCCTGCACACGCAGGGCCACCTAGCGCACATGGCACAGGGCAGCATCCAAACGGGTCTT
>JAWLRI010001056.1:941079-992815 GCA_034781795.1 Crypturellus tataupa | reverse complement strand
TAAATTGAACAGGACTGGACCAAGGACTGACCCCTGGGGGACACCGCTCAACACAGGCCTCCAACTAGACTCCGCACAGCTGATTATCACCCTCTGAGCTCTGCCATCCAGCCAGTTCCCAATCCATCTCACTGTCCACTCATCCATCCCACACCTCCGGAGCTTGTCTAGGAGGAAATGGGAAAAGAGGCATGGGAAAGAACAGAATTAAATATATATATTATTTTTACCATGTGTCAAACCACTGGAGTCATCTTCCAGAAAGAGGCCCTCAGAAACAGTGGGATGGGGAAAGTGACAGCCAGTGGGCAGCAGATGGGCACTGTCGGCTCGCCCTGCAGAATCAGGCTGCTGTATAGTCCTGGGTCTGGAAGCTGTGCGGGGTCTGGGACTGGATCCAGACTGCCTTGTTGCTACTGCCCCAAGATACAAATCTGAAAGATTTCACTAGTATAAGCACAGTCATGTAGGATTTGAACCACACCACCATTGCATAATTTCAATACATGTAGAGCAGTAGGAGGAGAAACGTCATTACTGTTATAGGAAACACACCTGGAGCTGCAGTACTTGTTCGTACTGCACATGGTTCCCTGCCCAGTCAGCTCTGGAAACAGCATTATTTGAAGACACCTAATTAAATCGCAGTCCCTCTACTTCCTTCTCCTACTTCCAGATGTCAGTGAGCTGCTCCTGGTGCCGGAAGGGGTCAGGAACAGCTCAGTGGCCAACAGCAGCAGTCTTGATGGTCCCACAGCTCAGCCTGGATGTGTCCAAAGCTCAAGTTTCCCTGCCTCTTGTGTGCTGCTCACCTACCCTCACAGCCCCGGAGAACCATTACAGTGATCTCCCCCTCTCTTGCCACAGACACAGTCCAAGCTTTAAGTCTTAAAACATATAGCTTAAGTGCATAGAGACAGTGAGATGAGAACAGCCACCTTACTACAGCTGCTGGTCAGTAGGGACAAATCATTCACTGTGAAATTAAGGAAATCTGTGAATGGCAGTGATAGATTTTTCCAGTGTTGCCTCAAAGAGAAATATTTTCTCTACCACAGAAAGGTGATAATGCAATTTTCATAAAGCTAGAGGCCAGAATGGGTTATACGAAAGTTAGTGAAGGAGAAGAAGCCTTGAATTCTTACCTGCGTGACTGTACACAGTTTGGGGAGCAGCATGTGTAGTCAACATACCACTTGCATTTCAGTTCCTAGATGAATAGCTCATTTTAAAAGTGTTGAGCACCTAACAGCTCCACAGTGGAGCAATCAGCACTGCAGTAATAGGGTCATTTCTTTAAGAGCTCAATGTTAAGGACCTTTGAAGTAACTTAGCCATTGCTGTAAATACAAAATAATGATTTATACACCACATATGAAGTACCTGAATCAACACTGCTACAGGGAAGAAAAAAATGTGGGCATGTCTGAATCTGACCACGTGAGCCTTCAGTTCATTGCTGAATGCAAAAATACAAGCCTGGTTATAGTACGACACAACAAGGACTGAGATTTTTTGCTGTTTTCCTGTTGCTTCTGTTGGTCCACTATATTAACTAGCTTTCTGATCCAGAAGTGATCTTGCCAAAGTAGGACCACTGAGGAATCAGATTTTAATGCATTTTTTCTCCTACCATAACTTTTATTACAGCTAATGATTTGGACCAACAGAGATTAAATAAATGACAAATGTATATACCTATTCTAAAACAAACTAACATTTTAATGGAGTGCAGTTGGCAGCCATACCTCAACTGTGAGGGTCAGGAAGCCAACTGCCTTGCCCACACTAATGGGAAGCAATGCAGCAGTTATAGGAAATACCTTGTAATATTTAATGATATGGGGTGAAGTGCATGTAGCATGGTATGTAAAAGCACAGACATCTGAACTATGTCCAAAGCTACAAACAAAGGGACAACAGATTTATTTGCAAATCGTTTGCTGTATACTAATGAATGCAATGAATTTAATCACAGAGGCAAGGGGAAAAAAAAGGACAGATCTATCACAAGACAATCTCAGTTGCTAGGATGTAGCTGCCATCAAGGAGTGGTGAGCAAACTCTTTTTAAATTGGAAAATTAGAAAACCTGCTACACCTATACTACATGGGATTGACTGCTACCAAGGAAAGGGCTGAGAAGAGCTGTTGTTGAACCATACATGTCCAAGCTTTTGCTTCTTCAGTCATGCTGAATGAATGCCAAGTACCAAATTCCCAGCAAACGTGGAGATTTGCTTGATGCTTTAGAACCCACTTGCATTTTTCTGATATTCGTATCAAGAATAGGATTGCTTTCCCTTAATTCTGTAATCTCAGAGCTCGATTTGGGAAGAAGCAACCAGACTGCAGGCCATTCTGTCTGTATTCCCTAGCTCAGCAGGCTGGCGTACGATCTAGCATAGCAGCTGATGTTTCCCCTCACAGGAGCCCCCTCCACCAGCTGGTTAAAAGCAGCACTAAGAAAATGCAGCAGGTTGTAATAAAAGACCTCACTCTGCATAGTGGGAAGTATGCAAGATTACTGCCTATATTTAAAGAAGTGACGAAAGCTAAAGAATACCAACAGAGATGCACAAGAGTCCTGCTCCCTCTTGCACGATCATACAGACTGACACTCCCTAGATGC
Organism: Crypturellus tataupa; assembly: GCA_034781795.1. Taxonomy (NCBI): domain Eukaryota; kingdom Metazoa; phylum Chordata; class Aves; order Tinamiformes; family Tinamidae; genus Crypturellus; species Crypturellus tataupa. Next base: position 990,184 of record JAWLRI010001056.1, on the reverse strand, counting down.
TGAGGGGTCTCAGTGGCCTTACTGGCTGCCAGGGCAACCCGAGAGCCTGATTGCTGAAAGCAGCATCAATCCACTCAAAGTTGTGTGCAATCCCTGCGGAGCCCAGAACTCTTTGTTCTTCAGAGCAAGCCTACCCAGGGCTTGACTAACAGCCTGGTCCACCCTTGGGAGGTCTCCCAGAGCAGAGGCAGCCTATGTGTTTGTCTAAAAAGTGCTGTTACAAATGTTTAAAATTTCAATGGACAGAGCACATCTCAGATAGAAGGGAGCCAACTGACCTTCTTGGGTTACAGATAAGCCAGGCACTGGGGACAGGCTTGGGCACAGGCAGGAGGAAGTGCTGAGCACAGTCGGAATGATTGTAGTGAAAGTTGATCAAAGGTTGGAAGTGAAAACCCAAGGAAGGTGATTTCTGCCCTGTGAATTGCAACTTTCTTGTTTCCCAAGTAAAGAATATGATGTCCTTCCCCCTCCTATATAACTAAGTTTGGCTCTGAAAAGATCTGCTTGGCTCTGAAAAGATCTGCTTGCTCTTCATCTTCCTTATTCACATATCACAACATGAAAAATTGACCTCAGTAGGAAATCTGACATACCTAACCATGGAATATCTCCGGTTAAATCACCTTCCTTGATGGATTCCTTGATGATTAGCCAGTCCTCAGTCATCTTCTTGGAAGGAGGGATAACAGTTTGGCTGGCTGGTATTTCATCCAAATATTCCAAGTGGGGAATGAGTTTTTTCACTTCAACTCTGTAATTATAATCTAGTCCCTGGAAAATATGAGAGAGTTGTCACTTGAGTAGTTTATTCAACAGACTGCAGATTTCCACCAGCAACATAGCAGTGTTCAATTTGCATGACTGCCACATAACTTGAAATGTCTCCAAGAGATAAACCTTCTCACCTCATTCAACAGAAACAAATACAGTCAGGAATTACTTTTCACTGTGCCTTCCCATGTAATCTCTATACAAATTGATCATGAATATGTCCTGAGTAGCACAAACACACCCCCATCCCAAAAGGCTCCTTTGCTACTTTATACTGATGATTTCATATTTATCTTTCTTATATCATATACATTGTAGAAAGCTGAAGAAAGCCACTAAGGCCCAAGAAAGCCTGAGCACCCACACCACGTGGCCAACACTAGAAAGATGTTACCAAGTGGCACCTCCGTCCCTGGGAAAATTTAGGAATATTTAAGGCAGAATGGTCATGTAATTTTGCAGTGGAAATACTTTTTCATTAAAACAATCTAAGAGTACAAAAGGTAGTAAACATTCATGATGATCTCACACATTTCTTTTTGCTTAAAGAAACATAACAAGAATGCACTGCTAGTGGCAGGAGATGAACGGACAGCTTCCCTAAACATTGCCAGCTATCTATAGGTCAATTGTTTCATCCTGATAAATGTCGTTTCTTACAGTACATGCAATAGTAGAAAACCCCAGAAAGCAAAATCCTCATTTAATATGGATTTGTCATAAACATAAATCTTTCTGGGTTAGCTGGACAGGTATACTCTCCATCCCTACAAATAATACAGCAATACAGTAGAAAGTACCAAGCAAAGCATTTGTTCACTGGCCTTTTAGAAGTGGCAGACACTAACTCTACCTTAGCCTTTAATCCTAATTTAGAAAAGAAGTCAAGCAATCCCCATGCTTTCACGTACCATATGTACTCTGAACAGCATCTGGGCTCCAGCCAATTTAGAGCCATGCCCTGAGAGAAGCATCATGTTACGCTCATGTTACAGGGGCTGCAAAATTTATCATCAGGCTGTTGCTTTTGGTTTAGATAACAGAGGAGATGAGCTCATCTAAAAATCAAATTACAGAAAGCAAGCAGGCAATCTGAAGAAAGCAGTAAATCTAGCTGGATTATTTTGTACATAAAAAAGAGTGAATAAACAGGAGTGCTTTTACAGAGACACAGTATAGGGCACAATAAAACTGGGAGCTTGAGGACAAATTTGGCCACCTGGGTCTCATCAAATATCTCTCTCTCTGGTAATTTTTCTACATCTAAAGAACTGTGAATGCGAAATCACGCAGTGACAAGGCCCACAGAGAAGCTCTGAGCAGCCGAGGGCAGGCTCTGTAAGGACACCAAGACTGAGCAGCTTCCCAGCACAGGGACTGAATGGGAAACAACAGTTAATTTACAGTTTGCTTCTTTTATGGCACAAGGAAAAACATACTACTATACAGTGTTCCTCCAAGTTCTGGGCAGTATCTGAATGCAACTACTTGCCTGAAAGCAGAGGCAGCAACAGGAGGGCAGTAGGGCACATACTGCTCCTCCTTCAGGTCTCATTACATTGCAGCATCCCACAGGTTCTGGTTTCCTCGACTAAACAAATCAAGGACAATAGTGACATAACCCTATTACGAATATGTTTAAGGACTGAAGATGTCAAGTGAAAATTATATCCTCCAAAGATAGGATTTTTGTTGAGCATGCCTGAACAGCAAGTGAGTAAAACAGACTCCTAAGCTGTCAGGAAATACCGCACAGTTTTCATGGTAGTAAGCTATGATAAGAAAGTGCCAGAAGCTGTACTGTATTTGTCTCAGTGGGAGTAAAAAGAGTAAATAGGCATGCCTTGTCTGTTCAAAGCACTGTTTCCTTGCTGTAAGAATATTTGTTTTTTTCCTCTCAGGATTGCGTCTTTAGTAAGGATGAAATGTCAATGCAGAAATTGTTTTGGTTATAAATAGTTACAGTGTGGTCCTTGATCTACACTTGTACCAGTTCAAAGTGGGAAAGAAAATGTATAATGCTTTGTTTTGAAATCCAGAGAGGAAAATTCTAACAACTAAAGCACTACCTTTTGCCACTGTCTTTACTGAGGGATATGATCAGGTCAAAAATTATATCCAAAAATTGCTAATACACATGTGGATCTAAAACACATGAGGATTTAAAATATCTACATTTCTACTACCCAAATGAGTTTGAGAGACACCACCTCAGTTTTCAATTAAATCCAGTTTAATTAATCCTCAATCCTCCAATTAAATACTCCGTTTTCAAGTTTAAATCCAGGAGACATGCCAGAGGCAGCCTTGTGTGCATGGGTATGACCACTCAAAGCAAGAAGCAACGGGACGTGGCACACTGCAAGCACAGAGCCAGCTCCTGCTCTGGCGTCTTACCCCTGCAGGTAAGAAGCAGAGGTAAGCTTCTTACCTCTTCCAGGTGCCATTAAGGAAAGTGCCATCCTTGGACAAGACTGTATATTACATACTTACCTCTGTATGTGCGACTATGCATATGCCTCATAACCTTTCAGAACAGCTTAATGATTATACACAGCATGTTGTTACAACCTACTGTCTGATGATATATTTGGTGCTATGTATACAAAATGAGGAACAGTCTTATTTGACCAAGTTTCTGAAAATCTAATTTTCCCAGTTACTTTTTCAGTAGATGCCAAAATGCTGATTTTTATATCCCAGGATGTTTTTTGAAGCAAACAAAAGTGAAATAGAGTAGATAATAGCTTTGAGTCTGTTTTTGTATGCAAAGGGTGAACAACTACAATTTGTATCTTTAACTTTTACAAAGGTCTTTTTAGTCATTTAATTTTAACCTTTTCAAGGGAAAAGACAACAAGCTCTTCCTACTATATAAGTAGGAATATATATCATACTATATATATATACCTTTCCTAGTAATTACAAGGAAATCATTTTTTTCTGAGTTCAGCTTTTGAATGTGGTGGACTTGGAGCACCTGCTGTTGGCATGGAGATCTTTCTCATTGAAATGTCAAAGATCTTTGAAGGAAGAGAGTTTTAGTTCAAATATCACAACTGGCACATCCCATAGCAAGGAAAAATATTAATTATTGTCTAATAACAAGATCTGTCCAGATTAGAAGCATCCATACAGTCGGGGTCCCTGCTCCTTATTGCAGAATTGTGATGAAGGAAAGCTTGTTCTTCTATTTAGACTCCTGTTTGCACTGCAGGCGGTAAGAACAAATGCCTCCTGGCCAAAGCATGGGCAGTTTTCTACCGGTTTTAGCACTGGCTGGACCTCAGGGAAAGACCTGTGCATTTATGTCAAGAGAAAATCCTATGCACATTCTGGGGGCCATCATGTTACTCTCCACACTGTTTCATTTGCCCATGGCATTCCATTATAGATGAGAGCTGATTTTCTTACAGCCTAATCTCACACAAGGCATGGAGAAGCTGGCATCCTGCAGCACACCTCAGTATTTTCTGCCATTGACCTTCCAGACAGCGACTAAAAGCTGGATGCAATCCTGGTCAAGGTGCTCTGGGAGACCATATTTGAGTAGAGGGCTTGTACTAACATGAACTCCAGAACTCCCTTCTAACCTTATCCACTCTGTGATTCTTTACCTGTCCCCTTCCTGAACAGAAAGGGAAGTGATGTGTTCCTGAGAGAAACAAACCGTTTTCTTCCCCTAAATTAATGGTTATGAGAAGAAAGCACTTCCAGATAATGAAGAAACCAAAAGGCACTAAGTCCCAAATCTTCAGGAATCACATTTTGTTGTGTTACAAATGGTGCTTGGGGGTCCACCCAGTGCTTGGGTGCTGGAGGTCAGGGCTATCTTGGGACTGGGACAGGTCTGAGACTCAGGCTTTTGGCTGGCTAGTATGGAGACAAAATTCTCTCTGGAAACAGTGGCAAAAAGAAGACTGAGAAAATATTATTTTCTTGATAAAAACAGAGGGAAATATAATAATAATAATAATAAAGAACATTCAAAACTGAAAAGCCTGCCCTCTAATTTTTGGTGGCCTAATGAAGGAGCTAGGCTAATTATTAAAAAAAAAAAAAAAAAAGAAATGAAAATTGCAGTTCCGACAGTTACTATATCACATAGTTGCGTGCCAAGCACTGTGTGTGGGAAGTATTCTTGAAAGCACAGCTGATTTCTAGTTTAACCATATTACAAAGACAGAAGACATAGAAGACATATATTGTTCAGAAGACATATATTGTTCAGGAAAAGGTCTGACTTCTCACAGCTCTCCTAGTATTTTATTTGTGCTGATGTGGCCGCCAAAACCCACAAAAAGCTACAGAAATGAAAGGCATCCCATGCTATCACTCAGAATGATACAACAGGAGGATGCAGAAACTTTTCTCATTTTCAATTCAAACTAAAAAAGCACTGTAAAAATTAACACAGTAAGTTCAAACCAAGTTCTCACCTCTTCAGACTCTGCATTTGGCTTCAGACAAATAAGGTTGCCCTCCACTGTCAGGCTGCTCAGTTTGTAACAAAGTCCCAAATACAGCATCTGGTTGATGTCCTCAATATTGTTCCCCTCCAAGTCCAAAACCTCAAGGTGTTCCAACAAGCTCAGTTGACTCAGGTCAGAGATATTGTTATAGGCTATGTAGAGTTCCTCAGCAGAAGTAAACAGAAGATGTAAACCACAGGCTTGCACAAGTTATAGTCAAGTTTTGCTAAATATTTTCTAGTCTTTGAGATATTACATGACACAGAGTGAATTTAGTAGATTAGTATAGACAGAACATTTTTCAAGACTGGCCAGTACCACCTTAAATAAGTAGGGCTAATACAGAAATTAATGTTATGCCTGCAATAGGTACTTTCAATGTCAGAACGAAATGCTAAAATTTATTAAAAAATACTATTGTATCTTTTAAACTAGTATATTCAAGTCACAGTGCTCAGTCAAGGCCCTTCAGAAAAACAAGGAGAAGAGAACAAAGATTACAGTTAAAGAGAAGAGCATCCACTGAAGACAGTCATGAGAGCATGTTTCAGGCCATGTCTATACTTACTTTTAGAGAGCTGCAGGAAGAGATTCCATCTAAATCTGAGAGTCCACAGCGAGCCATCCACAGGACGTGGAGATGGGACAATGAGGTTCCAAGGTCCCTTATGAAAGAAACAATTCAAGCTCTATTTAAACGGACAAAGACATTTCAGACTTGCTTATTTTCCTAAGATTGGGCCACTAATACTTTTTTTCAAATCACATGCTGTTTACAAGAAAGAAACGTTATTGAAAATATCACTTTCAAAGGTGCAGAATAAGATAAAAAAACAAACCTCTCCCCCCGACATTTTTGTTCTCATATGACAACACATTGCTCCAATTCAATTTGTTTAAAATTCTTCCAAGAGCTACATCTTGGTGATTCATTCATAAATTTCAGATAAGTGCTAAGGATTAAGTGAGGTGCATTTACAATGGCACCATTTACTCTACACATACTACCCAAATTAGCATACCTGGGCTGACTGCACAGTCATCGTGCTCTTTCTTTTATGGAGATACCTTTGTTCTCTTCTTGTAGTTAGAAGAAAGAATGGTCTTACCAAATTACTTATTTGGATCAGCAGAAAATTATAATCTGTTCTATCCTATCTTCCCACTATTTAGGTCTAGCATAAGAAATCTTGTATACAGATTCTAGACTTCTGGTCTTGGTCCAGAAAAGAACACACTGACCTGCCTAATTCCATCAATATGGAATGTCCTACAGAGTTTGCAGAAGCCCAAGTATAGAAAAAGATAAGCCAAAATGCAAAAATGGTGGCAAATCAAACTGGGAGTTTAACCACCTTCTACTCTTTTTTAACATTGTATTACATAAGACCACTTTTCTATTTGCAAAACAAAACATAATTCTTTATGAAATCCCAAACCTATCACTGTAACATAACCAAGAATTAATATATATACCTTAATGCACCTTTTAGGGAAAATTGCAGGAGATAAAAGAACATGGTCATGGGATTCCTGACCACGGAATACATTTAACGGCCCTTTTGTTCATGTCTCTTCTTTATGGGCCATGGGCAAAAGAACACCTTTCATTGCCCTCCAAAAGCATCTGGCAGTTTTGCAGCAGAAGTGATCCACCTCTCTTCTGCAGTTCCTCACCACTGCAGGCACTGGTACTGCTTATGGATTGCCCCTTCCCTGGTGGCAGCGGTTCATTCTCACTCCAGTCAGAAAAAGGCCACTAGATACACCATATGGTGCCTCAGGTGAAGTTTTATAGCCTTTGGAGTACAGACAATTAGTATAGCTGAACTAATGATGCCTCGTGGTCTAAAATTTTTATTGCTTTCCCTTCTGGGGCATCACATTTACTACAGGCCCCTGAGATGAAGGTATATAAAATCCCAGTCATATGATACTTCTCTTCCTGCCTAGGCCTTTTGCATGTTACACAAGTAAATTCTCAACTGGCATAAGCTGCAACTCCTCCCCTGAATGTTAAGCCTGGCTCTGCAGTCATAGAACATAGTTATCCGGTACTGATAGAAGATTAAAGTAAGCCAGACACACACAGAAATTCCCTTCACGTATAAACATAGTTCCTTCTGCAAACTTACTGATCAGCCTCCACGGACACCATCTGCTAGCCACAGCCTGCCGGGCAGCAGGGAACGCTTGCAGTCTGCATTACTATAGCTGTCACCGGATAAGCCCCTGAAAGATGGTAGCTTGTCACAGAGTACGTCCTCCAAGGACTTGTTCAAGCTTGCCTGTCCTAGAAGACCATAACCTCCCTGTACATTATTGTGTCCAAAGACCTCCTAAAAGACCTTCTAGGGATTCTTCATGCTCTACATAGTTTTTAAAGAAAACAAACACTAGATCTAAGTCTTCCTTAAGGAACAGATGCCTCCCAAAATAATATTTAACCAAGTTTATTAGATTTGCAAGCTGCATGCCTATAAGAGAAAAGTTAAATCAAATAAAAAGAGCAGAACCTAACATCAATCAAGATCAACAAACCCATATGGACAAACTCAAATATGGTAGTAATGACCAATGTGAAGAAAGTATATTGCTCATTTCATGACCTACTTAGAGCACTGATCAGTTGCTCGAGTTTCAGGTTAGTTTTGGTGCAGAATTGTCTTTTCTTTAAGCTGCTGGACACATATAAAAGCGGTCACTCTCATTTTCATAGCACTGAAACAAGTGCTTCTCATAAATGTTCTCTATTAAGGCGGCAAAACTGAAGACCTTACCCAATTTCTTTACCATACATGACTGTTTTTGTTGTTGTTGCTGTTGTTTCTTTTGTTTTTGTCTTGTACTTACTAACATAGTGCATTTAGCCACAAAAATCAGCTTTTGGTAATATGTTACTTTTCACTATTCATGCTGCAATGTGAACACTTTCAAATTAATTTCAGTCTCATTCATGGACAGCAGATTTGACTCCCCTGTGGCCATTTTCAGTGCAAGTCAGGAGAACAGTAAGGAACAGGGGATGATGACCATGTTTTTTCTGCCAGCCAGTACAGACTACTGAAAATGTGTTGTATGTTAGAGCCATGAACAACGTTCAGGGTTCATGCTAGTCATTGGAGGAGCCTAAAATGTTGGGCCACACAATCAGTTGACCCTGCAGGTCTTTACTCCTGCTTCCACAAAAAGCAACCTCCAGTCAGAGATGTTACTGCTGCAGAGCCCATCTGCAAATATTTTAGCCTTGACTAACAAAATACTCCTGTAGAAAATGTATGAACCATGATGCCACAGTAGAGAAGCTCCCGCTGTGAGCACCGCTAAGGTTGCAAGGTGAACCAGGAATGGAACTTGAAGGAAGCTGCTCCTGACAGGACAACTGCAGGCACTTGCATTACTGAAAATACTTCTGAAATATTTTGTCTGGCCAAAAGAGAACTTAAGAGCTTGCAAGACACAGGAGTGCCCCATCTGGGACCAGCTCTGTTGCATCTGGAATGTATATCTTGGAGGGGTGAGGGGAATGTGAGGCGTTGTATGTGCACGCAGGACTGCTGGGTACGTGCAAGTGTGCACGTGGACACGCTCTTGTTTATGTAAGCAGAGAGATCACCTCAGCACAACCTATGGAGATACATGAAATGCTGCTGTAGCAAAAAATGGACTTAATGGGAATCTGCATTCTTAATAATTTACGAGGATAGTAGAAGGAAAAATCCACCACGATTATGAACATAACCCAAAGACAGAAACATTGACTGATGCTAAAACTACTAAGACGTGGCGGAGACCAGAACTGTCCTGTATTCGGCATGGTACAAATATAGAGAAAATTATGGCACCTGTTTCAAAAATAGAGTAGAGAAACATGATTGAGAATTTTGAACCAAAGGACATCACAGAGGCCGCATTAATATACACAAAATATAATCCCATTGCAGCTGACCAAGTGCCCTGTCCCAAGTGACACAGAACCCTGTAACTTTGTAGAAAGCAAAAAGAATAGGCAAAGCAATTGTATGACCTCACTTCTGCTGTGGGTCATGCAGGTCAGGTTTGAAGCAAAGAGATGGAGCACGGGTAGAAATGTGCAGGTCCTATCTTTCGCTGGGATGAAGTCTCTGAGGCCGCCAAACCTCTGTCCTTGAGAGCAGTTATCCATGCACTGATCTAAGCATTTGCCTGCAGAACATACACTAAATACCAAAATGTATTTCTAATATCCAGAAACCAATGTAAATCACCCCATAGCTTCATTAATTTTCCATTTTCAGAGGCAGCAAGCTTGAACCACAAACTTGCACTCAGAATTGACTTTTATTCAAGAAAATAAACAGAACTGTTTGAAAATGGGCTCCTATTATCTCCATATACTGCTGCAGGGAAGGGAACTCATCAGACAGTTCTGTTTCTCTAAGTGCCTTGGCAGTATCCTCCTTGCTTGCGCACAACCATTTAGGATTTTTTTTCCCATGAAATTTGATGCTCCCATCTTGTCATCACTCCCCCAAGCTGAGGGGGGAGTGCAAGGGCAGGGAACGGTTTGGCTTACAACGCCCAATAACAATTTGAAAAATAATAATGTGTTCTTCCATTAATCCCAGATACTTGTTCTTCAGGGATTGATTTGCTTGAGCCAAAATTCTGCTGGAGAGAGACCAGATCTTGGGAGTCAAATTTTGGTCTTGGTGTCACCACAATAAATCTTGAGTAGTTCCATGCAGTTCAGCCTACTTTGTAAACACAACAGTATAAGCCTGAATGGAATCAAGCTCTGAACATGCACCCATTTGAAAACCGTTGATTTTTTCTTGCAGCTGTTTTAGAATCATCCACTTACGAGTTAACACCAAATCCACACAAATTTGTTGAATAAAACTTCACTAGCAACACTTCAAAAGCAGAGATCGATGCTGAAAGGATTTTGTTTTTTTAAAGGTCACCCGAAAAATTAATGTGCTGACAAGCACAGACACTCAGATTTTAAATGAGTGGCCAAATTACTTCTCTGAAACATAAAGAAGAAAATTTCAGCTCTGATCTACAGAGATCAAGCTGAATTTATCAAGCTGCACCATGATAATGGTGATCTGGTCCATATGTCAGTACACAATGGTTTTGTTGTACAGATAAGTCTGACATCAGAAGCAAAAACTTTTCAAGTCTGAATATTATTTAAATCGGTAACATATGTTCCAATAGGAAGCTTGCATAATAGCTTCATTGTACTCTCAAATAGCTGCAAAGTGCTCAGAATTGTAAAACTGATTGTATGCATGTGCTGCTCTCACTGGACTGAATCTACAAGACAGCCCCCAACCCTGCAAGCACTTCTAAGGCCAAGGCTTTATGTCCCTGCAGCCTCCATCCTTTCACAGTTGAACAAACGTTATATGAACGCAAGGAGATGATTCTGAGGTTTGCTCTGCAGTATGGCAGCCTCATTTATTTTGTGTTTATGCTTCCAAAGTCATTCAGCTGGAGGCTGTAAAACTGCTGGCGCCGCTCTCCTTTGCCTTGTACCTCACAGAGCCACTCATGCACTGTAGCTGCAGCAGCTGCTGTGAGCATCTTGCACTGCTCTGCACAGGTGCAAGCGCCTGCCCAGTGCCAGAAGCTCTCTTTTAGGCTGAAAGTCCATGGAAATCTAACACTTTATAATTTGGCCTCATTCTTCCTTCTGAACCGTACAGGGTTTTTTTTTTCCCCCCTCCACAGCAAGTATTCCTAGTCATGGTAAAAAACATAGAGACTTCAAAAACTGAGAAAGACTTTGCCAAACAAATTTCAACTCATAAGCTTAAAAACATCAGCAGAAGGCAAGTGTGTTTTAGTTGGGCAAGGTCAGACAGAAAGCTTGCCATCTATAAAAGGCTTGTTTAACAGCTGTGTCTATGAAATGCTGTTTGCACTATCTCCTTTTACATGCAAATGAAGAATTTCCATGTGAATGAAAAGACATTGTTGTCAAGGGCCTTTGCAGTGAGGCAGCTCTGTTGTCCAATCCTTTTCTGGTCAACTTAACAATTGAATAAAGCACTGTTTTCCACATGGTCTGCAGTGCTGATGCCACCAATAGTATTTCTCCCAGAAAAAGAATTTAAATTCTATTTAATATTTCTTTCCTGACCCCTCCCCACCACCTGTTTTATACATTTCAAGGTTGCAGTGGGGACAAAGGTCTGGCATTTCACTTTTACTGGCAGTCTCTGCCTCACACTGCATTGACAGGGCAAGTAATCTCTAGAGACTGCAACTGCCTTGTGAGACACAAGGGTAAAAGAGGGGTAATGTTCACATTTCCATACTTTGCCTATCCCTCTGTACAGCCAGCAATTCTGCTCTGAGTTCCTCAGCTCCATGGCTATACTGCAACAACTTTCAGGGACTTGCTAGAGCAAATGGTGAGCCTCAGGGAACCACGGGCCTTGGCCAGGACTCACTCCAATACGGAAATCTTGAGAAGCGACAGGACCCTCCCCAGCTCCAGCAGCCAATTCCGCTTGCTATTCAAGCAGTTGGGCCGGTGTCCAGAAGCAGAGGCAAGGGCAGCCCTTAGGCTGGCAGAATACTCAAGCTAGTGCACAGATGTGTCCGTGACAAATGCCGCAAGCAGAGACACTGCAGTAGAAGAATCCTTGTTCCGTGACCACCACCAGTGCCGAGTCTTCCCTGAGCTTCAGCAGATGTTCGTTTCCCAGGTGAGCTCCCTGAGCGCTCATCTTGGCCACAACGGAAAGCAAGAGATAACAGAGCAGGAACCTCGTCCTCTGAGTCCTATCTTGGGGCCGTTTGCATCTTACTATTTACAATCCTTTCATACATTATAGCTTCTCCTCATCACTGAACGCCCCTGTAGCAAACCCAGAATTAAACTTGCTAAGCCACTTGCCAGCACTTTACTTTGCAAGTCAGATTGTATCCCATTAAGAGCAAAAGTACTTGTTGATACCAAGAGAACAAGGACATTTTTAAGGGAAATGGAGCGTCGATGTACAGGCTCCTGTAACTAGTCACAACTCCACTGAAGTTAATCCACACTTTCACTTCTGTTAAAATTAATACACAGTGAAGTGTAAGTCCCTAAAATGTAGCTTTAGTTTCAAATGTTCTCATTTTCAGTTACTGTCAAAAAATCTAGAGCAGAATAACAGGCTTGATTAAAGCTGATGTAGCTGGAGTTGGGAACAGCAATTCTTTAACTCACGAATCTATAGTGCGCGTGGGCAGGATAACACAATCCTGTGCTAATTTCCTTTTGATCATTAAACTGCCTGACAGTTTAGTTATTTGGTAGCGTTTAACAGATAGTGGAGCATTAGCAATGAAGTACGAGTTCCTTTAACTTAGGTCTTACATTTCCAAGTATTAAGGGTTGCCAAAGTGAGATTCTGCAGGCCAAAAACCACCCATGTTTTTTTTAAAGCACTGTACTCCAGTCCCACTTTGGACATGAAGCTGTGCCCCAGAGATGCTGCAAAACCCCATACACAATGCTACACCCCAGGAGATGCATTACATATTCCACAAAAGCAACTGAATTTTCAAACAGGGTCAAGTTCAGATACATCGTAAATAAAACTCTCACTCCCACGTCTCAGTTGTCCCGTGATTTCATCCCAGAGCTGCTGACATTTCCTATAAACTTGGCAATCCTTCACTCTGACTGTTGAAAGTTTACATATAAAAAGTAACGGTTAATGAAACTGTGGTTACAGAATGAGTTATTTACATTAAAGGAATGAATCCCACATCATTTTAAATTTCCTGCATGGATAATGTTTTTGTCTCCCACATGTTGTGTGCCTGCTTCACAGTATGTTCCAAGTTTAAGCTTTGGCAGAATAAGACAGATATATTACAACTTTGATTTAATATAAATCTAACACTTTAAAATCAACACTTGAAATTTAATGCTGCACAGTAAGCAAAAGGAATATTTGGTAAAAGATTTAAATCAGTGGATAGCTTCACTGATGTTAAAATTATTTTGCTGCGAAACTATTTTTTTCTGAGCATCAAAAAAATTAAATTGCTATATTAATTGATTACAATGAACTGGATTTGCTTTTCAGTTGCTAACTTTTTTTCCCCTGCACTAAATGATTTTAGAGTTTTCACTGAAATAAGGAGTTACCACAGAAATGCATTGATATGAATATCTAAAGAGAAAAAGTAATTTAAAGTCCTAATGTAAAGTGCCAAAAATGCAGCTTCTCAATACTCTTTAAACTAAGCACTTTTCTCCTACACTAAAGATTTTCTGTCACTCTTAATGGCTATTTCTTCTTTGTACCTTTTCCTCCATTTATTATTTGTGCATACATTCAATGAGAAAATAAACAAAAAAAAAATCACACACTGAAGAAGTGACAGTATTTGTTCCTTGCAAACAACCACAGTCATTGTGCAGGACACAAGTATAGCATCCAGCCTGCTGTGCAGACAGCAAGGGCAAAAAACCTTTCATTGACTCTAATCTATTCTAATCTCAAGAAAGGTGCTTATACCAGACATTATCAGCTCTACTCAGCTGGCTTTAAGCTTTCCAAGTAAGGGAAAGTATTCCCAGGAGGAGCCAGACAACGCACTACCTGCCCCATCATTCAGAAGTCTACATTCACTCCTTCAATTTTCAGGCGTTCTCTACATTTCTTCAGCAAACAGAAAGGTTTCTGAACTGATATATCCAAATGTTCACATAAGCCAACTTGAAACACACTACAGAAACAATCTGGTATCATTGCTAAGTACAGATGGTTGGGAACAACTTAACTTTCTTTAATGAGAAAAAAATATACAGATATGATTTTCTTTCAAACTGCTGAGATTAATGTTTCCTCAGCAGTATTATGTTAGGCTGGAAATGCAAAAAGGAAAAAAACATCAATGAATATGTCTGCAAGTGGTATTTAATACTAATGAATGTACGAGAGGACTTCCCTTAATTATGATGTTTTGTGTATTTCAAGATAAATACTGCTTATACTAAACTATTCAATAAAACCAATGCTATTCTTTTTTTGACACAAAAAAATAGTTTAAAACTTTCCCCTTAAAATAATGGGAAAAATAATGGGAAGATCATGGCATTTTACACATCTGAGCAAATGTCCAAAATACACATAATTGGCTTGTTCACACAGATGAACTTTACAGAACGTCCTTCAGACAGTGGAGGTTGTATTGCTTAAATACATTAAAAAATACTATAAGACATATACAAGTAAGCCTACTATATTTTTTTAATCCTCTAATATAACTTAGCAACCACATTTTCACATGCTTGTTTTAAAAAGGAGGAAACTACTGCTATTGATTCTTATTTTTCATAGGGTCCAAATTTAACATGAGGCAACAGAACTTACTTTTACCAGAAAAAAAAAAAAAAGTAACTTCCCATGGAACTAACACAACATTTTATAAGTGGGTTTACCTTGGGGTACACTGGGTGCAATGTCTTAAAAAACGGTTTAGGAGACCTTAACTGTGGTAATTATTAAGAAAGAGATAAACTAATTAAGAATCAACACAGCAAAGCAAACCTCTAAATTCTTTCTGGCAGTGAGAAGCAACAGAAGAAAGAATAGAAAGTTGCCAGGTAAGATCATGAGGCTGATGCAATCCAAACCACGGAGTAACAAAACAATCTGTAAAAAACAATCCTTCATAAAACATCTGTTACTGAAAGTGGGTGGTAGGTTTTCCTATCGCATCTTTTTGTTCATGTTCTCAGCTCCACGGTGCAGCTTAAGGCAAAGAAGGCAGAGCACACGTGCATTATACCTGTATGAGCATATGCAGCATATGCATGGAGCACCATGGGTAACACGGTGCCTTCGGAATCACAGACCTCTCTTCCTAAAATACGAAGGCACCTCTTTATTTCTTTTTGCAGGTATTGGCCCATCCCAGACAAACCTCCTGCAATCTGCAAAGAACTCAGACCAAAAGAATAAGGCTTTACCAAACAGCAAATCAAAGTAAATCTCTGCTGTGTGCAGTAATGTGCCCACAGAAGATAACAAATAAATCAGCTCCTACACTAAGACTATTTTCCTGAAATTAGATTTTAAAAACCTATTGCACACTGAAATCCTATTAATTTCTTCATCATTCACATCACTTGGCAGTTATCAATTGACGAACACAAGCAAGTAGCTTGTATCAAGGCACTATCATGTAAGAATGAGTCAAAACAACCCACAAACCCATTACACTAGTACTAGGATTATTTTTTTTCCCGTTTCTATAAGGATGCTCTTTCCGATGGCTGCGTGGATCATGGTTGTTATGGAGATTATGAGAGCTGCAGAGCTCCACCAGGAACAGGCAACTCACAAGAGCTTCCCAGCCCAATTCCTGGGTTTTCTCAGGTGATGACCACAACCACCCTTTGTCATCACTAAAACACTTAAGCATAACTTTTTTAAGTGATCCCTAACATTGGCAGCTGAAACATAGCAGCTGCTAAGTTTAATAGCTGGGCACGTAAGTGCTTATTTGCTGGTAAAAATCAGTTGGTTAATACCAATGTTTTTATTTATTATAGAACAGGAGCATCTAGAGCATGTAACTGAAATTACAATCCCATCAGGCAAAGCTTTGTATATAATGCATTAAAAAGACAATGTCTGCCCCTGAAGAGTTCCTAAAGTAAACAACTGAGGCAGAAACTCTCCATTTTCAACAACACTGGAGCAAATGCAGAGAGCAAGCCCGCCACATGGCTGAGACATAGCAGGTCTGTGGCTAGCCCACCAACTGAATGGTATTTTGCAAGTTCTGGGTCCATACCTCAGCCACAAAGCCGCGAAGTGCCTCTCGTCCATGGCAAAGCTGCTGCAACTGTTATCTTCAGATGGTCCAGAGACTAAAACTGCACCTGCAACCCCACAGACTCCACTGGAGAGACTGTGGTGCCTTAAATGTCCCACATTCATTAGCAACAATAGACAAATCTTAGTTAATTACTACCCCAAAACAACCAGCATTGCTAAGAACAAAACAGCGATTAATATATCATTTCAGAGATTCCCTTTGGAAGCACTGAAAGCTTTTATCTCTGCATTTTCTTGATGAAGGAACATCCTCACCTCAGTAAGGCTTGCTTGGAGATGAGCCACGGTAGTCTGCCATGGCAGTAGCTAGAGCTGGACCTCGGAGAAAACTGCTTATGGAAAAGGGAAAAAGAGATGGTTTCAACCGCACAAGGGGTGGGAGGGTTTCCTGTAAACAACCTCAGGCTCCAGCAGAGGTATTTACTGCTCAAAGATTTAGAGTTATGTTAACAGGGCAGTGCCTGAGGTAGCAGTAAAGGAAAGCTGAACTGTCATCCCAGATGGGTGCACAGCACAGAGGTAACAGCGTGAAAGGAAAGGTCAATCAGCCTTCGCTTTTCTTTTTACAAATACACTGACAGTGCAGTGCTGTTTCTACTCAGATGTTCAACTAGAGAAGGGGTGCAGTTATTAACTCATGAGCGCACCTCACCTTGCTGGCGTTTACAGACAGACATGCTCTGCATGTTATCTATTATTTACATCCTTTGCTCTTCCACTAGCTACGTTTATTCTGCAGAAAGCACTGCGGTATGTGAGACAGTCCCTGATGACCTTCTGATGGTTTTCATGCTCTGTATGGTACCTCAGCTTGGATCACAAAACAGAAATGCGATAGTGGTGCCATGGGAGATGAAAACTACCTCCATGGAAGAGCTCTGTCCTTCTCTCAGAGGTAAATGAGTGCTCATTCTCTCTGCTCAGGTTAAAATGAGAAGAGTACATTTGACTTCAAGAACAGAAGACTTTCAGACTTGGAGCTTTAATGATACAACTTGCCTCCTAACCATAGTCCTCAGAGAAAGCTGCACGCAAGGCTTTCCAGCGGCTGGGCAAGGGAGCGAGCAGACATATTCTACCTAAAAAGCTGCGCAACATTCAGCTTTGTTCTCTTGTTATATACACTTATTCCTGAAAACACTCTCTCTAAGCTTCCAAACCAGACCCTGTATATAATCGTAATATAATATTCCCAGCGTGGAAGCTGATTATCACACCATGAAGAACCAGAGATTTGAGGAATACATGAGGAAAAGGCCCTGTGTGTCTGATCCAGGTTGCAGGGTGCTTCAACTGCAGAAAGCTATGTATAGTCTAAGCATGCTCGAGAAAAGATCCATGCAGACACTGCAAAGCCACAGCCCCGTCTTGATGTCTTCCATTTAAAGCCTGAAAGACATTCACACGATCTACTTTGGGCATATAACTGTTGAAATTAAAATGAGAAGGCATGGGAGCACTGAATTTCCTTTCTAGACAAAGGAGGGCTTGGCATCTCTGGAAGGTCTACCTAGAATCATTAAGTGTTCAAAGCAGCTGGGTTCCCCAGGAACCTAAGGCAGGTTGGCTAGGTGGGCTTTACCAAAAAGGAATCCACTTAGTCAAAAGTATTTCTAACCCCAAGTCATTACTTTGCATAAATAATATGAACATCTCTAGGCAGAGGACAAAGGAGAGAGAGGAAAAAAAAAGTAAATTGGAGAAAATAGAGCAAGGAAAGGAGTTAGTGCACTTAGTGAAAATGACTTGAAGAAAAAATATTAAAGGGAACAGCAAGAAGAAAAAAAATAGATTAAGGGGAGTACTCCCCCTAAATAATTTCCATTCAAAACTACCTAGGAAACAGCAGATGCCTGGACACACACCACCGTTTGTCCTTCAGATTGTTGCTAACCAACATTACAGCTTAGTCCCATACAGCATGGAGCAACTTCGTTCTGAGATGGCAAAGCAGTTGGATAGATGCTCGTTTTTCAGTATGTGAGCATTTCTACTGAAGTCAGGTTTCTGTGACTTTCAGAAACCTAAGTTGGATGAGCACCAAGGAATAATACTGCTAATTTCAAATGCCCAGAGCGCATGATTCAGGTCTCAAAAATATTTTTAGACATTAAAGTCCTTCCAATTACAAAATAATTGCTTTGGCTTCTTAAAGTCATAAAACCACTAGGAAAATCCTCACTCAAATCACTTGGTTAACATTTTTGGTGGTCTTTGCACAAATAAATAAGGTTTCAAATTTGAAAGGTTTGAAAAGCAAGTATCAAGATTTGTGCATAGCCACTCTTGTCTGCAATAGCTGGTGCCTTAAGGGAACAGAAATCCACATCCTAAGACCCATCATAAAAGCATGAAATATGTTAAATCTGAATGCACTCTGCACCTTGTTTGTTTGAACCTTGAGGACATCTGTTTCTCATCACCTCCCTCCCACAATGACTTTACTCACCCAAATGGGTAAGGAAAACCAATCCCTTTTTAGGGGGAATCTTTTTGCAACAGGACAAGAGCAGTGCAAGAACTGAATGCAATGCAGATTGCAGCACCTAAAATTTTAAGCCTATCTGGATTAAGAAAATCTGCTTTGCTTTTACTATATTCCTCAATTTTGGACCTCATGCTCTCTGCAGTCTCTGCTCACATGACTTTAAGTATAGGTGTAAATAACGATT
Source organism: Crypturellus tataupa (assembly GCA_034781795.1). NCBI lineage: Eukaryota > Metazoa > Chordata > Aves > Tinamiformes > Tinamidae > Crypturellus > Crypturellus tataupa. Next base: position 971,422 of record JAWLRI010001056.1, on the reverse strand, counting down.
TCAGTTTTTTAGTCACTAAGGATAACTCCTCTCTATTGTAAACAGTTGCTGGGAGCTAACCAGTCTTCTCCTGGGCTACAACATGTAGAGCTGAAGAAAGGGAACAAGTACTAGTGAAATAGAAGTCTGCCTGGAAAACCATGCTTCTGCTACAAACTTAAGGGAACCAGTTCCTGACACTCCCATATCTGAATTAAAAGGTCTTTCATAAAGATATTTATCTAACATTTTTGAACAGGTCTCTTCATTCATTCCCAAGTTCAGAATAAAAGCAATCAGATGAAAATACATAGGCTACATGCCAAAGCAGTAGTAGTAATTCATTGGCCTTGAAGTACAGTTTTTACTGGAATCATTATCAAGACAAGGACCATGTGTCATCATAACTGTAAGGCAATTTTTAAAATACACTTTTCATAATAGGTTCCATGTTTCTTCCTCCATTATCAGTTCATAAATCTATAATTTCTTGGCTGGTAGCAGATGGGTGAAGGTGACCAAATGAAGACCTCATAAAATTAGTGTAATGTAGCAAATTATCAAGACTCTGAAGTGAATTCCTTTCCTCACTGAACTGGCTTCTCCTCCTTTTGCAAAGGGCAAACAGAAAAATACCTCCCCTTCACCTAAATTCCCATTCAGCTGCCAAAATGGATTATCTGCAAATACATTTGGATTTATTTTCATTGTGGATTAAATAAGTAATAATAATATCCTCCACTTACATATTGACATAGTGCCTTTCAAAGTTAGAAGCAGTCAAAAGTAATGCAATCATTTTTGGGAGTGGGAGAAGAGAGGGAGGAGAACATAAACTTACAAGAATTACCAGAAAAAGCCAGTATCTGAAACCACATGGTTTTCCACTAGCAAGCCTTGCTCTCCTGCAAAGATTATGATACAGAAGACACTGAGCAACCTGCTTTGATTTCCATCAAACAACAAACTGCAACACACACCCCAGCTTCCTCATCAAACACAGCTTAAGTTTCCATTTCGGGTAGACAGGAAGGAACACTTCAAAAATCAGCAAGTGAGAATTCTGAGTCCTTATTCTGACAACTTCTTATATGCAGTTTATTATCAAAAGAAACTTCTCCTCATTTTCAAGCAGAAAAGAGTTTTTGTCCTAAAATAAATAGAAAATTCTGCTTTGCAAAAAAGTACAAAACAAAAAGTGACTGAGGGTATGTCATATTCCTATCCACTTCCAAACTACCCAATTCCAAGCTAACAGCCTTTCATTCATCATGATTCACCATAATACCATTTTTTTCATACAACAGAACATGCAAGAATGTCTAGTTTTAATATCTTAAACATATATGAAACACACTGTCTTTTTCCTGCCTCAGTCTCCTCACTTTTTTTTTTTCAGTAAACAAAGTAATTTCCAATTGTCCTTATAGACATCTCCTGTTATTTGTTGTCCATTTTCAAATTATAGCCACAATGATTCTGAATTCAGGGCCAATAAGATTTACAGGAATTACTTTTATAGAAAAGGAAGAACAATTTTATATAATCCTCAGAAACATATTATGAGGATTTTAGTCAAACACAACAAAACAATCACCTTTTGGACAGAATACAAATATCAACAACTTAAATTCAGAAGTGAAATTTCTAGATTTTAAGTAACTGAAGACAGTCTGTTAGAGCAGAAGCAGCTATGTTACATTAACTACAGCAGACATTGTCATGATAACAATTTTGTTTTAATGGGCATTAAATTGATACAATACAGATGCCCCAAAATAAAATTCAAGTACACAGGCTGTGCTTGCATGGGCTGTGCCTCTAATGATTTATCAAAGATGGTCTGTCAAAAATTGGAATTAATAAATGAAAGCTACTGCTCCTGAGTTCAGGTCCAGGAAAGCTAACAGTTTCTTTTTCTACCTGTTCCCCTATAATTGCATTTAATCAGCATATAAAAACACACTTATTTAAAGGAGAAGTCGGTAGCTTTTCTGGGGCCTGCATGCCTGGGAAGCATCAAAATATTAGACCTGATATCCAAGTCAAACTTATTGGTATTACAGTCAATCAAATCAAAGCTCAACATGAGACCAAATTTGACTCCTTTCTACTCCTTGAAACAGGAGAAGTCAGAAAACAATTTGCAAAATCTTTTCATGACAGTGGTTAAAGTCACAATACAAAGATAAATGCAAAAATCCTACTAAAGCCCTTAAGTAAATTAAACAAATTAAACTAGTCTTTGACTAGACTTCTAGCCATATTTAAAAGTTTTTCTGTATTACATCCTATATTGAAATACCAATAGAACTAGTCAGAACATTTTCCACTGAAAAATTTTGAGAAGATGGATTTTTTTGACTAAAATAATAATAAACCTCCTTTTAATAGAACAAAATGAATGAAATGTCTTCTTATACTGTGAAGAATATAATTCTTTCCACCCCCTACACTTCCTCATCCACTGCAGTAATGCAACAATTTCCTGTTTACGACAGTGGCTAGTTGCCATTAAAATAATTGCAGCACTGTAGATTCACTATTTTTACACATTACGAACTAAAAGTGGAAAACATTTTTAGACTACAAATACTCCATCTCTTCCTCAGAACAAGGAAAATTAAGATAAAAATATGACAACTGAATAGCAAAATGGATCTTTTTTAAAAAAAAAAAGTCTAAAGTTTTTTTTTTTCTCTCTGACTTAAAATCCCTCTTTCAGAGAATATTTATGATTGCAAACACAGCCGGTACTCTGACTCACAACAAATGACATCCCAGCACCCTGTGTTACCCAACTCACAACAGCTACCGCTTCAAATCTACTCAATCTTGTCTCCTTCCTCCCCTCCATTTTTTTTTCCTACTAACAACTACCGTAAGCTCAGTCAATAATCTTAGAATTATGATGCTTCATTCATCAGTAATAAAAACTGGAAGTTTGTTAACTGCTTTAGCGATGATTCATAAGACAGAATATTTTACTGCCTTTCACATTAGGGATGATGTTCTCTTTAATGACAATAAGTAAAGTTTGCTGCCCAAAGTTAGTTGCCAGCCATAGCGAACCAGAGCGCAGACCTGTTTAATGCAAAGGCAGCCTTTCACATAGTCATTTGTCGATATGAATTCCACTTTGCTACCATGCATTATTCATCAGGGGTAATCCACACAGCAGCACAGGAGGGAGCAGACAGTGCCGTCTCCCCCCAGGAGGTCTCCTTTATACCCTCCTGCACCTGAACCCCACACCTTCTCCAAAGAAATGTGATGCTCTCACAGAGCTCAGCAAATCAAAAACGTGTTTTGCCATCACAGCTGTAAAGCAGCCCAACTTCACTGAGTTCAAGGACGTCAAGTTGTTTTTTTTTATCAGCCAAGCAACATGTACAGAACAGACTACTGAGCGTACTGAAACACTCTTAAATGCAAACGTCAGGACACAGAGAAGAGGCTCAACAAAAACGACAAAATATTTCCAGGAAGCAGGTTCTTCTGGGAAGTTTGTCTGGCTCCCAACTAGAGGTGAAATCTTGCTCAGCTTTATAGCAAACTCCCACAGACTCCAGCACAGCAGGAACTTCTCTGGTGGCAGGCTGGGGGTGAATTCATTGCAACTACACTGATTTGGACCTGCTTTGATCCTGCCCTTAAACTTCTGAGGTTGTGGAGTCTACATTACCTAATCCATTATTAAAGTTTGAGGAAATGGAAGAAATGTAAGCAGCACCAATGAAGATTTTATCACTTAAATAAAACTGAAGGCTGTTATTCTGTGCATCTATTCGGTTATTCTTACCTCACAGAAGCAAGCAAGCTATTGTTCAGTTTCAGCTGTCTCAGGTTAGGTAGATAGGCACCTATGGGAGGAGAATAAAGAAGCATTTTGCAGGAGCTGGTAGCGAGACAAAGGAAGCTTTTGTCAACAAGCTTAAAAATTTCATTTCACATGCATTTCTTACCTGTTTCTGTCTGATACATGCTGGATCTCTTCTAAGAAAGTTAATGAGACTACTGTACTAGGAAATACTTTAGCCTTTGCATTTTTGCAACATATACATCTGGTCTGCACAACTGCAGAATTTTAGTTTTTGGAAAGCCTCTCAGAAAACTATGATACCATGTCTTCCCAAACAAACAACAGAAACTGACTTGGTAGCGATTGTGTTTTCTTCAGTCCAATTTAATACCCTTGTTGATTATTAACTGAACGATATTCTGAAGAGAAAAGAATGCTTTTTAACATAGTATTCTATGAAGAATCTTCCTCTGTGATATCTCTGTGATGCTTTTGCTTCTAAATTTTTGTCTCCTTATTTGATGGTAAGTTGTGATAGAGTAATTGGATACATAGCTAATGTATTTTTGAGCCAAACAACAAGGTACTCTCTCTCATGCCACATCATATTTTCCTAACAGAGAGGTTACCCAAAGTATTTTTCTTTTCCTAAGTCTTGTCTACTCCCATTAATTTCGTGTACGTGATCCATTTGTTACTATTCAATTGTACAAGCTTCATATCTAACAACTACCAAAAAAATTCTTTATTCTTAAGAGATATTTTCTTTTTTCCCCCAGTCGCTTCAACAGGTAGCTCCAAAGTTCAACTAGAATTTTCCAAGTTACAGGTTAACTTGGGTACAAGCTGAAGCTGCAGGAAATGCTTGCTATTGAAGGCAACAAGCTTATACCCATGCCCACACCAGCTGAGTTTATCCAGAGCTGCCAAAGATACTCCACCATACTATCTTACATGTAGAGGCAACACAGATTTTAGACAGACTCAATCACTTCTCATGTAGTAAAATCCATTCTCAGCAACTATTTTTATGAGCCCTTTGAGTAATCTCTCTCTGGCACCAGTGGTTTCGCAGTAGCCAAAACAAGGAAATCATCCTAGCTTTTCTCACAAGATTCATCCCCTTTTTCCTTCCCCCCTAAAAAAGGAAAAAATAGTGAGAGGATAAAAGAGTGATGATGTTGATCATCTCATTTCTCCAAAGAGGTAATAATATTTCAGTAAGTCATGGTTTAATAGAAGCATTACTTATCTAATGCTATTCGGGTGTGATTATAATCCACATACTGATTTTTGTACTAAACTGTCTTGCCACACGGATTGAGCCAAAGAGTTAAGAGGTGACCGTACACATAAAGGAAAGTATTTTAAAGCAAACAGGTTTTACAAAGTGGTGCTAGAAGATCTGAATTAGGAAAAGAGAGAAATGTGAAAGACTTGGTTCAAGAAAAAAAAAAAAAAAAAAAGTCAGTTGATGCATTTAGGGTTGTTTCAGGGAGTAGTGAATAAACAAACAAACAACAAAAATAAAAGGAAAAAAAGAAGCCCACTAAGGAATACACAAAAGGATTCAAAGAGGCACTGGGTGAGGCAGCTACAACAACTTGCCAAAAATACAATTTTGCTATCTGGGTATTTCATTATTGTAACCCAATCCTCTATCTCTGAGATTTTATTGCACTTTGGCACAATCTACCCCTGCTAACTTGAAGAGTCTTTAATAGACTTTAATAGAAGAGTCTTTAGTCTGTTCAGTAGACTAAAATAAAAAGGCATAAGATATGCAGTGGTGTAAAATTCTGCCAACAAGGCTTTTGCAATATATTTCTCCAATTTTTCAGGTTCTTCCCTATGTTTTGTATTAGATACATAATTGATTTTGGTGCCAAGAATGGACTGACTATTCAGTTTTGCTAGATCTAGATGTTTTTTACATACAGACTGCAGACTTGAATAGTAAATTAAAGAGAAAAAAAATGCAAAAGATGACAATCAAGTGCCCTAAGCAAATTCAACTGCATTTTCTCGGTTTTAATCCTAACAACATAATTTCCTGAGACCAATGATGTGATTTAGTCTTTAATTAACATAAAATTTCCCTAAAATATCAACAATATTAGCTTAACATTTCACTTTTCAAGTGAATATATTCCCTATAATATATTCCCCATTCTCAATGACTTAAAACTGCATAATTTTCATTCTAAAAAAAGAGGAGAGAAGTCCAGGAAAAGACTGGTAGCCACAGCACAAAACTGAGAATGAGAAATGGGTAGCAATGTTATCTTTTCTCTCTAAAATTCACTTTCACTACGCAGGCAACATTTGCATAACTAACTAGAGCTAGGGAGAAGACAGGCAGGATACTGGTTTATTGTATTCTAAAAGCTATGACACCTGTATTAACAACCCTTACTGTTTATGTGGCAGCGCTTTTTTCAAGCAGCCCCATCTACCTTGCTTTTCTACTGCTGAAAATAACCAATATGACTTGAGTTCTTAAGACTCCTGGAATTCAGGCACATAAATTAATGAAAAATACACACAAAAGAAGTGACCAACATTTAGCAGTTTTGGCATCAGGCAGGCTGCGTGCTATGTTGATCCTGCAGTACTAAACTGGTAATGCGAATACCCTTTTAGTAAATTAAACAAGCTAATTAATCCACTTACACTGTGGGTGATCACAAAAGATAAATCACCCTTATATTATTTCCATGCAAGCTCGAAATACAATTTTTTTCCAAACACTTCTAGGGAAAATTGAGCAATGTAAATGGAGATAAGACTGCAGCATGTAGATGCAAATCTGAGCTGTCTTCAGTCTAGCTACCTGAGATTATAATCTCACACAAATACACACATGCCCAAAAAACAAACAAACAAAAAGCACACTTCAGCACAGGGTTTAATATAAATTCACTCCCCAAGTAAGTATTTGTGGCTCCTGGAGAGCCTGTCCAAGCCATGCTGCAGCTTGTGTTGCTGCATCTTCTCAGAGAGCTTTAATAACATGAGGCTAAATCAATGCCAGTTTGGGCAGGACTACACAGGTTGGAGTCACGCCTCTGAGCTCAGCGCACACTGCATGAACGTGTGTCGCTGCAATGCAAGTTTCTGAGAAAAGTCCCCCTGCTTCAGCCCTCAAAAACACTGCAAAACAAGGCAAAAAGGAAATGGACAGCCTAACGCCACGAGAAAAACGATACATGCCCTTTAGCTGAGCTCTTCCTTGATAAGTCTCTCTCTGCAAGCAGCAAGAGAGTCTTCTGCAGCTCGCTTGCAGCAGGCACAGCTGAAAGGAAGCAGCAGCCCCCAGCCCCATAATCAACTTAGCCTGGCTGCCAGAAGGCAGCAATTGAATAAGTCCCAGGGAAGAGCATTGTGGGTAACTTGATTTGTAGCTATTAAAATCACTTAGAAATAAGAGAACTATGTCGTGTCTTAAATGACTATATTCCCCCATTACTTTCAACAGGGATTTCTATGAGCCGGTCATGACTATGCTCCCAGATCTGTCAGAAAGCAGAACTGAAGGGATAAGCTAATAAAAAGGAAATAGCCCATCTGCTTGAGCATAAACTGGAGACTACATGCAGCTAGAGAGCACAGAAGTAAATCCAAATTCCACAAAGCTGGGAGAAAGGCTTGCCAGGAAGGTTCAATGATTCGTCTGTCACTCAACAAGACGCACTGAAAAACAAATAGCTGGAGATTTCGGCCATTACCCCAAGCCTCATCAAGACTCAATTTTAAGTTCTGGCATGAAGCTGTTCAATATTTTAAAAACCAATCACATGAAAACATTTTAACAATGCTCCTTCAGTGTTTCAGCACACACCCTCTCCCTAGGAAACAGAACTATTCCTCTCTGCTCTGTCCCTTCCTTGTGCAGAAGACTGACCTGACAATCTGGGAAAGGTTAACAGGATCATGCTTCAAAAAAGACCTCAACACACTTCAAATTCCTCTGTATATGCTGCTAAAGGCAATGTGCATCCTGCATGCTTGTGATACAGTTCATACATGGCTGAGAATATTAAAATATCTTTCAATTGGAACTTGCTGCATAAATTTGGGATTCAGGTGATACAGTTCCAGCTTATCAGATATTACGTGCACTCTACAACCTTTCAACTCTTCTCTGACCATTTAAGAACGTGCACACCCTATTTTATTGTAGCACACTACAGCATACCAGCTATTTAACTAATAGTTTAAAAAAGTGGTGCTTACCAAGTGCAAACTGATCATCCCAAAGAATAATAATAATTATTAGTAATAACAGTAGTAATTAAAAGTAATACTGTGAGAACAAGGTTAAGCAGTTATGGAGAAAGCTAATCACTCAGGCATGGAAGGCCATTAGGAGCAGAGCAATCAGGATGGAAGGTATGCCAGATGCCCCTAGTCCAATCTCCTGCTCCAAGCAGGGTCAGCTGTGAGCTCACGCCAGGCTGCTCCAGGCTTTATCCAGTCATATCTTGAACATCTCCTAGGATGAAGACTCCAAACCTCCCTGGGTACCTCCACTGCTTGACCATCCTGATGGTGACAAAGTTTTTCCTTGTCTCAAGCTAGAACTTCTTTTGTTTCAGTTTTCTTATCTTACTCTTTCTCTCATACTGTCTATCCTGACCCTGTATGGCCAGCAGTGCACTGGTTCAGGGGCAGCCAGCCAGCAAGGGCTACACAGGGAGCCTGACACTTTCAAGGGTAACTTTTCTTACACCATTCTCACTGATAGTGAAAATTATCCTGGGGTTCTTCTGAAAAAAAAAAAAAAAAAAATCAGTTGTGCAGGTAAAGAATAACTGCAAGTAATTGGTGATCACTAGAATATCAAGTAGCCCTAGTCATCTACTAACATTTTCAAAGAGGTTTTTAAAGAGAGAAAGAAAGAAATACACTTAAAAGGAGAGGAAAAACAAAATAAATCAGAAAAACAAACAAATATATTCATGATAGTCTTGATGTTACTCTCAAAAGCAACAGGGACTTGCAGCCCTGGGTTTTTACAGCCTCCAAAGGCCAACTCTTGGTGCAAAGGGTGGGACATAAACAAGACGGAAATTGTCTGTGGCTTAGGAATGATGCTCTGTATTCCGCAAAAGTTGAAAAAGCCTACTTAAAGGAAATAAACAGAAAAAGATTTATTACAGAGATGGAAGAGAAACAGAAGAGCACAGGGCACGTGAGAGAGATCAGTGATGTGCAAAGACATCCTTTTGTTGTTCTGCCTTGGCAATAGGATGAGAAATCTATAAGGACAATCTTTGTACAAACACATGAGGAATAAGAAGGTAAAATAAAGTTCAAAAGAAGAAATGAAGGGGATTACAGATTTAAAATAATCCCACAACACAGAAGCCACAAAGAAGGTAAAAACATATTGCAGCCTTGTCACAGATAATGTGAAATGACATAGGAATGGAAGCACTGCTTTGGAGCACTGACAGAAATGGCATAACAAGATTTCCTTATCAGCTGGCGGAAATATGGCTGAGCGCATTATGAACTATGAAAGAAACCAGTGTAATTTACCTTAAATAATTTAGTGCCTATCACAAAAAAAAAAAAAAAAAAAAAAAAAAAAAAAAAAAAGACATATTTACAAAATAAATAGAATAACTGAAGTGCCTATAAAAATCAAGAAAAAAAAACTGCTGAAAATACCAGCACCCACGTCAGGGAGTATGATAGCCTATGGCAAGGAAGTATCACCCTGCAATGGTAGGGTAATAGGTAGGAGAACCACCTGCCTGTGAGGGGAATCCACACGTTGATGGAAATGACTGTTAGAACTGTGAAAAAGGCAGGTTTTATATTCTCAGTATTGACTCTCCTATACAAGAAATTCCCTCAGTACTTCTTTCCTTCTCAAGTATGATGATGTTGACAAAGAGAAAAATCAGAAGCATTAGGCTCTTTTGCAGCTCATCAAAATGACACACCTGTAAGACCTTCCTCAAGCATATTCTCCAGTACAGCTTGGTAAGGCAGTTAAGAAAAGTAAGTAAATACAGACTGCTAGCAATAATTGCAGCCTGATACCATTAGCAATTCCTCAGCCATAGGGGAATTCTCCAGCACAAACAAACTGCATTTTGGCTACTCTGTCTCGATAGAGTAGCATCAAGCACCCCAGAGAGCAAGGTAACCAGTAAATGCTCATTTAAAGCCTGGAAGTATGTCGTTTAAGAGGAATTCTTTCCAAGTAATTGGTATTAGACCAAACTGGTGTCACTCATCCCACTGCAGATATCGTTTGCAATCCCACTTACCGTTTCACAGAAGGAAACAGAGATCAAGATACCAGAAAGAACACGTTTCAAGAACTCAAGTTCTGTCAAGATCATACTTTACCCTGTTGATTTTCAAGTCCCTAATCATACTTCGAGAAACAGTAAAGTAAAACTTAAGAAAATAAGTAGAGGAATAAAAGGTTTTCTTACCAAAATTCCCCAGGCTGTTCTCTCTTGTATCTACTCGCATCTCTAGGGACTTCACTTGCTGTAGATCTTCTACCCCTGCCAAAGCTCTCTGTAAAGATAAGCAGAGATATACGTGCACTCTCAAGCAATGAATTACATGGCATAGGGGCAAAAAGGTGTAGGAAAGCTTTTCAACCAGTGCTTATTTGGTTAGTATGTATTCCATGTCAAAATGCCCAAGTGTGTGATCACATCGAAGCTTCATATTCAAAGATCTTTCTTTCTAGCAGTTCTGAATTCTTCTAGCTTTCATATAATTTCTATATTGCTTATAGCATCAAAGATGAGGGTTAAATCCCAGTTGGAAATTGTCAATAGATCTAGATGCCAGATGAGTTCATTTAAACAGTAAGGGCATGCTTTAAATCTTGCATAAGTATTATACTAATCTTGAGCAAATAGAAAATATTACCCTTAGGGTCACCTGTAAACAATAAGACACCAGGTTTAAAAAAATCACCTTTTAGCCTCTTAATCCAAAACTATCTAAATGAAACAGATACATTTAGCGCAAGCTGCTCATAAGTGGTTTGTTTTTCTGAAAGAAGAGAACACTTATTACAACAAATATAGATTCCCTTGAAAATAATTAGGCAATGTAAATGGAAGCATCCTAAATCTTTCTACTACATTTGCAAAATCTTAATGAGAAGGTCAACTGCTACATTAAGCAAGGGAAGGGGAGAGAGAGTGAATGCAACTCCTCCTCACAGGACCTACCCAGATAACCACAACCTTTGCTGAAATGCACATGCACATTTTGCTTTATCTAAATACAGGGTTAGCTTTTTTCTGAGCTAATTACAAGGAACAACAAAGAAATGCCTGATCCCAGTATCAGTTTCTACTCCTCAGTGATATAAACAATAGGATGAGTCAAAATGAGTATTATCTGCCCTATATTTACAAGAAATATAGAAAGTTGTCTACCACCTCTATGTATAGGAAATTCATTTTCTTGCTATTATTAAAGTTGCAACACATTTAGCTTTTTTCCATTTGCAGACCAGCATTAATGATGGAGTAATGATTCACTAGAACGGAATGTGTGTAGGACCACCTCTGTTTATGAGTTTTGCAAAGAAAAAATAACCACAGGAACATCCAGCTCTTTTTGCAAAACAGCAATTGCAACATTCCCATTGCCATCAGGTAAAGTTTGTATTGCTCATAAGCAAATGCAGCTCCATTCACTCTAACGATTTCGCATCCTCTTACAAGTAATGGGCCAAACAATCTTCTAATTGAGAGGACAATTTGAGAGAGTGATTTTATGAAGCATTAAAGAATCTCTCCTTGAAAAACTTGCTTGTTGCAAGGTCTTGAATTGGGCCCTGAAAATAAGTCTTCATGTGCCTTCAGATCATCTTTAAAACCTTGTGTTTAAAGTTTTCTTTAATTTATTTTTTAAAAAAAGCAGGCTGAGACTAAGAAAATTTCTAAAATCTTTTGCTTCTCCATGTGAATGCAGCCCTCAGTGGCATCTAGAAACATACTTTCTGTCTCTAAATGCGGCTGCCACGGGAACTGTTTTGCTCCTGCAGAGAAAGCAAGCTTACCAACTACAGGCAGCTTTAGCCTCTCAGGAAACAGAAGATCCCTCACTGCAAGACACATTTTGCAGTAATCCTTTCCAGCAGATGACACTGTTTGTCACACATCCTGTGAGTACATGAGAAACTGGAGCTCACTGACATCCTGGCACACATAGAATAGCCATGCGCTCCAATTGCTAGATGCAGACCCAAATTAATCGACACGAAGGATGGCTCCTTTGCAAAAACAACACACCTCCCCCTGCCACCAGTTGAGATGGCCTTAATAGCCTCCTTGAGTGAAAACCAGAATAGGAAGAGGTCTCAAAATAAGCAATAACCTTTGCGTCATATGCACCGCTGGCACAGTAGCAGAAGGTCCTACCATTGTGAGGGGCCTTTGCCTTTTTCTGTTGCTCTCTGCAAGCTCCCTGTGTGGTCCTTCCACTGTGTGATGCCCTAGGAAGCCTGTTGGTACAATTCTGTCCATTGGGATACACTTCTGCTGTTTATTCTCCTTTCTCAAAAATCAAAGAAAAAGTTGCATGAGATAACAGTCTTTCCTCTTACAGGTTTTCCTTCTCCTTTTACCCATAGCAGGGGCTACCTGCTTACATCTTTGCTCTCTTTCTCCCCTTCCAAATCCACCATTTTTATTTCCTTTACTTCTCCCTCTCTATGCAAAAGATGAATCACTTAGTACAGCAGTATTTTGTACCAGACAGGCAGAGCGGATGCTTCAGTGCTGGAAAGGGTTATTGGCTGCTACCACCAGTGCTTTGAACTATAGATAGCTGCTTGAAGCATGTGTTAACCAGATGCCACATACCCCACGTGTTCTCAGTCTCCACTTCTCTGTTCTGCTTTTCCAATAGCCTCCATGAAAATCAGTGATGTTATGTCTGCTGATTCCTAGAAAATTCTTGGAGATTTCAGAACTGATGGGCTGTAGGATTAAAAAATTATCATGCTGTGTGAAGAAAACCAGAGAAATGCTCTCAGGTTGACTACATGAGTTCCTCTAAATGCACTAGAATGCACAAGCACTCCAGGTGCGACTAAGCTGGTTAGCAAGCTAAAGGTCAGGGAGGCAGTTCAAGAGAAGGTTACATGTGAATAGTTCCTGCGGAGGATTGTTCGGACACTCCTATTCCCAAGAAACCTTTCTTGGAACACTGGTGCACTTGGAAGTGTGATAGGTCTCATATGTCACAACTGAAATTCTGGCCGCAGGAACAGAGGAGATTTAGGGAAGAACATCATGGATGCATTTAAAATAAAGAAGATAAAAAGGAAACCCTGTTGTATGTGCATTATTATGCTGTTTAGTATCAGAGTATGGAAACTAAATAGCAAAATGTAAAAAGAGGAATATTTAGGAGGCAATTTTACTCCTGTAAAATAAACAGAATAAATCTACAGGCTATCACACTGATAGGGATCATGAGCTCGGACAGAGATGTTTGGCACAATGAGTTAAAAGTGATACAGAGGCGCTTTCATTCCTAGGCCGTGTCAAGGCCTGGGACAGGCTCCTGCCATAGATCAGAATCTTTCTGAGATATGATGCTCAAGGAGAAGGCCTGGCAACTTGATTCTGTGCAGCAAGTATGAAATTCCCACCTTAAGTTTCTTTATTTACAAGGACACATTACCTATGGATTTCGCAACTCTTTGAGGACAGATAAATAACTAGTTTAACAAAATTCTCTTTATGTTTTTGCGTTTCCTCCATAAGAATAGACCTATTTTTATGAGATCAGGCAGAGGTGACTGGCAAATAATTCAGACAGTATTTAAGAAACAACTCCATGGTGGCTCACAAACAACTCTAATCACGTAACACGTCTGGCCAATATCTAACTGGGGAGCATGTACTAGTTTGGAAAGCTTTTCTTCTGACTGACAAGAAGAGCCAACAATTATTCTGTAAAAAATTGCAAGTGAAAAACATTTATGTGCTTGCAGAGCTCCCCAACTGACAGAAGAGTCACCTGGGGATGCTGGGAAGTCCGGTTCAAGTCCCACTTGCAACTGTCTGTAAATTCCTTAATTGGCAAATAATATTTGTTCAATTAAAGCTCATGTATACAATTGATTCCATCACTTTTCCCTAAATTTTTCACATACCCTAAGAGAAGCAGATATGCTGTTGAAGAGCATGTTGCATGCAGCTGTCAGAGAAGCACTTCCAGCTGTGCGGTTATTCTGCTGATCCCGGTTAATTTGGCTAACTCAAGAATTCTTGAGTGCTGAGCTTATTTGCTTTTAATACTACACCTGTATTCAAATACTAGATTCATGTTCATTCATGTGCTCAGTGCTTTTCACACAAATTTTGTTTGAAATTCCCAATTCAAGTATAAGTTCTTCTTAAACAAACAAGTTTGTTTTACTAAAAGTATGAGGATATATTTCTTTTAAGAGCAGAATTATTAAAATAGTAGCAAGACTTTAAACAATTTAAAGTTGAGAAACTTTAAATGAGAGGACAGAACTTAAATGTGGTCTCCATGTACTTCCTTTCAGATGGCTACATGCTGCAGATGCTCATAACTACACTATTCAGTTTTATTTTGCTACCTTCTGTATATAGATAAAAATATCCTCTGCCCCCAACTCTGATGGAAATTATCTAGGCATTCTGTCTAGAATAAAGACAGATGGGTGATGTGAAAAGTGTACATGAGGATAACTGCAAAGTTTAAGAGATGAAGGATACTGATGTAAATAAACTTTTTTCTTTCTAAAGCCTCCAAATCACGCAAACTGTTCTACACACACAGACCTCTTTCTAATCTTACCATGTTTAGTGAAGTTCCCCACTGATTCATGCTGGGGATTTACAGTACAGATACCTTTTCATATTAATTGATGTTAACAGTCTGATGCTACAAGTTAAGACCTCTTAGCTATGTTAGAGCTGTTAGAGCTCTATCATGCAGGTTGGAAGGGACAGTAGATATTATTGTACAAAATGTTGCTTTAAATTTGTTTTAATGATTTAACTTCCCTTACATAGATATACAGAATCATACATATATACATCATGCATATTGCTTATTCCCTTCCAGAAACTATCATATATACATATTAAGTAGTTACACTGTTTCAATGTTATGTCACTGAACACTAAAAAACACAAGACTAAACTTGTAATTTTGTTAGCTAAGCAGCTGTGACTATATGCAAGTAAAAATCTCTTTTTTATACACATCTATGCGTATGCGCCTGTATGTATTGCTGGTGAGACGGTTTGACTGTACAACCTCAGATGTCTAAGTGGGAAGGTGAAAGCTCTCATGTAACAGTTACAAGTGTCCCCGCAGTAAAGACAGTAATGTTAGGAGAAGCATATATGAATAAAACTTTGAAATTAAATATTTCAGATATAGGCTTTATAATTTCTGTCCTGTTCACAGAATTAGTGAATTAGAATTAGAACAGAGAACAGAATTAGAGTTACAGAAAGCAAATTACTACCTATTGAAAACAAAACCATAAGCAATTCGATCCAGCTTTGCAACTAATCATGCTTCGAGTAGGATGTTGAACTGTAAGAACTCCAAAGGTCCCTTCCAGACAAATCACTGTTTTTAATGATTGTATGATTGTAATGAAGGATTCAGCAGATCCAAATTAAGTTACTTAACTCTGCTCACTCCACTTATTTATCAAGATTTTGCACTTGTTTGCTTGATCTGCAGAGTTTTTGTTTTGTTTTGTTTTCTTCCTCTCAAATCCATTTAACTTACAACTGAGGGAAAAGCTTTCTGCCAAGGAAAAAAGGAAATGATTGAGTAAGTAAGAATCTAATCTGTAGTTCCAGGACCCTCCAGGATTTTCTTCTCCCATGAGGACGAGTGCATACCATAACAAATACACCCTAGCCTCCTGAGCAACAAAACTAACTCCACTTCTGAACACATGTTCCTAAGTTTAAGAAACATGGTTAAATGCAGCAAGATCAATAAATAGTGAAATAAGAAGAATGCTTCCTTTCTCCTCTAAAGAAAGTGTATAAACACTGATGGCACCAAAAATTCAAGAAGTGATTAGTTTTAATAATGTGAAATATCAGAAAGATTATTTTACCTTGTAAAAATGAGTTTATTCTGAGAACTCTGGATGATTTTTGTGTAAGTCAGAAAAACAGCCTTCCTTTTCAAACCAAGGAAAGAGGCAGGAAAAAAAAGGCATGGGTTGATAGAAAATTACTATTTTTAAGTGATTCAAGACAGGCGGAGCTCTTCAGTTCCTTCATACTGAGTGTGAAATCTGTGTCACAGCCCTAACAAAATTAAGAATTACTTGCACTCTACTCCCCACTAATAGACACTTTTCAGAAGAGAGGGAGAATGGGGAAGAATTTGGTCACCTTGGTACTATTCTAGTAACTGCTAACAACAACACAGAAGCGCAAATATAAGTAGAGACAGAGAAAGCAGTTGAAATTAATAGGACAGGATGGAAAAGGATACCAGTAAAAACTAAACAGTATTGATGTTGATACCAACAAAACAAATCAAAAGAATGGCTAATAATATGCCCCCTTGCAAGAGCCCTTCACCTGTCACTTTGATGAAGAGCATTCAATTGTGAAAGCATAAGCATGTCTTTACATGCTACAGCATCCAAGAAATCAAAAAATAATTTCAGGTCAAATTCTTCTTTGGGAGAAAACAAACCAACAAGTGGAAATAATGAAGGAACACAAGAAGCACATCTTTTTGACAGCCCTCAGTAATGGAGAAGGGAAGGAAGAAAATGTGAAGAAAAAAAGCAAAAAAAAAAAAAAGAAAAGAAAAAAAGAAACCCACACTTAAGCAGAGATTTCACACAAGGCAACAAAAAAGAACTAATGCAAGACAGCAAACCACAAGGAAAGCAGTAAAGATGAGTACATGTCTGTGCAGAAAAGGCTTCTTGAGGAATCTCCATAAGGTATCCAGAAAATTGCCCACGCAACACTGCAGAAATGGGCCTGGATTCATTCTTACATGAATGTAAAATAAATTTAACTTTAATGAGCATGTATTTTAAAAACCCATTAGTCAACTTCCTCTTCAGAGCATTAGAGCAATTACGATCAATAGCTCCTAAAATATTCACAACTTGGAGACAACCAGAAAGATACTGCAGCAAGTGTGTTGATTTAAGCAAACAACCTTTCAAAACATTTGGTTATCCATGGATGTGGTTGCTTAAAAAAAATGTGCATGAAGATTCATTTTAGATTAAGTGTTTGAACACTGGCTCTATTTTTACCTTTGAAGAAGCAGAGAAAGCAAATTTATGGGCGTAGCTGTTTCAGTTTGATCAATGTAAAGGTCAAAGAATAGATAAATTAGATACATTATTAGAATAAGCTATAAACATTTTTAAAGTTTACTTGACAATGTCATATAATTTTGCCTCTAATCGGGAAGTATTCCAGCTATGCCAACACAAATGTCAGGTGCCAAGGCTAGTAAATAACTATGCAGAAAAAGGTATAGGGCAACATGAAGCCGTTTAATAGGGATTCTCCAAAATTAAATTCCTTTTAAGTGTTAGAATATGCAACCTTGTAAACAAATTTTGGCACTTTAAGAAGTTACATAAGAGGTTACATAGTGTTTTTCACCACTAGAAAAAAAACCTAGATTTGTGAGAGAATGTAACTGGTGAACTGTGCAAAAACTAAGACATGACAAAATAACTAACAATGATTTCACAAAAAGGAAGCTAGCAGCGATTACTTATGCTTTTCTGCTTACAATTTACTGTGAACACAACAGCAACAGAGCTTCAGAAAGAACAAACTTTCACACCAACTGAAGTACTTTCTGAAGCTTTAATCCAGAGATTAGTGAAGTTGAAGATAGCTGTTTTGGTTGCTTTGGTGGGCTTTGGATCATGACCATAAAAAAAAAAAAAAAAAAAAAAAAAAAAAAAAAAAAAAAAGACTAATTTAAGAGCTTCCCAGGGGATTTATGCAGAGTACTCTAGGCCACAAATACATTAGATGGCAAAACTCTCTGCCAAATTTTAACAAAATCAAGAGGTTGTCAGTGGCTTACATGAACCAGAAGAAATGAATGGGATAAATCCATAGGACCACAGATCTGTACTTTTTTTTTTCCCAAAAGTTTAAAATATAAACTTGCCAAAAAGATTGTTTTAACTAAGTATTTTATAAACAGGAAAGGGCTTCACTACTACGGGAAGAGAAGAATTTGCTATCTAATCTATAGCATATGGTCAAAATTGTGATTGGAATAAGGTTAGGAAAATCATGTAAACCTGCAGTTTGAGAGCAGCTGCAATATCTGCCCTTCAGTTTTCCACTAGTGCAGTGGATGTACTGTAGAGCATTACAGACACAGCAACCACCAGCTCGTGCTCCAAGAGCATCCCAAACAGAGCCTGGGCAACCCACTAGGCTCTCTCTAACTTCTACTCAGCTCCATGACACAGCACACTGTAGCTTCGCCCCAGCTACGCCTGATCCTTCCTCCCCTTCTGCCTAGAAGTAAACCATGATACTTTCTCAGCACCTAAATGTCCCAAAGGATTCTACCTTTAATTAGTCCATAGTAAATGCAGCATAATATCCAAAGTTTTCCTTCACAAGGCATTTCAGCATACCCCTTCAAGAGGGTACATGGCAGAATCATTTCCCATAGTCAAAAAGGAACATGACTTTCAAATGTGCTTTGAAACCTCACCCATATAGATATATATAAAGTACAACATTTTCAGAATATTGGAATTGGCTTCTTAGCAATACACAGTATTTCACCAATCCAGAAACAAAAAAAAAGTGTTTTTAAAATTGGATTCTCAATTTCTAGTACAAGGTCCACGTAAAAACCTTTTCCTAATGCTCCTTCAAGCTACTTCAGACAGTACTAATGAGATATGTTTTAAATTGTAATTACCCTATCTATACTTTTCCTCATGCTGATTTGGAGAAGCTGGCAATAAAAATGCAGTATTTGTGCCAGGTATATGTTTTTGATATGAAACAGGGTGGAAGGGAACAAACATATTTGTTAAGTTTCCAGAGGATGGAAGCTACTTCATGCCAAATTCTAACTGTCAGACATGCAACAAACCCCCAACCATGACAACGGCTTCTCAAAAGTTAAGCTAAGGTGGCTCCTTATATGCCACTTTGCCTCTCCTACTTCATTAAAAAATTCAATATCTGCTCACCAGTTTCCTGGGGGTAAGGTATTCATCCATAAGCAGTTCTCCATCATCTTTAATCAGTGGGCTGGGATTTAGGTTACCTCGCCAACTCAAATCAGTCACCCGGACTGCAGCTGAGGCCGGACGAGAAACTCTGCCAGAACTCCATTTCAGGTTCATCTTGATATGCTTTGAACAAAAGGATAACAAGGAGTCTGATTTTATTCTTTGTGTGTAATATCTTACCCTTACCAAAATTTTTACTCCTCTTGCAAATCAGTTGGTTTCTGTGGAGATGTAGGTTTCTCAGAAAGAAGCCAAAGCAGTGGTGAAGCATCAAGTAACATGTAGTCTTTCCTTTATCCACTCACAGAGTACACATTGCTTCTCTCCACTTTTCCCATTCCTCCTCATAACCTCCTGCAGTGCCAGTGAACTTCCCATCCACATCCGCCTGCTGCCTACCCATGCCCTCCGAAGGCAGGCAGCAAAGCAGGAAGTCTCTGCCAGGCTTCAGGCTGCAAATGTCAGCACTGAGATACATTATTATTTCTCTCCTCTTTGAGATTTATTTGTAGGCAATGCAGATAGCAGCATATGCTTCCTGCTCTAAATTAAACCTACGTACGTTGCTACTGCCTGTCCTTTTGGTCCATGCAAACTCCATCAAAACATGGCTAATGTCTAGTTCTAGAAAAGTATATTGGAAAAAAAAATGAAAATCAAACATCATACAAAATTGTGTATGCTTTATGTGAAGAATGAAATCCAGAGTTTGAAGGCGAAGCAGTTCACAAGAGGATCCACTCAATGCCCAAGGCTACTCTATTTACAGAAATATTAACAATTAACTTTGAAGTATGAGAATAAGCATATATGTACCCATTAGAGTAAAACACAGCCAGCTGTACCCGTATGCTACAAGCTTTATCATGATTTATACAACTATTTACTACTATTTGGCAGCAAGAAAGTATCACAGCTGGAAATGTTGCTGTCTCAACAAAAGGCTAGACCAGAGAAAAGCCTTCTCATTCAGCTGAAGGAACACCTGCAGTTTTCCTGATGTTTTCCAGGATGAGGTAATACCTATTCTTAGTGCTGGAAAAGTAATTAAATAATCAAGACAATCATAACTGCCTGATAAGTATTTATTGGTGGCTGACACTAGAGAATTACCACCTTCCTTTCTCCTCATAATAATAAACAGTTAAGCTTGGGAATAAGCTCAAGTAAGAACAGAAGAAATTCTCACTGCTCAGCTGGTGAGCTATGTTCAGACTGGCTAGTAGCAGCGGGATTTAAACCAAAAGGGACTTCTTGCTTCCTCTCACTGTTTACAACCAGGCAGAAATTTTTATCATTACATTGACAAGGGAGATCCAAAAATCTAGGAATAGCAGGCCTTACTGGAAGAAATCACACACACACCCAAAAATAAATAAATAAATATTTTTTTTAAAAAAAGCACCTAGCCTCTCCATCCAGTATCTTCTAGCATTAGTAAGAGTTATTAAACCTCACACTCGGAAGGGTTATTTTATACACCTACCAGGGGACAATTCACAGAAAGAAAAACTTATTCTTCTTTCTCCCATGTGCACCACTCCCCACCCCAGATCCCAGATAAGAAATCACCATCTCAAATGTGCTACATCCAAACCATAACAAACTTCAATACTTAAAAATATAGTAAAGAGAAAGAGTAAATTATTCAAAGAGATTACTACTTTCAATCCTTCTAACACCTTATGCAATAAGCACCATGAAGTGAATTGAGCAGAGATGCTTCCAGCTTCTAAAACCTCAGTGCTTACACGGGGTTGTAAGAACAAACTTTTATACTATTGTCCATTAAGAAGGAAAAGCAGTCTTGAAAGTATTGGGTTTTTGCATGAAAAAAATACAACCCATAAATTTCAATTAGAAAGTTCTTTTTCCAAAGAATTTCAGTATTCCACACATTCCTAATATAACTTACTTGGATTGGAATAATCCAATAAATGCTGGAATACTGTGATACTTGTACAAGGTTGTTATGGCAGATTGTGTATAAGAAAGTACTGTTGCTTCCTTCTAATTCAAGCAAGCGTCATTATTATCCTGTACGTTTTTGAAGCCAAGTGGTTCACAGTCAGAAATTACTGATGTTATCTGAGAGGCAAAACACAAAAGAGGTCACAGCAAGTCTGTATAGATGAAGGTCGTAAAGGGTTAATTTGCTTGCATAAAAACTCATGGCTTTCCTCCCTCCAGTCCATTGCTATAACATTGCAGATCACCCACCCATCTTTGAAGCACGTGTTGATGCAGCACTTACTTAAGGTTTGACAAGCAGATCAATCTGTGGCTTAATATCTGCAGTAACGCTTCCAATTCTGTACTTCCTGCTATTGATCTGCTGGTCGTAATTGTTGCAACGCTGGATTAGTGAGGAGAACGGTA
Source organism: Crypturellus tataupa (assembly GCA_034781795.1). Lineage (NCBI taxonomy): Eukaryota > Metazoa > Chordata > Aves > Tinamiformes > Tinamidae > Crypturellus > Crypturellus tataupa. The sequence continues at coordinate 949,991 of JAWLRI010001056.1, read as the reverse complement.
TTTTCATTACAAATTGTCTAGTATGAAAGTGAGTTATTGTCAGCAAACAAAACAATTTTTTAATATGCTTCCATCTTTACAAAACTTTTTTAAAGAAAATTTTCTCCTGAAAATGGAAAAAATTAGCATTCTCAAAATTAGGAACACAAAAAAGGTAAGAGTACAGGAGGTACCACACTGAAAAATCCACAAACCTCTAAAAATATATATTTACATAGTCAACAGTGGGGTTTTTTGTTTGTTTTTTGCAGTATTGCCTTCCACTTACCCGAGAGGAAATAATAATAAAGATAAAAAAGAATGGGAACATAGAATTTATATGGGTAGACAGGATATCCAACTACACAGCAGCCCAAAGGTTTACAGTACCTCCACATATTTCCAACACTTCTTCACTGTTCCCTGTGCTCTTAGCCCCAAATGTGTTCTTTTACCAGTGTCCACCAGGTTTCTGTGTCATTATTACAATAATGTGCAATAATGTGTCATTACCACAAAACATTATTACAAGAATGGATTTTGTATGATGAAGAAATAAAAGCACCTAACAAACCGCTGAAAGAAATTAATGGGAAAGTAGCGCCATACCAGCAAGCAGGAGGGAGAGGCAAGGAAAGAGAGAACAGTAAAAAATAGTGATAATAAAAAGAGATTAAACAAACAAAATCCTGTACATTTGGTTTTATTCTGCAAGTGACCTTTGTCAGAAGAATCAATGAAATCAATGAATTAATCTTTGAAGTAGTTGCATAAAAGGTCTTATTTATCAGGATCTATTTCATATGGCCATCTATAAGCAAATAAACCACCAGTGTGGATGAAATCAATAGCCAGAGTAGGGAGATAGAAGATCTTGAATTGTATGACCAGCTAATGTGCCAGCTTTCCCCACTACTGCCACTCTCTCCCAAAAGCAAGTATGATAATGACAGCTATTTGATTTACAAGTGTTTGTGAAGCTTCCTTAATGACCACATATTTCCAACACATATACCGTAGCACTAATAAAGATTATTATTAAAATTAAATGATACTTGGAACAAGGAATGTCTTAAAAGAAATCCCTGCAGAATAGTAATTTACTAGAAAGCAACTGGCAGAGCAGAGTTATTTGATGTTCTTAGGGTCTTACAGACTGGTAAAACTCCAAGATTTGATTGTTCTGCTACAAAGATTTATCTAAGAGTCAATGATAGGATACTACATTCTTCATTAAATATAAATTAATATGTACTTCAAATACAGCAATTGCCACATATTTTGACTCTATATTAATTATGGCTTTTATTAAAGTCTGGAAAGACCTTCTGAATTGTGATTAAGTGTAGTAATTTCTGTAGCCTTCAATATATTAAAGAGCTTGTCTAAACAATGAGGCTACTGTTATTTAAGGTCTTCTCCCCCTCACCCCAGCAGTAAACAAATAAGATTTACCATAGGTTCAGGTTACCACAGGTAAATCTGTGTATCTACCTATTAAAAGTGTTCTGGCAAATAAAAAGGTGAAATGCAAGCATAGTCTCCGAGGCAGAGGGAACATAGCAAAAAGGAAAACCCATCTTTTGAAAGCCCCAGCATCAGCAGTGCAAAATTTCTGCTGCTTCTAGCACCTCTACCACATTGCACTCATGTCATTACAGGAGCCAGCAAGTTCTTCTGCAATATCCTGTTGCCCGATGTGGTAAATAAATAAACTTTTACTGAAACCAAAGAGCCTCTAAAATTATTTTACAGTATGTAGGTTTTTAGGCTGAAGAACAGCAGGCAGGGAGAGTTGGTTTCCATCCCTTCTCCAGCATTATTAAGGATGAAACACCTGTCTGACTTCCATGTTTTCTTTCTTTCCTTGCTCCAGCAGAGACACTGTTTTTCTACTATTTAGGTTTTTTTTTTTTTTTTTCTTTCTTCCTTAGCTAAAGGAAGATAAAGGAATAGAGAAAAGGACACATTAAGTGAAATTCTGAACCAGACTACCCACACCTTCAAGAAGTACAAAACTGCACAAGAGGAGCATCCTTTCATGTACTGCAAAACGTGTGCCCTTACTTTATGCCACCAGCCCCACAGAGACACATTTCAGAACCAGTGCACTATCCCTTCATTAGAGGAGACTCCAGTTTCTCCTGCATTGCATTATGTCAGTTTTATTTGTTTAATCCAGATCACAAATCATGGCAGTGCCCACACTGTTACCACTGCCACAATATGCAAACAAAGAATTTGTGTTTGCTAAGGATTTGACAAAGACTCGGTCTACTAGTCCTAGGGAAACTGTGAGTGCCTTTTTAAAAGTAATTTTGTTTAAGTGCACTACAGATAACCTCTTCTGGAAAATAACTGTTTGGGCAGCTGGAATTTGCTATGATGTCAGCAGGAAACTACTGCTACAATAATCCATCGCTAATGGCAAAAACAGCTCCTGCTACATTTATGCAACATAAAGCATCCTGAACCATAACACTCTACTTTAGCAGGTGCAATTTTTTAAAGGTTGAAAAATAAAGCATCGAACTTGTTATTAATTGGACTCTTTCTTTTCCATCTATGACTAAATGTTATTGTTTTAATCTGTTATTTTTAACCAGAAGAGTATAATAACTACTTCAGTAGTGCTGCTTTAGTATCAAGGGATTGTGTAAAACAGCAAAGAGCACTCATAAATATTCCACTTGTATGTCCCATTAAAAATTATTTTTATGAGAAATTAAAAACGGTAAAGGTGTCTGATCCTCCTTTAGTAAGGTAAACATGTAAACCTGGCTCTAGAGTTGTCATGACTCTATAGAGTTTTGGGGATCTATGTCTCACACAATAAGCAGGAAAAAGTTTTAGGAGCTTCATGAATTTCCTCTTACTTCCAGACACAGATCTGAGTTCAATCTGTGTACTCATCCAAAGCAACAGTAATCCAGGAGAAAAAGATCTCATGTTTTAAACTCTTACTACATTTGAGCCAACACTTCTATGATAAAATATTTCGTATTCTTACAAAACATACAGTAATAAATAAAAAGACAATGCATTTACATGTCAACAATTTTTCTTGTATCTACAGATTTTATGCATAAAAAAGCAAGACACACAATACTTTCCCGTATCTTGCTGAAGAGTTTGAAAGGTAGTGGAAAGTTTTTCAATCACATGTGCTAGTAATGCCTCTCAGTCAAATATTCTGAACTAGCTCATCAAATATTATCTTGATAGCAGGATAAAGGCAACTAGTCTCTATGATATTTTCTGTTACTTGCTGAAGAAACAAAGAAGCAATAAAACAAAGTCCTGTTTTTTTTGTTTTTTTTTTTTTTTCTTTGACATCAGTAGCCATTTCTACCTGCCACATACATTCACTGATTGCTTCTGTAGTGCAAGTCTACAGACAGTGGCTACAGACTATAAAAGAGCATGATTTAGTCCTTAATTGAAATAGCAAAATGCTACAGAGATTTATTTATTTACATATAGGTGAACTTTCTGATGGGCAAAAACGTCTCAAGAGGCTCCTCCTTTCTGTCCTCAAGCTTCCCACAGCCAGGTAACAAAGTTGGGAGCAGTACGTGGGAGTAATAGGTGACTGGGGGCTTACAGAGAAGCAGAGCTCCAGGGTGTCTAGGCTTTTACTGCAGGAAGCTCTCTTAGGATCTTTGCATCAGTGGAAGAGATTAAAATAAGCCTCTAACCATATTAACTTAAGCAGGCAGCCATAGATCATAAAGCTGTGTTTGGCTCTTCATATATGTATCTGCTCATCCAGTAGTATCCAGATGTTATACATGCAAGAAATAAGACCATTACATCCTCCTGTCCTCAGGATGGTATCCTCAGAGTCAATACCAAAGCACACAGCAACTGGGATCACACTAGCTGTGCTTGTCACACATGCAGACATTAACTTAAACCTAAGATATGTCACCAGAGCAGAAGATTATTAGAATTTTAAGCAATTCTTAACATTACAGTTTCAGCTTTGTTTAAAAAAAAAAAAAAAAAGGCAATTATAGGGATTTTTTTAAAACTGTTCTCAAAACCCAGAAATTAATTCCAACCAAAACATCAGTTCAATGAAGTTTTTTGTCAGGGAATGTTTAATATCCCCCTTTTAACATGCCTTACCATCAATATTCTATTCTTATATCAGAAGACAAAATCCACAGGTATGCGCATTCTCCCAGGGTGAATTAAGATCTAAACTCATGTTCAAAACTCTATGGTATCTTCATATCTATTAGGTATTCTGTAACCTTCAAAGGACAATAAACTTAAAAAAAAAAAAAAAAAATCAGTCAGGTCATTTACATTCCTAGCATTCAGGAGACTCAGTACTCATGTTACTCCTACCCATGCAACTATTATTAAAATTAAAGCTATCTTCTAGCTATCTTCTAGTTACTGAAGCCATAAGGATATGAACAGAGCAAGGTTTGTAGGCAGAGTTAGTATCTTTTAAAAATCAATACATCTAGTTAGGAAAACAGGATGTATCTGGCACACACAAACCTTTCTTCACATCGCAGACACCTACCCATATGCTAAATGCTTTTCTGTTTCATAGAGGGACAACTGAACACTATAGTTTGACTGAAAATCCTGAAAAGACTTATTCACATCAATAATTTCCACATAGCGAGTTTTACCCCAAAATAAAAGCTCATCATACAGCTAACCCAAGATCAAAGCACCTGCCAGTATCATTTAAAATATTAACAAAGGTATTCCTATGAGGCATCCCAAATGTATATCCCTTCTTCCCAGCACTCCACAAAGCAGTTGGAAGATCTCTCTAATCCTAGTCAGCCATGCCAGGTTTTATCAGTTTGGTTAATGTAAAAGCCCACAGGTCAAGACTTCCACTGAAGTTAAAGTAGCCAAAATTGTTGTTTCTTTAGATGATTTGTCTGAGAAAACTTGGAAATACAAACTCAAGTGTATTATTTCTGAGCCAAATATTGAAGGGGGGCAGCCAGATAGCCCTAAAGGTGCAGAACAGCACAGCACTTTCTCCAACCACGCTGTTTTCACATCTGAGCACATGAAAAGAATAATTACCTCCAGGGTGCTCTCCACCTATGAAGTATATTCAACATCTGGGAAAATAAACAGTATTGCCTGAGTACACAGCCTGCAATATATATTAAAAAAAGTAGAGAACCAACATAAGAAAACTGTATTTCAGGGGAAAAAATCCTAGTGTAGAGTAACTCAGATCTAATTTATCATTCGAGCAATAATTTCACTGAGTTAGTGCCAGTAGATGAGGCTTTTGAATATATTATTTTAATCTGAGTTATTTTCTTAGTAAAGAAAGCTTTTGATTTTGGATCAGACTTCTTTGCCAGATGATCTATATACATTCTACCATATTCCACTGAGTACTGTACTGCACAGAAAGTTTTGCATGGGCTTTCATCTGTTATACCAGATTAAAGAATAAATTACTATGTGGCACACAGATTCCAATTTTCACATACTTAATATTATAAACCATGTGGGATCAGGTGTTCAGAAGACATGGAGACAATATAGAATAAGACTCCCCTCTTTTCTTGCAAACCTAGTTTTTGCTTTAGTGCAGGTCTTACAGTTGCTGTTGCCTTGCATTTATGAGCCCTCTGAAATCCAAACTTCTTTGCAGGATCAAAACACATCATCTATGGTGTTTTTAAGTGCTCTGTTATTCCCCAACAAATTTCATTCCCTTCTATTAATTAAGCTTACCAAATCAAGAGAGTCCATGGTCTGCAAAGCCATCTGAAAAATCATATTCAGTGCAGCAATGTTTACTTTTTCCAATGCATTGCTCACACTGGATATATTGTATAAAAGACAACAATTCCAGTTGAACTCATAGGAATATACCAAAGAATGGGAGATGTCACAGAAGTTTTAGTAGCCAGCTCTCCTGAAATTTTATCAAAGACAGATAATTTACATGGAAAAAAACACCATAAAAATCAATTTAGGTTCCATATTGGGTTGCATTATAACTGTCCTACTAGATCAGACCAGAAGTCCGGCTAACTATAGTGGTCAGAAGCAAATGCTTAAAAAAGTAGTATCCAAAACAAGTGGTGTAAAGTAATCCTTCCTGTGACAGACCATCTTTGCTTCTGACAAAGAATTGTTTCAATTTCCTGAGCCAAAAGCTGTGTTGTGCTTAACAGCCACAGATGAAGGCATCCTCTGTAACTCTACCTGGTTTTGACCTTGTTTATGTTTTTTGTCTTTTTTTCCCCAATTCTCATCTTTGCTGCATTTCATGGGGACAGCTTTAGTACTATTTGAGATGATCAGAAGTGCACATAGATATGGGTACAGAGACAGTGCATAAATTAATGCTGTTTCAATTTAAGAGTTCTAACACTGCTTTCCTTTTTGAGCAGCTGTGAGATGGTATTTTCAGAGAACTATCACAGTAGCTTAAGGCTCCTTCCCAAGTAGCAGTAAGTTATTTAAAACCTTTCATGTTACATGCTCTTCTTCAAGTTCATTGCTTTAAGCTGATAGATGGATTCTCCATTAAAACAAAACAAGAACATACCCAAACATTACTTATGCTAGCAACATACAAAACAAAAACAAAAGAGAAACCAAAGTGATATTTGCACTCAACTCTAAAAATAAATAATAAATAAATAAAATAACTAGGACAAATAGTCAGGGCTAAATTACACTTTCAATACTACTTCATGATGTGAGACACTACAATCAAAGGCGTAAGTGCTTTTGAAATCTTTTTTTAAAAGACCAGATAGTGTTTCTATGAACTGGCCCGGTTCCAGAATCTTTTCTGTTTAATACATATCCATTAGCCTTTTCTACATGTGCCTTGCCAAATCTAGTCTTCTGATCCTGTGTTACAGCCAATGTCTATGGCCCTACTGATAAAAAGTAGGTTTTGCTCAGGATTATTTTTCAAGACAAGATACTAATCTGCAAAAAGAATAAAAACACTAATCATTTTACTAACAAATTTAAGTAACAGACATTCACCAAAACCCATTTGTCAGAGAGGGTCACAAATTTTCTAACAAATATATGTAATCTATGACAAAATATAATGATACTATTTTCAGTATTAGCAAGATTACACACCTTTAAACTTAGGGCTGTTTCTTTAATCTCATCCCAAATGTAGTTTCCTTTAAAAAAAAAAAAAAAAAGGTTACTCCAGTCTGGTATTAAACTCATATCTGGTCTCATATTAAATCTGAATCCTACTTTTACACAGAATCTGTGTAATCCCCCAAGAGCTGTGAAAAATCAGGCTGTTGACATCATGGACTTTTTTTTTTAATTCTTATTACAGATACATGAAAATATGACATCAAAAACACATAGAAGATTGTTACAGACGAAGCCTGATGATCTCCTGCACGAGCAGTGTTTGCTGAAGCTAACATAGTGCCCACTGTGGGAGGAATCCATACATTGGTTACTGAGAGATGCAAGATAGCTACTGCAAGCAGGCAGTGTGATTCCAAGCACTAGTAGTTCTTACTCTGTACCTCACTAATGAGGGCACCTACCACCTGAGGCTGCACCTACCACCTGAAGCTTCACCTCCCTGCCCCCATTCCCAGAAATAAAGCCAAGAGAGAGAACAGGAAGGTCAGGAAAAAAAACATCGTTAATGACAGCAAAGCTGAACTCAGACATGTCTAAACACTGCACTTTTAATCTAAGTCCTTTGGGGCAAATTCCTCAAACTGGACAAAATCATATATGCAAGGGGATTAAACGTGTCAGAGAATTACTTAAAAAATAAAAATTTCCAAAGCACTTTCAGTCACTTTTTTTTCCCAGTTTTTAATTCTTTTACCTTTTCTTTCAAAGGCATTCCTACTCTGCCTCTTTCACTTTCCATCTGTCCCCCATAAAGGTTTTCATTTACCAGTCATACCATCCTTCCTCTCCATTTGAGTGACGCATGTGTTAATAGGGCAAGTTCTCGTCTGATTACTCCACATCCTGCTAAAACAACAGTAAGCGCACCATGTTCAAAAACAAAGAAAAAAAAACCATGCTGACTTGGAGTATTGCATAATAAACGGTGAAAAAAAAAAGTGCTTCATCAGTTACAACAGAAGTCCATGCTCCACATGTCATCGAAGTTTAACAGGACATTAAGGAATATAACCTAGAAGAGCCTAATGAAAAAACAACTTGAAATGACTTCTCAGAGAAGCCACCAGAAGGTGACAGATCTGGTACAGAAGAATCTACGTATGCGCAAAAGTTGAGCAGTTGTTTACTGGAAGAGGAGTCCCTTCCCAAGGCCCAAGGGTATGTCAAATTCCCTGCACAGAAAGGTCTGCATCGTGGTATTGTGGGATAAAAGTCTGAGGGTACCATTTAACCCATTTTCACGGCACCTTTCCCTAGAAAATATTGGTAAAAGTAATCAGAATGGAAAATGTGATGGCAATCAGGAACAATGTTTTTTTTAAGCAAACACTACACATTGTAAGTGCAGAGCTTGGACAGCACATACACGCTATAGGTGGGTTGAAACGAGTGCCCTGAACACTCACCGCCCTGAAAACTACAGGCATCGCATGCATAGTGCTATACTCTTACTGACAGAGGCCTCACCCCAAAACCTTCTCCCAACTACACAGGGCTTGTAGTTGAAATGGGCTCCTACCTGCAACACCACCAGCGCTCTCTGTACCAAGGTTTTAAAGCCGCAGGGAGCCCCTGCCCTTGCACAGCGCCGGCCTGCTGGATGAGCACTTATGAACGGTTTCCAGAGGGCTGAAAAGCCCGAAGGAGCTTCCTTTCCTCTCCTTAAAATGCTCGGGCAGCGAATTTACCGTTTGAATTCAAACTCTCCGCCAGCACACGCGATTTGAACATATTTCAACACGGCAGAGTTTTTGCCAGCTCCAAAATAAAGGGGCGGGGGAGGGGGGGGG
>JAWLRI010001056.1:925173-940481 GCA_034781795.1 Crypturellus tataupa | reverse complement strand
CGCCCTCCAACGGAAACCGGCCGTGGGGGAGGGCGGCGGCCCCCGGCCGCGCGAGCGCCCTGGCGCTGTGCGGGCTGCTCTTCTGGTAGGGGCCATCGCCAAATGATTTTCGGTTAAAAAGTGAAAAAAAAACCCACAAACCAAATGCATCAAATGACCGAAGCTGCAGAGCTGGCAATGCCAACAAGCCCTCCACTTTTTGAGCCAAACTGCCTCCTTTAGCACTGCTCGTTTCAAAAAAAAAAAAAAAAGCAAGGAGGGGGGACATGGCAGCCACGTGCCACGGGCTCCCCGTGAAGCAATGCGGAGCGCCCAGCGCGTGCGCGCACCTGCGTGGGGCTGCACGGCCTCCCCGCTCCTGCTGGGAATAACCCAGCCAGAGTCTGGCGCCGTTTCAGAGCAAACACAGGAGCTTCACGTCGGAACCGCTGGCGTTACGGTAACTGCTCTGGCACCACTCCCAGAGCCGAGCTCAGGTCAGGGAGAAACCTGTAAATTAATAACTGATGCGATCGCTCTCCAGGAATCACGTTATACATACGTGAAGCTTCGTAGGAGAGAAAAGACATGCTTTAGTTCTGTCCAGAAACACTAAGAATCCTTAAACAGCAGCGACTAGCATACCAGCGACCTGGGAAGATGTTGGTCTCACATCTCACCATGAGAGGCGCTTCATAAACGAAAACAGGTTGTTCTGTATTAACTACACAGTGGCACTGCCCAATGAACAGGAACCGGGTGCAGTTACCTTCTCCGGAAACCAAGAGGGACGAGCGTCTCCCTTGGCGGGTCTCGTCTTCCGAGGAGCAGATAGCGCAGTCCTCACGCGTATACCCAGTGACCATGAAGGTAAGCAACACCCCGTCACCAACGAATAATATTGATTAACAGCTAATTGCTGTTGACACTTGTATTACTAACATTTAGCAATTCCATTACAGTAAGGACTAGAAACACCAGACCAAAAGGTTTTTCCATTGGGGGAACCAGTTTCCTTTTACTGCAGATAACCACATCACAGTCATTTAGATATTCGTCAGTCTCTTCCTCTTTCTTTTGAAAGATTGGTCCAAACCCTGCCCCTGAAGATTCGCGAGACTGCTTAATTTATAGTCTGATTTTTTTTTTATTGTCTGTTCATACCTATTTGATCTTTTGCCATTTTTTCAGCTTAAATAACTCTTCCTCTCCGTTGTTTGCTTTCTTGATATATTTATAGAGCCCACTCATCTTTTCTCAACATTTTGCCAAGCTCAGAATCTCCTGTCATAAAAAAAAAAAAACAATCTGCAACTCTTTTTTTTTATCATCTTAGCTTTTCTTTTTTTCCTTTCTTGTAGATGGGTGATCAGAATAGTATAACTAATCCCAGTTATACAGTGGAATAAATACTCTTTTGACCTCAAAATACCTTCTCTGATATCTTATTGTCAAAGCCACATCAAACTGGCCACTCATCATCATCAACTAGTAAGATGAAGGCCTTCTCTTTATCCTCTCTAGTTGCTAGGGGGAGCAAAGTCCCCATGATAGCAAAGGGTTTTAGAACTAAGTGATCCCACATTTTGTACCACTACGTTTTAGCCTGTTCCTGTTACTCCATCCCCGATACTCCCTTTTTTACTAAATGATATTTCATTCTTCCTCTACTGACACCACTCAAGCATGAGCAAGTGTCATTACATAAAATACCATAATTCTGTTCCTCCCATCACTAACAGAAATTAAAATGAGTATTGACCATGAGAAACTCAAGAAATTTTCTTCCAGACTAATACTCCCCCTTTCTGCCCAGAAACAATCTCTACATATAAGCCCACATCTGCATGATCTTCAAGCTCGCCTATTTTTTACTTGATTTTCAATTATTCTTACTGGATCTGTTTACAAAAACATACCAGTACAGCTAATACTAACCAATGAAATATGCCAAGCACACAAGCATGGTAAAACATGTATCCCTCAGATCTTATTTTTACAAATAGATAACGCATTTTTTCACCCTCATTTTAGAGAACAAGAAACAGGATGAAGTATCAAAATTGTAATTAACTGAGGAATTTAAAGGATGGTTCTGCAGCCCCACTGGACAATTCTCTCTTATTCTTGTATTCCATAAGCAGAAGACTTAGCACCTTTAGTGGTATCTATATCAACTCTGCATTAGCAACCATCATTTTCAAAAAAAAAAATCTGAACGGGTTCCCAGGAAGACCTTTATTTGAAGTCTGAATTACAGCACCAAGCTCATCATTTCATGTGCTTGTCAGAAGCTTGTCATGTGCTTGACATCAGAAGAAGACATCAGAAGAGTTCCCACAGCAGCAGGTGTTCAGGACATTCTCATGACTGTCAGTCAGACCAGGCAGAAGAAAAGGATGAAGCATGGAGGGAAGCAAGAACTGCTCCAGAGGAAGACAGAAGCCTATTTTCTGTAACTGCCTTAGACATGAAAACAAGGAAAAATGGGAGGATCCAGTGAAGAAATGCTGACATCATTGTATCCAGACATGTGGTTTTGCTCCTTTTCACAGGTTTATGTGAATTCATAAACTTCAATCTGAAGGGAAAGTTTCATCAGGCAACATATAGCATATTACACAAAGTTGCATCTTTTAGGCTTAACAAGACCTAAGAAAGCTTCCAATAAAGACTTCAAGTTTAAACAAACTCACACTAAGGCATCAGCAATAGCAGTTTTTTCTTTGACCCTGCTTCTGAAAACAAGCAAACCAAAACACTCCTCTGAAATGACCCAGAAACCCCATGGAGTCAAGGGATGAGCAAACACGCGGTAGGGTTAGCTAGATCCTCAATCATAGCCCAGCCTCCCTCTTCTCACCACAATGCACTGTTGGGGGGGAGGGGGGCGGGCAGAGGGGGGAAGTCTTCCACTGCAATGTGCTGAGGAGAAAAAGGTGAGAAAAACAAAATAAAACAACAGTCCTTGGCCCAGAGGGGTTTCTAGATATGTTTTCTGGGTACACACAATAAAAACAGCAAGTGGAACCTCCTCAGGGGCTTTCTACAAAAAAAACTTCGTTTACAACAGACTGAAAGTGCATTGGTGCCACAGTGCTGCTGTATTTCTTATATAGCTTAAACTGAGTAGGCTCAACTCTCCTGGGAAGGAAAAAGTCCAAGCGAATTCTGCTTTCAAGCAAAATCCAATGCAAATGCCAAACTAGGTTTTTTTTTTTTTTCCTTCCTTCACATCCTTACTTTAGAAGGGTAAATTTTTGTTCACGTCAAAGTGATTTTATGCAGAAATGGCTGCATTACAGTGGTAGTTAAGGTGATTTATTGGGATGAAAGATATGAGGCCAGAAAGGTGAGATAGGGCCCTGTATTAGCATTTGAATCACTAAGTGAGAGAATTTCATAATTTCAGAAACGCTTTTCTTCTAATTCTGCCTTAGTTAAAATTAAGAGTTGCATATAAATAAAGACTTGTAAGATATCACTCCTTTCCAATTTTTATAGGAAAAAGGAAAGAAACATTTTCTTAACGTGAAAAAAAAAATGAGAGCAGGAGAGCATGCTTTCACTCCCTTGTTTATATCACTCCTGACTCAAGATGAAATGATGGCACTTGAAACATCTATGTAAAGTGAAGATTGTTGTTTGCTGCTGCTCTCCAAGGCCACCTATTTTCCCACTTTCTTTTATGCCAAACCATCTCCTGTGTTTGGGAAGGCTGAGGATGCTATCAGGGCACATCTGCCTCTCCAGGGCATGGCACCCATCACACTCTGCAGGACAGACCTGTAACTGCCCTGCATCTGGCTATGGTCATTTTTATTTTAGCCTGAGAACAGACTGTTACAAAACCCAATGTTATTTCAACTGTAGTGGGGCCACGGGGGTTTGTTCAGGGCTAGGGGCTTCACTGCAGTCAGTGCTGTATAAATCCTGAGCAAGAGGCAGTCTGGCCGAGAAGGTCTGAGAAATGGCAAACTTAAAAATAAATAAATAAAAAAAGTAGCGCTGGCTGTGGGATTAATGTTTCTGGGACACAGAAGGCCTCTTGCTGATGTTATTTATAGTCCACACCTGGTCCACATTGTTGGTGGTCCTTGCGTTTCTTCTGGGATGAATTCCACGGTCAATGACTGAGTTACAACTTTGTTTTCAACATTAAACCACGAGAAAAAAAAAAAAATCATGTTGGAAGGGATTTTGGGTCAGTAACTGTTTTCCCATCGTTTTCCAGGAGCATCACTTGCTCTCTGCAGCGGAAAGAAACCTCGTGACCGCACCGTGTTTATAGCTCTGTTTTGCCAGGCGAGCGTTAGCAGAGCTATCTTCATGCAGGGAAACCTGCCGCAGTGCATACCTCCTTTTTGTGCCAATGGAAAGCCACAGCAAAACGCTACCAAATCAGAAAAGTGTAAATTTCTATTCTTGTTCCACTAGTGTGACAGCATATGGTGCGAAACAATGGAGAAACCAGGCCAAAAAAGAGGGGGAAAAATCAGTGCAAACACTAAACCACTGGTTTGCATGCAATTTGTACAGCTTTAAGCTTGTTATGAACTGTACCATGCACGTGCAACTCAGGTACATGAGGCTTTCAGCCATCACCACCAGGCTGCTGCAAGTCACACTATGGACAAGAACCAAAAACCTGCCCCATAGCAGAGCAGATACAGCAGCTGGGGCACAACCTGCAATGGTCCAGGGTGCTACATGCTGCAGACTCAGTGCAGGCCTGTACAGATGCTGCATCTGTACACACCACCATCCTATGCTGGCATTTTCTGGCTTAGGTTCCCTTTTTTGTGAAAAGCCTCAGGATTTGTCTGTATTTCAGTTGTCGTCTTGAGTAACTTCCCACTCAATACTGGTTATGAAAAGGAAGCCTTATAAGGAAAGAAGGATGCTTCTTTCACTGTCCTAAATATGACAGGAGAGGCCTGACTTCCAAATACTTCCTTATAGCCCAAGCTCTGATTCTGCACAGTGCAAACCCAAAGAAAGGATGATATATTTCATTATTCCACCACCTACATTAGATTAGTGAAGAGGGAAGATGAATTATAGGTATGCTGATGTTAAGCATAGTATATACTTTCATGCACTGTCTGGAGGTTTCAGTTAAGGTACCTCTGGGTACCTCAGGGAGCATCCTGGCTAAGATTAATAAAAAGGCTCAAATAGTATTTCAAAAATATTGAAACCCTAAAGCATACCTCAGTGCTCCCAAATCTCACACATAGCTCAAAAGCTCCTTCCTTGGCAGTTTGTTTTCAAGGCTGGAGCTGTCAGCAGCCTGCTGCAGGTGATGGGATGTGGCAGTGAACGTGGCACACTGCTCTCCGCTACCATCAACTCCACCCTCACTTGTCAGGCAGCTCTTTGGCTGTGGACCCCTGCACTTTATCGCTACCTGATTACATTCCTGGCCTGACACTCTACCCCAGCATCTTCGTAAGAGAGACCCTGGGGTAAACCTTTCCAGGGGGTTCAGTGAAAGCTACAGTGCCTGAACTGAACAGTGTGCGTTTTGGCTGAGCAAATCCCTTCCGTAGAAAACTGAAATACAGGATGGAATTCATCACATGACCACAAACAATTGTTATTTTACAAGCCATGACTGTCCTGCAACCCTGTGACACATTCTCCATTTGCTTCCTACAGCCTGAGCAAAGTCCTCGCATCTTCCAACTTACCCTCTGTTGTCAGTGGAAATAGACCTCTGCTTGTATCTATTCCAATGTGGATCTGAACTTCTGGAAAACACCAAGAGGGGAAGTCAGTACCTGGCCCTCTAGTACAAGGGTACGCTAGACTTGCCTCATCTCAGCTTGCTGCTGGACTCTGAGAGGTGTAGAAGCTCATTCATTGCAATAGCATTATATCAGGAGTATAATGCATAATTGAATACAATTCCTCTGACAGGAACTAATCTCTCCGCAGTACTTGTGCGCTCTAAAACACTAGCAGCCAGCGTGGTGAAACACGTACCTGCTGCCCTCACCAAGTGCTGCGCTGCTGCTACCAGCAGCCATCCTCCTCTGGGCACACACAGCCTCCCCGTCCGGCCCCACACGTGGCCGTCCTCACGCCGCACAGCCCTCGGGCTCGCACACAGATATTCACTAGCAGCCCATTTGCCAGGTCTCCTTTGGGATACCTGCTTTACAACATGTCCGGCCCTTGGCAGTCTGGAGAATAAAACACAGAGATTGGAGGTGGGGAGGGGAGAGGGATAAAAAAATAAAATCGAGGATGCGATCTAAAGCCTATTGGAGTTAGAGGAAACTTCAAATCACACCCACAGTCAAGCCTAAAAAAAGCTGCCAAATTAACTTCAGGCTTTTGGGCCGTCCAATTTAGCACCTCTAAAGTGAACGTATTTTTAAAACATTATTGTGTTCAGAGATAACTCTTGCAATAACTCCTGGTCAGTGATGATTAAAATAAAGCCCTTGTTACAGCAGTGTGCTTGGCTGCACAAGGGGTCAGCAAAACCAATTGCCTGCTGTGTGCAATGAATACAGGACCATAAAACACACAGCGAAAAATCCCATTTGTCGCAGAGTCAACTTCCCAGCAAGAGCAAGAATGTCATATCATAGAACACACCTCCTTGCTTGCGGTCATACGCTTGAATCATTTCCTCATCGTTTATACAGGAGCTATCTAGGAAATATGATCAGGGAGTATCCTAGCACTTGCAAGCACAGCTTTGTGATATGCCCATCCCTCCCGTGTTAGGCAAACACGGTAGCCACGTAGGAGCAGAGTGACCACCTTACCTGCTGACAAGCCCGGGAGCCTTCCTGCCGCACGGCGTGGTGCACAGCCAGGCCCCGGTGCAGCAGGAGCACGGCTGTGCTGGCCAGAGCGCTCCCCACCGACGAGGTGGCTGCCCTGGTGCAGGCCGAGGGATTTGGTGCTTGCGGGGCTCAGGTGCCTGGATGAGATCCCTGGGAACGAGGACTAGTGAAAAGGTCCTGTGTCTCGATGGAGACACAAAGGAGAGAGAGAAAATAAAAACAGGGATAAATTTCAGGAATATTTTAAGCACGGCCACTGAAATGCCATATGCAAGGAAAGAACTTAGAGTAGGAAGAGTCTCACACTTGGATAAAACAGTATCTGAATACCTAAAACTCAAACACCTTTCATCTGGGAAGAGTGTTCATGCAGGAGCCTCATATCTTCCCTGCTGAAGCACAGTATCTGTTTAAGCTTGACATTTTATTAGAATACCTCTGCCACACGGCGCAGACACACAGAACTCAGCTCAGTCCTTTGATAGGTCCCTCCGCAGCCCGGGATGCGGCTGGACGCCCGCCTGGCAGCTTGAAGACAGATCTGCCTGCACAGTCATCGCAGCTGGCACCACAGCTTAGATTACCAGCTCAAGCTCATGTTGCCAAGTGAAGAGTTTGCTGCAACAACCCATCTAAGGACAGAGCAGCTCAAGGGTCTGGGGCAGCCCCAAGGAAGGCTGGTGCCTGCAGCAGGGCACGCAGCTCCCCGCCACAGCAAGGCCAGCTCCACAGGGTTTTCCCATGGGGCCGAGGTTTATTTTCCTGCTCCTGGAGAAAGGAGCAACTCTGGGTCACCAGCAGGGTCACTACTGTCAGCGCATTGACAGAAAGGTCTCTGCTCTGTGCCAAGCAATCAGGCACTTTCCCCAAGCCCCAGATTTGCTCAGAATGCAATCTAAGCACTTGTCTCAAGAAAATTTGATGGATAGTGTGTGGGTGCTGGAGGCAAGGGAGGCCAAAAAAATGAGTAATCTGTCAGGTGATATATTCCCTCAGATTTTTAAAGCAAATCCTTCATTTTTTGTAAATATTCTCCACATTCTGCTATATATAGGATAGTTATAACTGATACTGAGAGAAAAGGGTACAATAAATGAACCAGAACCAAAGTATTCTCAGTTACAAACTGCATTTGTTATACATGGCAATGACATCCATGTGATAAATGAATTTATTTATGCAAACAGGTAATAAATTAAACCTCCACACTATAAGCCAGATTTTTCTTCTTCTTTGATGTCACCTGCAACATTCCTACTGTTTTTTTTTTTTCCCTACATCAACTTTTTTTAACTTTGTACTGTCTTAACCACCCTGGATATGGGTCATCAATTGCCAACAACAGCACTCATTCAGCTGAAACTTGAACCATCTACATTAATAAAAACTCAACATTTGCCTTTTCTGAAAGAAAAAAAAATTCAACAGCACTCCTCTCCCCCCCTTGTCTGTCTCTGGCTGAAAAAATATGCAGGACCATTTGCCAGGGTTAATTTTTAATAGTGTCCTCACTGCTGCAGTGAATGAAGTCATTTATTACAGCAAGCAGCACGCTAATATGTTAGGCAATAATAAATGCTAACGAAGGTGACTCAGGAGCAGGAGCTTTATGCTCCACCTGCCTGATGCCTCGGCACAGAGGGCTGAGCAGGGTGTTCGCCCTCACCGTACAGTAAGTCTCCGCTTCC
Organism: Crypturellus tataupa; assembly: GCA_034781795.1. Classification (NCBI taxonomy): domain Eukaryota; kingdom Metazoa; phylum Chordata; class Aves; order Tinamiformes; family Tinamidae; genus Crypturellus; species Crypturellus tataupa. The sequence continues at coordinate 932,011 of JAWLRI010001056.1, read as the reverse complement.
AGGACTCCGGGATTCAAGGCAGGAGGGCAGCCAGGTTTATTTGCTTTGCATCATGTGCTCCTGCACCTAAACAGAGCCCTGGCACACTGTGCGGCCAGCCCTCCCCTCTGCCTCTCACCAAGCAGGTCAATGCTCCTCCTGAGCAGACATTGCTGCTGTGGGAACGCACCAGCCCAGGCAGCTTGGCCTCAAATAGGTTTTGTGCTCTCAGGTAGACTGGAGTGCAGCCTACCCACCTGCAGAACAGGTGTAATGGCAGTCCCCCTTTCTCTAGAAATGCTGGGATTACTACTTCATGTTTGAGACCTTCCAATGAGAACTGCTCAGTGGCAGAGAGTGTTTTAACGCTCAGCAACTGGCAGTCACAGTTAGAGCAAGCTGGCAGTTCCACCTGGGCATGGAGAGGGCCACAGAGGCAGCACTCTTCTCATTACCCGAGACCCTCAAAATGTTGGGATGAGAGAGATCAGGAACCAAGGGAGAAAGTGCTGTTGGATTTAAGTAGGATTCATTTTGATTTTACCATTGAGGCCACCAAAGCAGCCCATGAATCCTCCCCGTAGTCTGCAGGAGGCTTTGGATCCAGCCGCAGTGAGCCAGCAGGAACGTGCTGCTCAACATGCCATAACAAGTTCACTGGCATGTGCTGATCACGGCAGGAGAGCTAAGTATAACCTGTTGTAAGTACGCTCCAAAAAGGGGGAAGATCTTTACGAAGAAGGCAGAAGCTTCCTGCTCAGTCCTCACTCCCACCACACATGCTCCCCAAAACACCCAGAGTCTCTCCTAAAATCAGGGAGCAAAGCATTCCCAAGGCTGTTCCCTCCTCTATGCACTGTCACATAGAAGTTACAGAGTGCATTATATTACTCTTTATTCACTTTGTGATCATGTAAGTCCCAAATCCTATTGCCAGTAAGCCCTGGTGATTAAATAGCTTACAGAAAGGAAACTATAGCTAACACCTTCTGCTCTTATCAAAGCACATTGCTAAAGAATACTGGGAAATCACTCAGCGGTAATACCACATCTGCAGATGAACATTTGCTTACTCATGTTTTCATAGGCAGTGGCTAAAGTTCAATCAATGACTTGGAGCTACATAACATTTCTAATCAGCATTTCAATATAACAGTCTCAGGGTTGGCCCAAATAGAGTACACTGTCTGGAAGTGCAAAAAGCAAAGCCAAAAGCCTGAGACCAGAGAAGAAAGCTGTAATGTGCTGACTTGGACATCTCGGCATGACTGTCTTAACAGGAGGTCTGACTTCAAAAATCATCTGCTCTGGAAACCATCAGCCAGCACCTTGGTGACACACACTTACATCACCTCTGGAGAAGAGAGGGGGGACAAAAAAAAAAAAAAAAAAAAACCGCACAGGTCTCCAGAAACAGGCAATGGCCCTGCCTCAGTGCTGCAAGGGGCATGCAAAGCAGCTCCTCTTCTGCATCCCACCTTCCCCAAGAGAGTAGGGGAAAAGGGCTGAATGCAGACAGCGAGACGGGTGGTGCGTTTCGCTGCAGTTTCAGACCACAGCTGTATTTCTTGGAAAGACCTTTGATAAGGATTGGGGGAGCTGCCAGCAAGAAAGACCTGTGCAAAACAGATGTTGAAGAGATCTGGAGATCAACTAAGCCATCTCTGCTGAAGGCAAGATCTCTGTCCCAGGCTGTTCTTGCAGGTGACAGCATGGGAAAGCTGCGCCCTTGCCACAGGGCCCTGCTGAGTGAGGGTCTCCAGCACCAGGGCACCTCAAAACAGCCTAACCAAGCCAAGCCTGTGCCTGTCTATGCTAACTATAAAGGAGATCTTTGGATACCTGGCCTGAGCCCCACTTGCTGCGAGTGCACTGCTGCCACCACAAGCTTACAGGGACCAGCATCACTCAAGAGTCTCTGGTTGGCAGCAAGCACATGTGCTACAGGTCAGGTCACCAAGAGGCTACTACAGCAGCATAAGAAAGAAATTTTAGGTGATCCTTACAGGGGATGAGTGAGGAGCTAGAAATCCTTCAGAGGATTCAGTCTCAAGAGGCTGGCATGTTGGAAAGCCATTGGGTACAGCAGAAAGGCACTAGAAAAGCCATTGCCAGATTCATTGAGCTTGTACATAGGACTAGCAGGCATTGAAGGCTTCAGTACTGAAGTAGGGAGTTAGGATGCCAACCTCCTCTCTTCCTGTGGGGCAGCTACTGTACGTGATTACTTTGCATCAGCCTTGCTCACTTTGCAAAGGCAGGAACCAAGGCTCAAGGCATCTCTTTATTGAAAGAGGATTTAGCAAAGGACTTGACAGAAGAGGAACAAAGGATCAGCAGCTTGAGTTTGATGAGGAAGAGGGATGCATGGCAGGGGTAGAGACAACACGCAGCCAGCATATTAAAAAGTTATCAGATGAAAAGAAACCAGTAGTTTTACTGGATAAACACAAATGTCTTTAATTCTATCTAAATTTACCATGTGTGTATGCTTGAATCCTGCTGTGTAGCACTGCTTTGAAATTTCTGAGAGAAACAGATGTATTTAACAATTGTTCCTCAATGATGGGGAGGTGTTTGGGAGCAAGAAGATTCTTAAAAAAAAAAAAAGACTAATCTCAGTGTCTCCTCCAGGAGAAAAATGACGGTTTGTCTGAGATTTAAGTACAAAGTCAGAGAAGCCTTGAACTACACAGAAATGTGTTGCACAGTGAATGCCGAAACGACACAGAGAGGAAGACATCCCTTTGCCGCTCATCTGGCTTCTACACATTGAAATCTAGTTCCTGCAGCAAGTGGGACACAGAGCAAGGTAAGTGATCCGAACTATCCCATAAAGACACTGCCAGAAGGCAGGTTGCAAAGCGCTTAAACTTTTCTGTAGTATTTGCAAACTGAAATTGCACGGGACACAATATTGTAAGGGCTTGTTAATGAAAAACAGGGCTTCCCACTTCCCAAAGCCTGAGTTACTGCTCTCCAAGATGAAGCAAAAAGCCTCCCTCTGAGGGCAGTGATTTGAAGACCAAAGCTCTGTGGGGAATGACTGACATCCATTTCAAGCTGACAGCTAACTTGGCTCAGCTAACTAAGAGCTCCTGCACACACACCATGCTGCTGCCAGGAAAGTCACTGCAGACCCTACCTCGTGAATCTCCACATTACCAGACCTCCTACCTCGTTCCACCTCAGCAATCTCAACAGAGAAGTCTGGGATTAAGAGAAGCCAATATGGGATGTTTATCAACACTGGTCACTCTGGCCCAGGAGGGCCTTTTTCATGGAGGGAGTGCTGCCATTTCCAAATAGCTCCAGCTCTACAGCCAAGGAGTGATCTGCAACACAAAGCACAAATTTAAAAAAAAGCAATAACTCACAGGATTAAATTGGGCACTTTCTGCAAGGGCAGTGTTTTTCAGAGCAGGCTGCGACTGGTGAGCAATTGTGGAAAGAGATGGCTCCTAAATAGCGTCAGAGATCTCATCTATACATCCTCTCTACCGTGCCCCCAGTAGAAGCTGAAATCCACAACATCCCACCATGCTGCCAGGCAGGGGCTTCATATTACAAGCTACTGCACATCATGTCGTATGGAGATGCTGCGGCAATGAGCAGTATTTCCACAAGCAGACTGGCCTGGTAGAAGCAGTTAGTTTATGAATTACCTTTACTTTTCTTTAAAGGTTAAAATACAAATCAGCAGCAGCTGATTTGTATTTTTAAATGGTGGCACAGAACTCCTTCCACCTCCAAGTTCAGAGCACAGAGCCCTTCCCCTCCGCAGTGCCACAGCATCTCATGGCTTTGAGCCTCTATTTTCATTTTCTAACTGATCAAATCTCACCACTAGCAGACTGCTGAGCTCAACAGAAACCCTTCCTATTTCTAACTTTTGCCAGGTGCATGACCTCAGCTCACCAGGCTCTGCCCAAATTCTGTTTCTTTCAAACCCATGATTTTGCTGTGCCCACACAACGTTCTTCAGGAAGACTCTTCAGCAGATTGGGTTAAATAACTGTTGAATAGTTTTTGCTTGTATTCCTCCCCCCCCCCCCCCCCTTTTAAATCAATGACTTTATCTAGTGGTTTCTTTGTGCTGCAGAAAATTCACATTTTCTCCACAGTATCTTTATAGACAGTTATTTACAGGATAGTAGTGAATTGCTAGGAGCAAACTATAAGCCCTGCATCTCTACATAGGTTTACCTATTACATAAAGATACTCTCTCAAAGGCTGCCTTTGTTAGCGCTTGTGATCTACCAATGTTTTCTCTACAGCTTCACCAGGAATTTAGGAGAAGATGGCCCACTAGTCACAACAGCTTCATCTAATTTCAGCTAAGGCACACTCAGAGGACTGGCTACCACATCTCAAGTCTAAACACTTATTACCATATCAAGAGCTTAAACTTTAACTGGGAGGGAATGTTTCTATAATAAGAGGGGCATACACTTCATTCCTTCACACAACTGGGCTAGCACTCCTTGCAGCTCATAATAAGAGTCTAGGAATTAAGAAAATTATTTTTTTTCTATTTATTTTACAAGAGCATCCTCAGGAAGGCATCCTTAGGCAGAAAGCAAGCACTTCAGATAGGCAAGTTCGTAATTCTTGTGGGGGGATAGTATCTATGTTAAGTACAGGATAAGTCCATTGGACTCCAACTACTCACAAGAGCCTTCAAAGTCACCCTCTCCTCAGCTAACAACACTCAATTTTTCATCTCCTCCTACAGTGATAGTTCCTAGAGTAGTTCTTCTCCATCCATAACCAGTTCCCTTTGCCAAGTTTCAGTTGTCTCCATAAAGAGACAGTGTACCAGGTCTGGTGTTCCTTCTAGAAGGAAGCGACCTTCCTGGATCCTTAGGACACTACCAGCCTCTGCCCAAACTCGCTCCAGAACTGTCCCAGATCTGCAAAGGAGCACTTTCCCTTACAGAAAAACAGATGGGGAAAAGAACCCAAAATGGAGGCTGTTGGAGTCTGAGCCAAATTCATTTCAGTATAAGTAGGTTCATCTCTTATTGGCATCCATAGGGTTGCATCAGCTCAGAGCAGAAGTGGACTTGGCCCTGCATTTCCAAGAATCCGGCCCTGTTCCAGTTCTCCTGAATACTTCCTCCTTTCCTTCTGACTGCACTTTGGAGCCAATCCAGGTGTCAGCCAGGCCGGCAAAGCAGTCGACCTGCCCTGGATCCAACGAGAACCTCCATGGGCAGGTTCCACTCCCCAGGCAGTGCACAGAGAGGGTGCAGGCTCACCTTCTCCCTGCTGGTAGCAAGGGAGCACCCTGCAATGAACATTTTTCCTGCCTCAGAGGTGGCAGTTGTGGTAAGTTAGTGGTGTTGCACTGTTACACACAAGAGGCAACAAATCTGCATTCTCTATGAAACAAGATTTTGTTAAACTTTTATCATGGCAGAGACCAAACCAGTAGGAGATTAACAGACCCTCTAGGCTCTGCAGACATGGGGCAAACGTGCCAGTCCAACAAACCTGCTTGTGGGGCTGAGCCTGGGACTTCTGCAGGAAGAACAAGCCCAGCACCAGCCCCACTCAAAGGGAATGGCACAGAGGAGAGCAAAGCAACACGCACCACGATGCTGCTTTTCTCCATACACTCTCCCAAACAGAGGAGAAAACAGTAGTCCAAGCTCCACCTACTCAATGAAGTCTCAAATGTACCAAAATCAGCACAGAAAAGAGAAAAATATCCATGAAAACAGGGTAGCCCAGGCAAGCTCAGAAGCACAGGAAGCAGCAGGAAGCCTCCTGCACAGCTGGAACAAAGCCGGGGATAACTGCAGGTAGGACACTGCAGATGAGCAAAGCCGGCTGTCGAACGAGCTCTTGGCGCAAGTTTGAGCATCGCAGAGCAGACAAGCTGAGCTCCCGCACTGCCCATGAACCCCTTCTCGCAGGGCTGCAGGGGAAGGGACGTGACAAGAAGCTACTCGCTAGTCAGGGTGCGCGAACCTGCAGTAGAGCTTCCAGGGCACGTCTGGAGCAGCGGCCACAGCAGCTCGGTGGCAGCCAACTGGAGACGCCACAGGACAAGTCGGCTGAGTTTATGGTGGCTTTTCATGTCCTGAGCTTAAATAAAACAGTTCAGCCTTCCAGGGACCTCAGATGGGGCAGGATATTTTACTAGCATTAAATTCAAGCTTAGAGAAAGGACAGAAGACTCTGGTAAGGCGGGATGACTTTTTATGAAAAAACAGGCCATATCCTCAGCAAACATGAATCAGGCCAGCTTTGCTGAAAGCAATGGAGCTGTGATGTTCTGCACCAACTGAGGAGCTCATCCCAATTTTGCCTTTTATCAGAAAAGGGGCACAGGGATCTTTGAGGGATATCACTCCCTGCCCTCACACATCTGTGTCATCCTCCCTGTGCAATAGTGTGGCTATGACTCACCAGTGGACGACTGCACCTCTTGCAGTAGTCTGCAAACAAGAAACAGCCCTCAGGTATCTTACTGCCTGCTGGGATCTAGCACCAAAAGGTGCTAGACTGAATCTGCAAGAGGCAGATTCAGTCCCATCTTCTGCTCTCTTGGTTCTCGCAGGTCAGCACTGAGCCCTAGCAGCACAAAACGAAGGTTTGCCCATAGCTGTGTGTGTTAGCGTTACGTATTCAGTTTCTGCTCCCTGATCAGCTCTTATGGGTCACCGCAGCACTGGAAGAAAATATCCCGGGCCCGCTTCCAGGGTGCATCGAAACGCAGCATTTCTGCACGCTCCAGTACGCCGCCTGCTCACCGGAGACGGCAGAGACAAGACGAGACAGGTAGCGCGGAGAGGCGGCGCGCAGGGCCCGCGCGCCTGCCAGGAGGCCCACGGCGCGCTCGGGAGCGAT
>JAWLRI010001056.1:898930-923669 GCA_034781795.1 Crypturellus tataupa | reverse complement strand
GGCGGGAGCTGCCCGCGCCCGAGCGCCGGGGAGGGGCCGCGCTGCCGCCTCCCGCCCCGCGCAGCGGCGGGGGCTCCTGGCCGCCCCCCACGCGGGAGCCTTCGAGCTGCCGCCGGCAGCCCCGCAGTGACAGAGCCCGCCCGGAGACAAAAGGAAGCTGCTTGGGGACCAGGGAGGGCTGGCAAAGTCCAGAGCGACTGGAGAAATGCTTAGGACAGCTAAAAGCACGAGCACTGTGTAGCATATATTAAAAATTGCTTCATTATTTAAATGCCCTAATAATTGTTTCCCTTTCAGCCTACTCCACACAAAAGTTAATCCTAGGCAGGCTGTGGAGGTACAAGACAAAACTCCTGCTAAGGCTTCATTACTCCAGTTTGTTTTGCATAGACAGATTATGCAGGTTCAAGCAAGAACCAGTTTTAAACAGGAGAGGGGGGAAAAAAAAACCCATAGAAGGCTGTATGCTGACTGCAGAGATACTAGAGACTTAAGACTCCCTTTTCAGTCTTACCTGAGCCCACAGAGTTGCCAAGGAACAACCAGCAAGCCAGCCACGAGGTAAAGAAAGCAGTGCTAGTTGTGAAGGGGCTTTTTATGTGCCCCAGCCTTGCCCCCACACGGGTTTCAGCCAGTCACGCTGCCCTCCCTCAGCCGGCCGCAGATGCCCAACACCTGTGCAAGGGGCCCAGCGCTGGCCCCACGGGGAGCTCGCTCTTCCCAGTCAGTCCAGGTCATTAGGGAGAGGCTGGTGGACATTGTTTTCACTTGGTCAGAATCACTAACGTATTTGTCTCCACAGAGCTCCATATTATCCTCATTTCACAGTTGAGGAGCTAAGACTTGCATGATTTGTAGCAGAGCCATGACTTTGAATCCAGCTGTGAGTTCCCCTCCATGTGCTCAGGCTCAGACGGCCCGTTCTTTCTGCTCCTCAAAGGTTCCCCTTTGGGATTAATAACATGCAAACTGCGCCTTTTCAGCACCAGTGCAGATGATGCTGATTGAATTCCTGTTTGGTCTCCTTGGCAGATCTGGAGATTGACAGTGTGTTCACTGGAGAAAAATCTGCTTTGGGGTGGTAGCTGTCAGTGTGTCTTTTCTGGTCTCTGAATGCCATATTTTCGTAATAATAAAAAGAAAAAAATGTGTAAGGAAATACCTTCCATGTTTGCATAAAAATGAGCTTTTAATTAGCAGTAATTACCTCAGTTCGGGGTATAACTTATGTCGTAATAAAGAAATGGGCCTTACAACCTGAGGGACGCTTTTCCACCTGGCGGAGAGCCCCAGGGAATGATCCGTGGTGAGGTGAATAAGCTTCTCCGTTACGGCATGCATGCAGCAGTAGCGGCAGTAACCGCCTACAGTTTTCCCTGATGTCAGGTTAGAAAAGTGGCCGTCACAGTTTCCTCACCATGTCACGTTACACGATGAGCTACCGGGCCCTCTGTGTGTATGGTGTTCATCTACCTCAGTAACTTGCAGCTTGTCGTCGCAGAGCCCTTTGAGGCATCCAGAAGACATAAAAAAAAAACATGCAGGGAGGCCAAGTTCATCTGTTATTTACAGCAGCCTGTGTATGTGAAATGTATAGAGCGGCTGTATTACTATCGCAAACCTGTCCGAGTCCGCAGATGGAAAACAGATTGAAAATTGCTCACTGACTCTTTTATCTTGGTTCTCCTAAGGCAACTTGAAACAGCAACTGGTACTCCGGAAGCTTTTCCTGGTGAGAGTAGGATACTGATACATCGTTCTGCACATCACTGTCTTTCATCCAGCTGTATCTGAGGGATGCAAAGATAGTCTTGCAGACATAAACATTTACTTCCAGAGGCTGCAGCGAGACAGCACCATTGCCCCTCCTGCTGTTAGCCTGTGCGGAATTTACCTTCCTATTAATCTGTGCTTGGTTCTCCCCAGTGCGTTTCTGTCTGTGTGGACTGCTGAAGACTCAAGAAGGTTTCTGAAGTTAGATGTGGGGGAATCCCTTAACTGAGACAAATATGCAGAGAGAGATCCTCTCTGGAGGGAGGGTGATGAAGCAGGGAAGAGGTAGGAAAGCCCCTCAAGCCATGTCTTACCTGCCATCCTTCAAGGCTTATTATGCCACTGGCTTCTGTGTCAGTCTAGAAAAGGAAGATAGCTGTGTATCTAGCACTCTTATCTAATTGTAATTCATTACCAGCTTTCTATGTAACGTTTTCAAAGTGTATGCTTGTAGCCAGGATCTATTAAACTATATAAAAAATAAAACTGTTGGATATATTTGAATTTCACCTGTAGTAATCCAATAATGCATTTATAAAATGGTATTTGATCAGCTTTATAGCTGATTGGATACCACAGAAGAGTATTAAATAAATTATTTGACAAATATAGCTGAGATTAAACAAATGATTTATTTGCTTAAGTGCTCTTCAACTGCTCTGCTATGCACATTCTGCTTTCTGTTTTTAGGCTATCCTTCCTTTCCAGTTTTCATTCCACTTTTTCATGCTTTATCTTTTCCTAAACTGTCCTGAGTATCTATTTCCTTTAACACTTTCACCTTTCCCTGTATTGTTCTTTCTTTCTGCAGATCATCTTTTCTTTCGTTCGTTCATTTGTTCATTCATTCTTCTGCCTTTCTTCTACCTCTCTTTCCATGTTTTTTCTTTCTAAATTAGCCCATTTTCATCTTTCTCTCACATTTTATCAAGCACTTAGTAGCTAGCTGAACTAAACCCAGTGGCGGCGTGTGGGTATGAAGATGTTTGCACAGTGGCAACGCATCTCTGCCTCTCCCTCACCTGCCTGGCTGTTGCGAGAAGGGTGTTTCTGCAGTTATGGAGTTTTCTTCCTGCCCTAATTTTTGCATGGTGCTCTCCCTTCTTTTCCTCTTTCTTTCTGGAGGAAATTTCACTGAATCTCAGTATCTTTGTATTATAAGAGAATGCCTAGGAGCAAATGATAGACCTTGTTCATCGTCTTTCCATCTTTATGCCACCTCTTCTGAACTGCTGCCTCAAAAAGCCCAGGCTCCCACCTGTAATTCTGTTTTCCTGCTCTTTGTGCCGTCTCCTCCCTTTTTGTCCTAGGGGTCATACCCAGGAACTCTCTTCCAGCAGAGGAAGAAGCCTTAGCACTCTGGAGATTTCTCACTTAGTATTTTCAGAGTCTGTATGAGTGTCCTGTTAATTAGGGTAGTAACAAGAGTCGGACAGGTCATCATGCATGCCTACTTGAGCAGGAGAATATTAAACTTAGTAAATTCGATATTAAAAGATTAAAGTATCCTAAAAATGAAATGTTTTCTGTCATGGAGACAGATTTCTTTTTTCCTGGATGAAGTCTACTGGGAATATTCTTTAAAATAAGGAATAGAAGACATTATATTTTAGGGGAGGAATTTTGTCTTGTCATGGAAATAAAGCTCAGGCTGTTTGGAGATGTGCGCTGGAAATGTTTGGGTGATGTGCCTCTCAGCTGATGAACACAGTTCATGAACTACTCATGTCATGAATGTCATAATCCTCTGCTATAGCTAGCAGGAGTTAGATAGTGAGATCGTCTCTTACCGACAAGGAAATGTCTCTATTTTACTAGTGTTAACAGTTACATTGTTCTTCTGTGTCGTGTGAAATGTTCTGAATAACACTCCAGTGCCTTGCCACAGAGCGCAGTCCAGACAGCATGTAGTTGTGAAGCAAAATTGATTGGGGAGGATGGGGCCAAGAGGAATATTCCTTTGCAGTTAATTATTTACAATGGGGAGAGGGGGAAGCTGATGCTGTTTGGTTTCTAATTATAAATACCCAAAGGAAAATGATTCAAGATGATCATTGTATTCTGTATGTTGCCATTGATGTATTGGTGTCTTTATAATATGTGACCAGCACTGTTTAATGACTAGTTCAGTAAAAGTAAAACTTACTGGCTGCTTCTCACTGCTGCAATACAGTCTTACAGCTTGCTGTGTATGCAGCAAAATCACCTGACTCCTTAGGAAAGGGAAAACTCCCTCTGTGCTGGCTCTCTTAATGTTTGTCCTGCTTGAGGTGTCCATCGAATGGTGAGGTGAACTGTGGTAGCAGCCCCAAGTCCGATGCTGGAAGATGACTTTGGGTTTGGAGTTCAAGGCTACAAACCCAGGAGTACTGACTTCCTCTCTGATCTTGGCTTAGATGCTTGATTTCCCTGGGCTCTGTTCTTCAACAAGAATAATACTGCCCAAAAGGGAAGATGCCCTTGGCACAGGGTGCTCTGATAATGCAAAGGAGACAACAGACCAGCATGGAGCCGAACTAAAAGTATCCTTCTGCATAGCTAAAACCACTACAGTTAAGAATCTGATCCCATTTAAGCTAAACTCAAGGGCTGCTGGAGCTGAATGTAGGTGTGTTTGTGAGAGAGCAATAACCTGATAATTATATATATATAAAAAGGCATTGCAATCAGAGCTCTCTAGGATGGGGATCTATTCAGTGCTGCCCATACATCTTTCTGTTGTTCAGCATCCTTGGGAGAAGAGCAGGCAACACAAGGGTGACCTGTGAAGTAAAAAGGATGTCCTGTCACTGGGAGAAGTGGGGAGTGAGATCTAAAAAGCTGGGGTGGGAGCAATGCAGAAAAGCAGATATGCAGAAAGGTGTCTGCTCCGAACTGCCCCATTCCTGTGCCTGCATTGAAGGTGAGGGACTCACCTGGGTGTTTCAATAAGCCTCTGCAGGAGAACTGAGATGTAAAAGAAGAGATCCATGGATGTAGCACTAGCTTGTGCATTTCTGTAGTGACAGCAGCATCTGGGCTCTTTTCATGCAACTAGCTTTGTTTAGGCAACAAATGAGATACCAGAGAGCTTAATGTTACAAGAAGTAATAGAACCCATCTTCCAGAAGAAGGATGGGCTTGAGAAATGAAGATATTCCCATGTCATAAGTTTCTGCATTTGTTATTTATAACATTTTTTTTTTCTTGAGGGTAAATGTGGGACAGACCCTAGCTCTTATGTGTGCTAACGCTGCAACTAACTTTATTGTCACCTCCCTTGGCTGATGGTGATGGCTCATTGCAGATACTGCACTGCAAGGTTCCTGCTGTGAGCAATTGTTCTTTTTGGAAGGAAATGCTCTCTCCGTTGTAGCATGCACCAAATGCTGGTAAATGCGTGAGCTCCCTTTGCTGTGTGCGTGCGTGCAAGCCCGTGCTGCACACTGTGCTGTGCTGGCTCTCATGCCTGCCTACACCCTCACCATCCCAGCTTGTGTATAGGGACTGGCTGTAACACCAGTCATGCAGGATTTCTTCTCATCTGCTCATCCTCTGGCCTTTTCCTGATTTGCATGATATCATATGAGGCCAGCTAGCCTTTTCTGCAGGGGTTGTCCCACTTTCCAGGCCAACAGCCGTGGGCAAGTGGTCTGCTCCCTGACCTGTTTTGACAAGCATTTGCTAGCTCTTGCTCCACTGATGTGGGAGGAAATCTGAGGATATCTACTGGAGGATATCTCCAGGGGACCGGCACGAGGAGGATACTGCTGTACCGGTTTGTGCTGTGACCTCCCACCTGGCAGTCAGTGCAGCTGCTGATAGATGAGGAAGGATATGCAGAGCCCTGCTCTACTTTCTACCTGATCTTTCTGCTGGGGGTATTGTGGATGTGACTTGAACTTGAATCTGTGAGCATCATCTCCTCATGTCCACTGTCCCTAGTCCTGGAAACATTTTCCCCCCTCCTCCTGCACTGATGTGCAGTTGGCAGCTTTATGGCTATTCTGGTGGACCCCATGAATTCACAACCATCAATTATTCTGAAAACGTGCTCACACAGGAAACAAATACTCCTGTGCCCATCTCAAAGGTGTGAAATAGAGACAGGAGAGAATGAGGCTTAGCTCTGGAAAAGTGTTTTTGCTCCTGCTTTCCCACAGCAGCAAGAAGGTGATGAGCTGGTGTGGCTTATAGACACGAGTGTGTGTGAAGTCTCAGCAGGCCTGTGGCAGGGAGGGAAAAGGAGCTCCGTAAAAGGCAGCAGGGGTGTAACGTGCAGAGCAAGTTCACATAGGGTGGTCGAGTGGAGACCGTAGTAGAGACATTGGACTGGGACATCCAACTGGCCGCCTTGAGAGTGTCACTGTAGCCTTGCCAGCTGCACAGACCTGTGATAGTTGGCTGAGGAAGGAGGGTACCTTGGAGCACACAAGCTTTCCAAGTCATTGAGAGTGGTTGTTTAGCCTTGAAGAGACTGGTAGTGACCCCACCGCAAACCATAGGAGCCTGTGGCTAAACCTAGGCAGGGTCTAGTCATAAGCCAATAACCTCAGTCTGAATACTAATTCAGTTTCTTTCTTGAGGCAAATCCAGCTTGGTTACAATTGCTGTGTCTGGAGCCAAGGAAGTTGCTCTAACTACAAAATCGCTAAGTGCTGCCCCCTCTGATGCCCTCCTTGTCACGCTGCCTGCAAATACTGCAGCCCAGTATTTGCAGTGATGCAAAGTGGCCAGTGCAGAGGTGTAAAACCTGCTTACTTTTCTTATCCTGGAGCTTCTCTTGGCTCTGCTTAAAGAGCAAGTGTCCTGCATGGGGCAGGGGGACATGACAAGTCCAGTCACTCTTGGCCCCTCTGTCTCCGAAGGTTGTTCCTTTGCTTGCCCCGACAAGGTCCCCAGGCAGGGCCTGTGGAGATGGGATCACCTTGCTGTGTATGTCCATCCAGGTCTTGGCTGTCCAATTGTGCATTTGCTTCCCAGGGCCCATGAAATCAAGGCCTTGCTTGCTTATAGTCTCTGACTCCACCCTAGTTTCTCTCCAACTTTCTGCAGTAACTTTCCAGGAAGAAGGAAAACAGAAGTAAAATTCTTCAAGAATCAAGAACCCCCTTGCTTTTTTTTCAAACTTGTTTCCCAGGCATCTAATCTAATTTTTCCAAAATTAGACCCTTGGCAGCAAGGGTTTGCACATTTTAAAAAACAGTGTAGAAAAGAATGCATTGTGACAGTTTAATTTGCCACTGAAATACATCATCTCTGGGGTAATTCAGAGGAACTGTGGAGCAGCAGGTGATAACCCTGCTCCGGATAGGAGGTGAGGAAGGGAGGCTATTTAGGTGAAATCCCAGGGGGAAGGTGCCTAGAAAGAAATGCAGTTCCTGGAATTTAGGTTCATCTCCTCACTCCTACGAGGCTCTAATGGCACCTGTAGCCTTGCTGCTGCATCACATGTGCTGGGCAGGAAAGTGTTGGTGAGCCCCTGCACATTTCATTTCATTTCAGTTCATGGTGGCAGCCTGGGAGGTGCCTGTGCTGATCCTCACAGGCAGCCGCAGCAGCTCCCAAGGACCCTCTGCTACTGGCCTGGAGAGACGAAATGGATTCAGAAGAAAAGGTGTTGATCAGGCACAGAAAGGACAGGTCTTCAGATGTGCCTGCAGACAGAAAATTAAGAACAGCTCCTGTTGTAGAGATTAAAGAAGCGGCAGATACAGCTCAGTGCTGCTTAGACTTGTCCTGACAATTTGGTATTAAGGATAGTGTGATTTAGGTACCAGTTGCTGAGAAGGTGCCTGCTGCAGATCCCTGTGTCCTGAGCCTGCTGTGCAGCAAACTGTGTTGGCAAAGGGCAGAAGTGAAAATATGCTTTTGGGAAGCTCAATGGTTCTGCAATACTGACAGTAGCCAATGCTGTATATAAATTTTTCAGACGATGCTGTATAGATACATATTTCTGCTGCCCTCAGGAAAACCTGCAGGTCCCAAGCCCTCCTATATGTTGGTAGCTTCAAGTGAAAGTCGGTTGTTTTGTCTGATTGTGCTCGCTAGGAATGAGGTATTGCCACTTTTAGATAGTGACTCCACTTTCAGATGTGGCTCCACTGTTGCCTGGTCTAAAAACCATGGAAGTCCTTGCACCCTCTTGTCCCTGTTTAGGGATGGATGGATTAGGAAGAAAAGGCTCTGCTAGCGAAAAGTCCTCCTTTCAAGGGGCTACTTTGAACTTCTTTTTGTCTTTTGAACCCTACAGAACCCTATAGTTCAATCCCAATGTAGATAATTGTCACACAGTCTCCTTGTGCTTTTTTCCCCTATTGGATTAGAAGGCCTTTGTAGTGACTTATTCCTCATTTATTTTGCTGTCAGTTCTTCCACCTGCAATCCTGGCTTGAGCTTATTTTTTTTTTCTCTAGCAGTAGAGCTAATGGCTTCACAAATCTTTTACAATAACTCCTCAAACTCTCCCCTGGCCAATCCAGCATCATGACAGCTCCATTTAATATGTACTGTCTGCTTTGGCTTACTGCCCCTGGGCTTGTTATTTTGAATTTGGCTGCATCAAACTTCTAGGCCCAAAAGGTCATGTAAGTAGTCATGAAAAACAATCCTTGAAATTGCTCTGAAGGTCCCAAGCCTTTCCTTGGAGCAGCTGGCTTGCACGTTTCTCGCACCTTTTCCTGTCTCCCACATCCTTGCTGTAGCCCTGTGCTGTTGCACACCCCTCTCTCTCTGCCTCCTCTGTCCATTTGCTGACAGCTCTAAGGTGAAACTTCTGAACTTTCATGTTCTACAGCCCTCACGGCACAAAGCGTTTGGCACCTGGGACATTTCACTTTCCTTTTCTGCTGACACAGAGGCAGGTTAAGACTTGTATCTCTTCACTGCTCTTTACCAGCCAGGCAGCCCCTCAAATGACTTGGCTCCATCTGGCATTTTGTTGCAGGGAAAATAATGGGGAGTGTCTCTGTGGTAAATACTTTGGGGTAGAAGCCTCTCTTTTTATCATTTGAAGTGCAGTGTTACCTTTGGGCCATGGGGACAGCAAGTGCTTTCATGTTAGGTACAGCATGAGATGGTCCCTCTCTGAGGAGCCTATGAGCCGAGTACAAGCTGCAGAATATCAGCATGCAGTTCATCTCTCCAGATGTTGACATTTAATGTCTCAGCTGCTTACCCTCAACCCCCATATCTAGGCAGGAGAAAAAAACAGGCACTTTCATCTCATGCTAATGCAGATGTCTAAAACAGGCCAGCCAGATTGTGTCTGTCTTTTCTCATTGATTACAAAGAGATTCCAGATGATGGGCTGTTGTGTAGATGTGTGTGTGGCAGGTGGATGAATCCCACCTTCACGAGCTACATCAAAAGCGAGCAAGACAGCATTGAAGGTGGTTCTGCAGGGCTTTTTTCTAACCCTGAAGCACTATCTGATGCCCTCAAGGCATTGGGACTCAAGGGGTGAGGGTGGCAGTTACTCTAGTTTTCTCTTCCACTGCGGCTAAACGTTTGCCGTTGCTCTAGAAGAGCGTGGCCTGGCTCACCAGGAGCACGTTGGAGGTGGTTGAGAGCCATTCCTGCAAGAATGAAAAACAAAGTTGAGCCAACTGGTAGGGATAAAGCCTTGTAGCCTGAGGAAGTTTTTCTTGACTGGCTGAGTTTCCCCTTTGATTGGGAGCTCCTGTTCCATCATGCCTTTTTGGGGGGGAAGAGCTAGCCCAGTTGCAGAAATGTGATGCATCGGGTGTTTCAAGAGCATAAAACCTGTCCGTAGCAAGAGCCCGCAGAGCTTGAAGTCGGCCCGTGCGTCCCTGTGCTGCCTGCTCTGCCTTTCGGGCGTGCAGCAGGGAGGGTGCCCCTTGCCAGTTCTTTTGCTGCAGCCTGACATCCTGGGGCTCCTAAGAAAAGCGGAGTCGCCCCACCCTTCATCTTGTTGCTGAGACTTGTGCTATAAATCCCGTGAGCTCACGCACCCACAAATGGTTAGTCCTGGAGAGTCTCTGGAGATCTGCTGTGTGCAGTACAGCCACCTCAGATGCTCCAAGGCGGGTTTTCAGCCAACACTCTGCATCTCTCCCTAGGCAATTTCTGGAGAGCTCACGGCAAAAACAACAACTGCCGTCAGGGACTTGAAGATATTATTTAGGAGCCTGCCTGGGAATATTTTTAGGAGTCCTGAAATTGAAAGAGAAAGAAAACCATTGCTTGAACATAATCTCCACAGTGAAAGGTCAAAGTTACAACCAAAGTTACCCAGCAAGGCAGCTGGGGTTGCCAAAGGAATTGGCAGTCTGAAGCTGACCTGGGTGGGAAGCAAACGGACCATGCTACAGGGAAAGGCAAAACTTACCCCAGCTTCCTCTACAGGACCTTTCCCTTACTTGAAAACCTACCTGAGCTCCCCGCACGCTCTTTCCCAGCTACTTGTATCCTGTACAGGATATATCCTGTAAAGTCTCCTCCTTTACCACTCTTGCTTCTAGGGAAAGACAGTTTTATGGCAGACAGGGGAGAGTATCTGGAAACCTTTGGGAGGCTTTAATTTCAGAAGGAGGGTGCATTGGAGCCTTCTGGTTAAGAGCTGCAGCATGTTTGGCTCTTCTGTTTCCCCTGTTGTCTGAACTATTACTTGGGTATAGTAAATACGCGTGTGTTTGAAGAGTGTCCCAGCACAGAGGCTCCTGGCACAACAGGGGAAATAATGTGATAATGTTAGTTATGCATTGCATCCAAGGCAGAACTAGTTCTTCTGCATCACACATTTCCTTAAGATTTTACCTTCAGAGGGGAAACAGAGAAAAAGACTCCCATTCCAGTGAACCCACATTTCCTCCCCTACTCTACCAGAGGCTTCATGGAGCTCTGATTCAGCTCTGCAAATACCACCTCATGGCTTCAGACTGCATACGCAGGAGGCTGGTATTATTTCCCCTGTGAAGGCTAGGGCTGGAGAGAGAAAATTAAAGCTACTCGTCTTAGCCTGATTCAGCATCGCAGAGTTACAAGCACGTCCCTGTGGAGCCTAGTGAAAGGTCTCTGCCATATCTGACTTGGTATTTTCCAGGTTGCACAACTCCTACATCCCCTAGATGCAAATATTTTCTTAGGGGTGGCCTCTGTTGCTCAAGGAGGGTATTTGCTCTGTTTCTCATGCTTTGCAGTTAATTTAAGCTTCTCAGAGCGGTGAGAGAAAGAAGGGGGAGTGGTGCTAGGTGTTTTTTTTCTTTTCCCTATTGTTGTTCCTCATCAATTGGCTACTTTGAAACAAGCACGTTGTGGTTTTCCTTAAGAAACAACATGTTACTGCAAATTCAGCTTCAGAGAGTTTCTGGGAACTTTTGTCTGCTTGTATTGTGGCCGTTGCGGGCAAGTTTCAGAGCGTAGGTAGCATTTGGGATACGAAGTGTGTATGTTCAGCCTGGCAGAGTCCGTGCCTGCCAAACTGCGGGGTGCGATCGCTGCTGGTGTGTGGCCAGCACATCGGCCTTCCCACAGTCTCTGAGCAGCAGCTTGGAAGCAGAGCTGCCTGGCTCCATTGTATAATCATGTAGATCATGCAAGAACAGCAAAATGAATGTTATAGCAGCATGTTGTCGCAGGAATCAGAACCTGGTGCTTTGCAAAAGTACCCGTGAGTTGTTGATTTTGCGTTTTCTTTCTCTTGGCCTCATTTGGCGCATTCATGCTTATTGGTCTTCGGGGTCTTCTCCAGCATGGTGGTATCCTCAGGTTGTTGCAGACATCCAGCTCTGGCATCATGACTGCGGCATCTGCAGCAGAGCGAGGCTGTTCTTCAGAGCGCTGGTAAGCGCTGCGGGTGCTGCTGCTCGGCGGGTGCTGCGCGAAGGGAGGCTGCCCCAGCTGCGCTGCAGACCATCAGACCTCTTAGCTGGTGAGGCTCACACAAATCCCTTCTCAGCCAGCGCTAGAAAATAGACTCCTTTTGAGGGCAAATCCCTCCTTTCTAACACAGGCTCAGAAACAGAAAGTGTTGTTCAGACCAGGACAGCTTTCAGACACCTGAAGTTAGGTGGATGACTCCCATCCTTTGTTGCAACCTCATTATTTTAGCTGCAGCAACAAAACTCTTAATAAAACTCATTAAGTCTGTGTAGGTTTTTTTTTTTTTTTTTTTTTTTTTTTTTTTTTTTTTAAGAGTGTGCTGAGCACTCTCTGTACTTGCCTATTTGTTCAATTCAAGAGCAATGATTCCTTTAGTACGGTAGAATAAAAGCATCAAGCTTTTAAGTGGCATCAAGCAGTTACCACACAGCAAAACTCAATCAGGGCCATTAGCCATCTGTTTTATAGTGATCTCAGGTGATCACAGAGTTGGGTGTCATCTTGACACTTTGCAGCCATGTGTCAGCCTTTAAAAATACAGGGCAGGCTTTGTCTGTTAACTTAAGGTAGATTTCCTGCATGACAACAGTATATCTCGAGTTTTGCTAAAAATAGGTGGAAGTACCTTACAGATTAAGTCTGTAGAATGGCAACTACCAGTTGAAACAGCTTCTTTACAGTAACTGTCTATTTCTCTGCAGTGTTTGAGGCCTAAACTATGACACTATTAAGGATTTATGTAAGAAATACTAACTTCTACTTTTCTTCAAGCAAAATGGGCTGCTGAAGTTAAATGGTGTTTGACCAGTGACAGGCCAGTGCACAAAGGACTGCACACACTGCACATTATTACCCCAAAATTTTCCTTTAACGTGTTCGTCACCAGTGCTAGAATAGGAACAGCCCAGGCTCAAGCAGGTGAATTCTGGTTTGGAGGTACAGGCCTTATCTAAGGTAGAGGAGGTGGAAGACAAGATCGTTGGATGAGGCTATAAACTATTGTGGGATAAAGGTACAAACTACGGTGTCTATTTTTCCTTTTTGAGTCTAGATCCTAGTTGGATCCCGACAGAGGGAATTAATTCAGAATTAACCCAAGTTTTAAAAGACAGGTTTGGACCAGCTTTCAGATTTTGATGCTTTCCTTGCTATTACAGTACCAATTTTCTTATTCTGTTAATACATTCCCAGAGCAGTGAAGATATTCTGCAGAACAGTGCAGCATCTATTTTTTGCTCAAGCAGTGTTTCAAGTTAAAGATACCTCATTTGACATCCAAGTTGGTGGTTTTCACTGGGCTTTTTCTGTTTAAAAAGGCTTTTTGCAAACATTTGATGCATTTTTTGTAGCTGACGCTCCTGTGTGGGAGCAATAAGGGCTAGGCAGGAACTATACCCACTGCACCATGAGGGTTCAGCATAGGGTCATGCTGGTTCTCAGAGAGTCTCTCTCTGAAAATAAGAGTGGACTTAAGGGTGAAAGCAATGACCAGTTAGTTTATTTCCAGTTAAAAATGATTGAAGTGGAAGAGGGAGAAACTCCTATGTGCGTCTCTGGATCCCCTGCAAAAAATCCTGCTTAACTCTGGACAATGCTGCTGGACGATGAAGCTGGGAGTTCCTTTTTCAGCATGTCACACTGCAAAATCTCCCCACTGTCCTGCATCCTGCCTCCTCTGGGCTCCTGGGAGGGAGGATGATCACACTCGAGATTTGATCACAGCCTGTCACACAGGCAGCGGTCAGCAGCTTCCAGCCGTCCACACTTAGTATTTCCAAGGGGCTAGACACTGCTGGCAAGGCTGTAAAAAACAGAGTTCAAGCCAGGACTCTTCTTGGAGCTTTCATCTCTGAACTTACCATTGATTTCTAAGAAAGGAGAATTTTCTGCCACCAAGGATTGCGAGAAAAAAAAATGGATTCATAAAGTAGAGCCCCTGATTGCAGATACTTCGGTTGTTCTCTGCTAACTTAAAAAAAGCACTGAAAGAGCTGTTTGTTCCAAAGCAAGGATGTCTGTGATTGTTCTTAGTGACTGTTTCCTCAGGGAGCTCATTTTCATAGCTTATGAGTAATTTCTGAGTCCAGCCTGAAGCTCACAAGACAGATCATGCCTTAACAAGAGGTAGCGAGCAAGAGCTAGGAAGGATGTCTGCATCATCGGATCAGGCTGGGTCGTGCCCTGACAGTGCCCGCTTGCCTCACCTGGCTCTTCTGGTCCCCACGAAGGGACCCGGATGGCATTGCCCATGCCATCTGCTGCCCACAGCACCAGGCTCCTGTGATCTGAGCGGCAGCTGCATAGCTGCTGCAGTTCCTATCTGCAGTGACAGACCTACGAAAGGTGAGGAGTCTAGTGGGTGGCAGTGGCTAGACTGTGACCTTCTGCAGTCAGACCATCTCTTTGATACCCCAACCCCTTCGGGGTGTTTGGCCATATGAGGTTTTTGCCTCCCTCCTTCTCTTGTGATGTTTTCAGCTCTTAAGGCAGTGACAAGCTCCCTGTGGGCCTGCAGTGGGTTCTTTAGCTGTTATTTTAACACAGATAAGCAGGACAAATCATTTTCCTGAAAGAAAGGACAACAGTGACCTGGCAAATCACCAACTGCAGCAGCAAGATCTCCATTCCAGGGTCTCCCAAGAACCATTTACGCTTCCTCACATCAGCCAGATCACCTCAACTAAAATCTTCTGCTTTTTGCATAATAAACAGGCACAGTGGCTTAGGACTGTCAGGTAAAGTTGGCTTTGAGCTGTGGTTATGCTTTTGGGGACCAAATATAGAACTGTTTGCATGAGCCTTATAAAGTCCAAGAATAAATCCAATGAGTGCAACTATGTTTCTTTTATGAATGTGTCTCTGCAGTGCAAGCACCTCAAATACCAGTGCAGCCAGAACAGAAAGTCTGAAAGGCCAGTGAGAGAGACAACCATGTGGAAAGAAACTGGGAGGTCTCATATAGAAGCTTGGCAAAAAGAAGTAATTTTATAGCCTGGGGACTTCAAGGTTGTAGGGAAACTGCTGGCTTCTAAAGACAAAGATTTGAGTGTTGTATGCACAGAAGGAATACCCTTCTGTGGAAGGAAGGAAGACTTAAAAAGAAAGTCATTCTCCAAGGGAAAGTTTGGAGTAGGAACCCTGATTTTGTTGTTTGCAGAATACTCAGCAGGATGAGACTGCTGTGGGACCCAAGTAGGTTGCCACTGAAGAGAGTAAAAGAATTTGTGGGCTACATGAGGGTCCTCTGTAACACCTTTCATGCTTGCCCATCTCTTATGGTATCATAAGTCAGATTATCTGAGCGGGTTAAACATTACTCTTCTACCCAGTTGGTACTGAGACGTGTATTTGAGTTTAAATTTCAGAGGTTCTTCTCTCTTTTTTTTTTTTTAATCTGTCTTTCCCTTTTTTTTTTTGCCCTTATTTTTTGGTAACACTATGATTGTCTGGGCTGGTAAACAATACAAGGCAAGAAAGTGTGCCTGTGCCTGTGCTGCTGTGTATGAAATCTAGCAGTGCCACTTTAAATCCCTGCTTTAGTCGTCTGACTTCCTACTTCATCTTTGCTAGTGTAATTAAGATCAGTTCTAGTGCCAAACATCTCATGCTTTGTGTTAATTTCTCTGAAAAACTTACATATCCCCTGTCTTTCTCTTTTAGCAGCTTCTCCTCCTTTTGCTCAGTGTTTCCATTCTGCCTGAAGTACTCAGCTGCGTGATCCTGGCTCCGTCCCTGCCCATGGTGCACAACACTGGAGTGTGGGGAGCCACTGGGGAGTGATGCTGCTGTGCGCAGCGCATCCTGCTCTTCCCCTCTCCGGGTCACGGGTGCGTGTGGCTCCCAAGGAGTAGACGCCGGGTTGGGCAGTACCGCCGCAGGGCGCAGTTAGCAAGCAGATGTTCCTTGGCAAGTGTCCTGTGGCCTGGGGGCTCTCTGATCTCACACTTTTTAATTAGGAGCAGCATATGCAGCATGCTCGAGTATGTGCTGCAGTGGCTTATAGAGATATGAGCCATATCTCTATAGGAGAGAGAAGATCCACTCTGTCCGTGTGGAAATCTGCATAGCAGGTTTCACCTTGGCTTTATAGGTAGCACTAGCTTACACCGCATTTTGTACCTAATGTGTGGGACCTCGTTCCTTGGTGCAACGAGGGATTTGTCTGGGGAGTTAACCATACAGGGCTTGATCTGTGGTTGATGGACATTGCCAGGCCTGAAGAAAGGGACAGTTAGGTTAGAAGGGGACCTGGAGGCTCATGCTGCTCTGTTCTGCTCTCAGCCGACTCTGAGTTTTCCAGCTCCTTCTGCAGATTTGTAGGCTCTGTTCTGCCTGATCTCTTTCTTTGTTCTCAGCATATTCTCAGCAGACACCCAAGTGCTGAAGAATTAGGTGGAGAGAACATGAAATCCTGAGCTGGTTGTAAGTGCCAGCTGTGTTTGACCCCCAGGTATCTGCCAGAGTGGGACCAACTGCTCCTGCAGGCAGGTGCTGTGGTTGACTCAAACACTTTTCTTCTCTGAAAATCTTTTTTTTCCTCTCTAAAAAGTTTGAAGGTTTTTCTTCTCTCTGTTTCCAGCCTGTGTCCAAACTCCCTTGGGTATTGTTTTGCCCATTTGCTTCATGAACGCTCTGTCTGACTGTTTTCCCTGGAGAGCTGTCATTCCCAAAGCTTGGGGTGTTAGGGAAATGTGCTCTTAATGGAACTGTGCTCACAGCAGTGCCTGTGTGCTGACTTGCTTCCTCTCTGCACCCCTTTCAGACTAGGAAGGGTGGTTAACATAAAGCAAACGGAACATTTGTAAGTGCTTTCAGTGTAAGCACTTTTTTGTAAGTGGTTCAGTGAGGATCAGAGCCCTGTGTTGCCCTTTCCCTCATGAACTGTCATGGTAGGACAGCAAGCAAACCGGGGAGTAGGGGTCTGGAGGAGCGATTGCCATAAGAAAGACAGCAGGGAGGCCAGGCCTGGCACTGGGTCACCACTTGCTTAGGTTTTCATGGAAAATAAAGATTCCCCAGATTTCCAGGGGACTTCAGAAGAAGTAGCCATCAAACCCGTAGGTCTCATCACTCACTCACTCTGAGAGCTCTGCTGCTCTCAGAGTGGCTCTGTATATTTGTTAATCGGGTTGTCAGGCTTCAGTTATCTTCCGCAGTGGGGTAGAGTCAGGGTTAGTGTCTTGTTTTCCTGTGTTTTCTTTTCAGCTTTACCGTTGGATGTTGGCTATAAGCCTGCCCGGATCTTGCATGTCGTTGTTGCTGCAGGGTCCTAAGGAAGCTCTGGAAGGAAATACCCGCCCCCACTGCTGACCGTGCAGTTCTGCCAGTAGATGTTGGAGGCTGTGACGGAGCTGATGTGCGGGACGTCCCGCACTGTGATCCTCTCCACAGCCGCTGAAGGGAAGCACAGTCTGCGGCAAAGGCTAGAACTTGGGTGATTAGAAATCCCCCGTGGTAGCAAGAGCTTCCTGTGTGACTGTGAGCAAGTCACTTAGTGGCTGTGGGTTCCTCCTTGTCGCTTGCCTCCTTGCAGATTTCTCTGGATTTGTTTACACTGTGAACTCTCTGTGGAGGACAGTCTCCATTTGGGATATATAGAGGACTTAAACCTGCATGGAGGCTACTCAGAGATGAAGAGGAATGGGTCTCCTTATGTGGATGCTCTTGCAGCGCAGACAGTGCAGTACCAATTGCACAGGACAGAGTCCCTCCGTGGTGGCCTTTCATCTGTCACTCCAGAGCCAAAAGAGGGAGATTCCTCCCTCCTCAGTGTGGAGGCTGTACTTCTGAGCCATATTTGCAGCAAATCTGTGCGGTACTGGTGATTCATTTGAATAACCCACCCACAGCAGCTTTCCTTTGCTTTTTTAAAACCAGACTGCTGCAGAGGGAGGGAATGCCATCAGAAAGAGGTCCTCTTGTATCTGATTTACCGTGAGCAGCGGAATGAGGTTGGATAATCCAGGACCCAAGCTTAGATCTTATGACTTAGCCTTTAGACCCTTCTCTTTCTGTGAAGCCCCTGCTCAGTAATTGCATGCACCACAGATGGATGATCCCTGCCTGGCTTCAGACCGGCACACATTGGATTCACTCATCCTCGCTGGCAAGACGTCGATTCAGGGATGCCCGAGATCTTCCCCAGACCCTTCTGCCAGCCGTGGTCGATGCCCACCTTGCTGGTCACCTCTGGCAGTTGTGCTCCAAGTTGCAGCTTGCTAGCGGGCATCAGCAGAGGAGCCTTGAGCTCCAGCTTTTCAGTCTGTTCTGCCACAGCTGGCGCAGGAGCAGGCTCAGGCAGGTCACGCCAGCGCTGCTGGCAGAGGCTGCCCACAGGGAGCGATGCGTGGGCCCTGGCACCGCCTGGGCCACGTGCTCTCACCTAGATGTGTTGGTGTCGCTTCTCACCGCGCTTGCCCCTTCCTCTGTGACTCGACTGACTGCATTTCACTTGGCTTCGTGCCTTGGGCCCCGCTCTCCCAGGGAGAACATCTCGTGCTGAGCGAGGAGGGCAGCCCAAGCATGGACTGGGGAAAAGGGGTTTGCTGAGCAGTGCCCCTCGGCCTGAAATGAGCAGTGTGCCCCTGACTAGCTGCGCAACGACTAAGGCAGCACAGCCATCCTGCTGGGACAGCATCCTGTCCCTTGGTTAATAATGTGCCCTGGGGGAAGGAGAGTGGGAGAGGAGCCTGAGCCTCAGCCTCCCTGCCTGCCCTTATCTCCTCCCGCAGCTGCCCTTGTTTCCTTTTGTGTATCTCCTTCTCCCAGATTGGCCAGAGCAACCCTGCAGGTTGCTCTGTGCGTGGTTCCCTGCTTCGCAGTTCCCCTAATGACTAAGGGTATGCACCCGCAAGGGCTCTGCACGGGCTGAGTGGATTCAGGGGTGTGATCATCACAGGGATGAAATTGCTTATTTCTAAAGGAGGCACTGTGGAAGCAGACCCGCTCTGCTGCCCTCACCCTAAGGTGGGCTGGCCTTTAGCTCCCTCACCTGCAACCAGACCAGCGTTGTCACTATGCCTGCTCTGTCTTGAAAAATGACCAGAAAGAACATCAGAGCCACCTTTTCCTAGAAAAGACACTAACTTAGAAGTGCTCCGTGATACACGTGGGAATTTCTTCCAGTACAAGACATAGAGGCCATCCGAGGAATGGGGGGAGCCAAACTCAGTGCTAGCCAAGGGGGATTCGCACCACGGGGAGACTGGTAGACCTGTGGAGTGCCTTGTCAAAACATGGACAAGGTACAAGGGAGACCAGACAAGTGCCTGGAAGAGAGATCTGTTGAGGATCTCTAAATAGACAAATGACGCCAAGTCCAAGAAATCCCCTAAGCTGAAAACAGGCTGACATTCGGCAGGTATTAAGGGGAAGCAGCGTATTTGTGCCCTGGGGAGGATAGTGTTCAGCTGCCTCAAAGCGCGAACGCTTGAGCAATGCTGTCCCAGTCTGCACCAGCACCTCCCACTAACTGGATCCAAGTCCAGCCAGGCCAGGCAGGAGCCTGGGGCCTATTGAGCCCTGCATTTGGGAAAGTGCCATCCTGACTACTCTGCCCAGCCCTGCTGTTGGCACTGCTGGGGCCTCTGTGGAGCTAGCTGTCTGTGAGAGGCAGGCACCTTGGCCTCCTGTGCCATCAGTGCAGACATTAGGCACTTTTGGAGCATGATTCCCCTCAACTAGTCAGGTGTCTCAGTGACCATGCAGGGAGTTTTCACGGAGCTCCAGTATAGCGGTACATCCTGTGCCACCTGTGCACAGTTCCCCCTTCTCGCAGGCGTCGTGGCTGGCACAAACACTTGATCATTTGTGTAAAATCTTGTATCCTCTGCAGAGCTAGAGCCTGTCATATTCTCACTCCTCTGTGTTTCTTCTCCTTTTAGGGGGGCCTGGAGCCATTCCCAGACGAGAGGACCCTATTTCTGTGCCGGACTGGTTAGCCATCCAAAGGGTGAGTGGCACTGCGGGTTGTAAGGAGCCCAGGCCAGTGCTATGCTAAGATATTCATTCACTATCCCACATTGCACTTTTTTTCCACCCACTCCCTGTCCCTCTGGCTCATTTTCCCAGCCTTTCTGCTGCAGTGTCTGTGGCAAGATAAGGCATGTGCTTCATGCACCGTTTCGTTCCTTGAGACCAGAGTTCACAAGGACTCATAGTATTATTTTGTCTCCCAAAATGGCCTTTTTAAAAGGTTGTTTTCTGAGAAATATTTTTTAAAAGGATTCAAAAATCAAAAGCATTACAAAAAAAACTTTTGAAATTTCCCAGTTGCAGAAACTTTGCTTCTTTGTCCATTTTTTTGCTATAAAAATGTGTATGTGTTAAGATTTTTTAAAGCAAGCAGGAAGCTGAACAGTCAGACCTATTTCCATTGCAAATTCTTCAAAATGAAAACGGCTTAGAAGAGCTTCCTGAAACTAGCTTTCGAAATTTTCCCCGTCAGCAGTTGTTTCAGAGGAATGGGGAAGAATGGGGAGGGAAAGGAGAACGGAAATCTTGTAGCGGGAATGCGCTTCTTGAATGCAGGATACTTTTTTTATTCCAATATGCAGTGCCCGTGCTCAGGCCAGGACGGGTGGAGTGGTCCTTTCCTTGTGAGATGTGTAAGGTCACAGTGAGCCAGCAGCTTCTCCCTTTCTGGAGCTGTGGTTCACCCGAGAGAAACAGTGAGACGATTCCAGCCAGGCCCATCTCCTTCCTGGCATGCCCCATCTATCGTGTGCTGACACCTCAGCAAAAGCTCCCTGACCAGCTGAAAATCCCTCCATGAGGTGATATTTTGAGATTTTTTTGATGTCCGTGTGACTATGTTCGGGAGACACATGGTCTCTAAGACACATCCGTGACTGGACCAGAAAACTGCCTGACATAAACCTGAAGCCAGCTCCCACTATGATACGGAGCAGCTTCTTCCCTGGCGGTGTGCTTGGTGGTGTGCAAGGAGGCAGCTGCTGCTCTCCAAGGCCTTGGCATTTAACCTTCGTCTCCTGGCCCAGCAGACGCTGCCAGCCCAGCAGCACGTGCCGTCCTCTTCCAGGCAGGCTGCACGTGTGCTTGTTCTTTGCTCTTGGATGAGCTGTGTGACGTATGTCCCTGTCTGGCCATGACTCTTGCCCTCCCGCAGGAACGGCGGTCGCTGTCTGCTAACTCTCCTGCACAGAGAAGTGGGAGCCTGGAAGCGCATTTGCTCTTTGAACTATCCCCGTTCGTCCTGCTACTGGCTGGCTGGGGGCCACTCGGGAGGGAGGGAAGAAGTGTCTTCCCGAGGCAGGAGGATGTCTCAGCTGCAAAATGCCACCTGTGACCTCCGCAGAGTGAATTAAATGTGGGCTTCTGTTTGTCAGCCCTGTTGGTTGCTGCCCTGCCTTGTGTCGGTATCATCTAGTCCCTATCAGCTAGTCCGTTCCCATCCGTCGCTTGTGCTCTGTGCCTTAGAGCATCCCGCGCCTCTGCCTGTTGCCGCTGCCTTCCCTGCGCTCGTGACACAGTTGTGATTTCATGAGGATAATTGGAGAGCTGGGCTCCTCCCAGGCACGGCGGGCCTCCCTGCCCGGGATTTGCTGTCTGCGCCAAACATCCCTGCAAGGGCAGCTCTGCTCCGCGGGGAGCTGCCAGCTGGGACAGCCAAACACAGAGACACAGTGGGAGAGCAACAGCTTTCCCGTCCAAACCTGCACATGGAGCTTTCTTCTGCGGGTTGCCGCAGTAGCTGTGAACACTGTGGGGCTGAGTGCTCAAGGCACAGGATTGGGAGTCCTGTTGGCTGAATTTAGTTCCCAGCTTGGCCATCCAGTTGCTGCGTGACTTTGGGCCAGTCCCTTGACTTGCTTGCTTTGCCCATCTCTGAAATGAGGAGAGCGGTGGTGTTTGTGTCACGAATGTCTCTGCACGTGGCCAGCATCCCCGAAAGAGCATTTGCTGCTGTATTTCTTGTAGCTCCGTGCCTAGAGGAATAGATCCATGTTTGTCCCTTCTAAGATACTTAGGAAAGGCTATGGAAGAACAACTAGCTGAGAGATAGTGTTTTTTTGTAATTCCCACCCTGTTACTTGGCAACATTTGTCCCGAAATTTGTTCTCTATCCCTGTTAATAATTGTGTTTCCAGAGATACATAGGAGCTACCTATACATCTAGTCCAAGTTTATATTCTATTGTACCTTATTTCTTGTAGACATATTCTTGGCGGGGGAATCATGCATTACAATTTGGTACTGAGTCCAGCAAATCAAAAGATTCATGATTGCCAACACATTTTAGTAGTTACAGCTGTTCTCATCTGTCGGGTGGGTCTTGTAACTTTCCTAGGGTACCTGTGCTTTCCCTTGTATGTTGAAGATGTATCACACTGCCTTTCACTGATGATTTATAAATGGGATTTTGGCGCCAACTAAGACCAAATGCTGCCTCTTGAGTTCTGTTACTGTCCAGGCCTCTCCATCATGCAAAGTATTTTCTTCCTTTGTTTTTCCAAAGCCGGCAGAGAGGTCTGGGTAGAAGTTTCTTTTCTAGGGTAATGCTGAGTGCTGCCTGCCCAACGCAGGAAGTGTCTGCCTCCAAACCACGTGCTTGGCTCCAGGAGGTAGGAAAGCAGATGAAAGCAGAGGAGCTGTGGTGGTTTACAGTCATCTGCATCTCAGCAGTGGGAGCTCCCTCCCACTCCCCCACATCAATTTTGCACATGCACCAACACAGTCAACGCTAGGCCTAGGTTCTGGCTGCCAGATTAGTGCTCTGTTTGCATTACCTAATCATCCCCTGGTGTCCCAGCCTCTTTGTAGCTAGGTTTTGGCCTTCAGTCGTTCACCTTTACTTAGGCTTTCTGGCAAAACTACAGTCTCCTTTGTCCTTAGGCTTGCTGCTCTTGCTTACATAGAGAGGGACAAGCTGCACTTGTCCACCATGGGAACCTGCTCACCGTTCTTTTGAGTGTAATCAATTTGATGACCTTTACTGGCCAAGGGGCGATTCCTCTGCTGAATATCAGCTCAGACAGAAAGCTCCAGGACAACGGATTATGAACTGGGTTTGTCATGCTACTGACTTGTCTAGATTGGGTGCTGCTTTCAGTAGTTTTAATAAAACCATTAGGCAGAGCTGAGACAACTACTTGTTTCTGTGACAGAGTAAGCACACAACCAAGATCCTTATTAAACTTGCAATTTGGTAAGAAAAGGAAGAACAGTATAGCCAGACCAGCTTGCTGCTAATAGCAGATGATTGTGCTGCTTTCCTGTATAATTAAAATATATAGAGGGGTTGTATTGCCAGGGGCGCCTCAACTAGAAACTCTGCAAGGGCAGGGTGCTGAGCAAGGCCTGGTCCGTACCTGCTCGCGGGCTGTGCGAAGCTGTGGCTTCTGCCTGGTGCTGGGACATGTTCATGGCTCTGGTGGAGAGACAGGCGCTCTCTTTTCCTTGCCTGCACCTTGGACCTGCCTTCAGCTTTTCACTGTTCTTCATCCAGGGTTTCCTGCATCTCCTTGAATGACTGGCTGTGTTTGAAGCCTCCTACATGATGTCATTCTTGTCCCTTTTCCTCCTCTGCAGCAGTATTTCTGCTCTTCAGCTTTTGGGGCACACTGCGTCTTCCTTCAGATCTGCAAGAATTTCCAAAGGCTAGAGAGAGCCATTCTGTTCTTTCTAGGTTTTTCTCTCCTCTCCTCTCCTCTCCTCTCCTCTCCTCTCCTCTCCTCTCCTCTCTTTTTCTTTTTTATTTTCCCCCTAAGTGTAAGACATTTATTATCTCCAAGTTGTTTCTCCAAAGTGGGGACACCATTTGCAGCTCTTGTTTCATTTTGGCAAGCCTGTCTCTTTTCAGCTGTGGGCTGTTGTCTGGAGTTTGTGAATATAAAGCCAATGAGCCAACAGCCAAGCATGTCGTGATAGATTTGCAGCCCACTTGTTTGTTAATTTGAAAAGCAACAAGTAAATTAAAATGAAGCACTGGATAGGCTGTGATTCACAGCAGAGCTTCGGCTTGCCAGCCTCATTTCCTTAATCTCTTTCAGGCCAAGGAGAACTTCAGCATTTTGATCCTTGCGTGAAAGCAAAGGTGGCATTTCAAGCCACTGGAGATGATCTTGTGGTCCTGGCAAGGGCTGTGTCTGCGTAGCTGGTGACAGTGTTGTGCACGAGCAAGTGGAGGAGCTGGGACAGCAGCAGGACTGTGGCAGCAAGGTTTGCCCTGTCAACATTTTAAAATCACTGAGCAGAATTCCCGAATCATGGATGTGTCATCCCAGACCGCTGACGGGTGGTTAAGACGAGCATTGTTTTTCATGGAGCACTGTAGACCACTTCTGTCCACAAGGTGTCTGTGACAAAGGGGAAGAAAATCAAACACTGACGCACTCGTGCTCAACGGGTTCATCAGCTCGTGTGGACAGGGCTTTGGGAAGAAAAAGTGCCCAATCTGAGATGTATTTTTAAGAGATTTGCAGAAATGGAAGTGATTTCCTTTATCTTTAAAGGCAGATCTTCCCACTTGACAAGCAGGGTTGAAATACCACGTTAGTATGTTCAGTAATGCAAAGCAATTGTAAAACTTCCTTTGCCGTTGGCCTCAATATGGCAGTGCTGCACAAAAATCTCCCTCTTGGCTTGTTTGTGTCCATCTTGGGGAGGAACAAGTCAGTATGAGGGAAGCAGAGAAAGCCCCTGTGATGCTGCTTGAAGGCTGTCAGAGGCCCTTAGTGGTGACTGCATTGGGGATCCACTGCAAGTCCCTCTCCCTTGACACCCGAACTTTACCTTAAGCTTTACTGACAGGTTGGGCAGTGTGAGTGGGCCAAGCCTCCACGGTCCTCGCCTCCACGGTCCTCACCTCCACATGCACCAATCTTGGAAGATTTCTCAAGGCTGTCCTAGCTTTGCTATGAGTTCAGCTGTGATCAGGCCTCCAAGTCCTGTGCCTGTATTTTGTGCAGTGTCAGGCTCTTCTGTGTAGGATGAGCTTGAAGCAGGGACATAGCTGGATCTTGGAGTAACTTCTGTAAGTTCTCTAAGGGGAGCTTATGCTCAGCTGCCTTAGGTCTGACAGTGCTTTTGTGTCTTGGCCCCATGCACACCAAGGCTTTTGACACCGTCCCTCACAACATCCTCCTGGACAAGCTCTGGAGATGTGGGATGGATAAGTGGACGG
>JAWLRI010001056.1:886862-898830 GCA_034781795.1 Crypturellus tataupa | reverse complement strand
TGCGTGTGCAGGGGGGTTGGACTAGATGACCTCTAGAGGTCCCTTCCAACCTTAGGCATTCTATGATTCTATGCACAGTCATCTGTAAGAGCTGCTGTGCCACTTCTCAGTCCTTGCTGCTGCAGCCAGGGCCTTGGCGTTGCCCTCAGCCTGGTGCACTCAGGCCCAGCTGGAGAGAAGGCACGGAGGGATGTGCCCGCTGCTCTCACCTTGGCCTTCACCCCTCCCATCAAGGCCATGGGGCTGGCGCAGGGCACTTGCTCTCCCTGCTCTCTGTACAAGGCTGGCAGATGTTTCTTGTTTCCTGAAGCTGTGCTGCTCCTGCTGCCTGGGAAATCCACGGAGGCGGGGGAGGATTCATGGGCTACTGGGCTGGGAGCAGCTGCTGCTGCCAGGCGGAAGCTCTCGGCTAGGCTTTCCTAGACAGCTCTGAATGGGAGCCAGGAGCCCTCTCTCTACGGGAGAAAATCCGCGAGGTCAGGAAGCAGAGCAGCAGCTCCGTGCTCGGGCTGCTGGCTTGGCGCTCACGTCCCAGCCCTGCTCTCCACAGGCAGTGCTCCTGGATGGCTCTGCTCCGTGGCATCTTCCTTGGCTGTTTGCTCGGCAGCTCTGCTCTGCTTTCCAAGGCTGCAAGAGTGAGGAAGGCGGCTACGTACCGCGGAGGCAATGGGTTTGGATGGACAGGGATGGAACAGGCGGCTGACCCAGCTCAGGCTGCTGCTGCTTCGCGTGGGACCGGGAAACTGTGCTTTCATGTTTTGCTCTGTTATTTTTTGGGCAACAATGTCTGGGGTCTGCATTAGCTGCTGAGAACTACAACCACTTGTTCTTCCTCCTCTGGAAAATCTCACAACAGAAAAGACTTTCACAGCAATCAGCAGGCTGCAGATTTCTATCCGGTGAGTCCCTGACTGACCGTGGTAACCTGGGTCTGTTACCGTCTCCCTGACACAAGTCCTTGCTCACGTTTTGCTGAGGGAGCCAGAGCACAAAGTCCTGTGTGGCTGCAGGGCAGGGAGGCGGGCAGGGAGATGTGCAGGGTTGAGCTGTCCCTGCTGCAGCGCCGCAGAGCCCCGCACTCTGCCCAGCACTCCGCGCACCCAGCGCCCTGCCCCTCTCTCCTTGGGTTTTGCTGACAGACAGCGACGCACAAAAGCCCGGTCTTGGACTCAAAGCAGAAATAATGGAAAGAGCTGGCTAGAGAACCTGCCCTGGCTGTTGGGAGCAAGAGTGCATGTGTGTGCGGATCTGTGCAGGATGGTGGCCCCAGCTGCCCTGACCATTCTCCTGATTTCCTTTGGGCTGAAATGGAGACCCTGAGGAGAGCCAAGGCACTGCATTCAAAGCAGGCTGTAATGCAGACCGAGATCATTTGCAAGGGACCTATTTCCAAGGCCAAGTGTAAGCTGCATGTTTGGGAAACTGCAGCTGCAGCATGGGAGACCCATTCTCTTCTGTCTGTGGCCAAGGCGAGGCAGGAGGCACAGCCTGTGCCCTGGGCCTCTACCCGGATAGGGGCCTGTGGGGCTTGGAGCAGGAGATGCAGCTCGGGCTTCATCTGGCATCCTGGGCAGCATCGCAGCTCCCCTTGAGCGTCATCGCAGGAGCTGCTCCCCCATCAGCCCCTAGAGAAGACCAGTTACATCATGGACCTTTGCGGCCCCTCAAACCCTTTCTTGGCAGCTGCTGTGTGTTTTGTTATGAGTCACAGATCTCTGCTCTGTAAGGTGGGACTTGGTTGAACGGCCCCCTTAGACCCTCAAGACCCCTCTCTGGCTGTGAAGCTGCTTGGCTGCAGGAGTGATCCCATCTGGGCCAGCAGGATTGGTGGGTGTTTGCAGTTGCCTCTTTCCTCAGGCCCCATTTCCCTGCCTCTTTCCTTGTTAAATGTCTCTTCCCATCACAGACACGAGAAGCCCAGGGTGGAAAGGGCACCTCTCTTGTCCCTCGGGCATGGAGCTGTTTGTATAAGTAAGGGTGTACATTAATGGAGCAGAGCCATATTCCTTCACCCAGTGCCATCGTGTGCGATAGACACTGCTGTAGCCTTGCTTTCAAGCCTCAGCTTTTTCTTGGCACAGGAACAGAGGTACATGGGGTTTTGCTGGGAAGGAGCAGCATGCATGGGGATAGACTAGGCGATCACAGTATTTGCACCTTATTTTCTCCTCCCCTTAATGGGCTATGGCTTTACCACCAGTGGAGAAAGGTACCACAGCGTCTGCCTGGATCCGGGCTTTCTGCTTCACACTACTTGGGCCCGTGCTGCTCGTTTCCTTGCCTTGCTCCGAGATCCTGGGTGCTTGAGCTGGATATTGGCTTTGTTTGTCTTTCCATGCTGAGATAGCAGCTAAAGAAAGGGCTCTGGCAAGGTGTGGTTGTGTCTGATCCAAGCCTGAGTAGGTAATTGAACTGTCTGAGTGATTTAAGGTTGCAATCAGATGGACATTGAAGTCAGAGAGTTTTGGCCTGCTTTAGATTAGATCTGCACTGCATTAGCAAATACTCTAGCTGCGAACACAGGCTGGATGTGCAATGGCCTTTGCTGGCGCGCTTGGTACCAGCCGCCCGACGAAATTTGTGCGTGTCCTGAGAGCGCATCCGTGCTGCAGCCAGGGCTTTCAGATGAAGATGTGGCCTCCTTCTGAGTGTTTCCCTATGGCTTAAAACACCATGGCCCTTGCTGACTTTGCCACCCAAGTGACTAGAGCCTTCCAAACTCAGAACAGCAGGAATCGGGACTTCATTGTTTGTTTTTAAATCAGCCTTCTTAAAACTTGTCTGATTTTGAGCTCCTAGGACTCACTCTTCACAGCCTTTTCTGCAGCCATGAATGCAGGACAGTTATTTTGCTTTCTTTCCTTCTCTTTCTTCTAATGACATAGCTACGTTCCCTCATAATATTGTGTAATCTCAGGGCCTGATTTTAAAGAAATCATGAAATATGGCTTAGATTTTTCAGAGCTGGCAGAACTGAAGTGAAGACATTACAGTGGTGCTGTGTTACAAGGAGAAAAATAAACACCTGGGCAGCTGCTTCTGCTACAGACAGGGAAATCTTCCAGTGTTTCATCAGATAGAAAAACAAAGCCATAAACCCAAGCTGTTTAATGGCTTCTTAGATTCAATTTATCTGAAGCCAACTCCGTATTTTTTCTAATGCCATCCATTTACGGGAGCAGAGCTGAAGCAGGAGAGCCAGCGTGGATACCCACAACTGACACAACTCAATACATTTGGAGGCAGCATACAATACATTTGTGTCTGCAGCCTCCTTGTTCCTAGTTCCTGCACTGTGCTGGCACAGGGTCGAGGGATTGATCCAGCCGAGAAACAAGCTGGGAGAGGGGAATGGGCTTGCGGTGGCTCCGTGTCAGCAGCAGCGGAGAGTGGTGGTTCAGCTGCGCTGCTGCAGAAAGCCCTGCAGAGCTCCTGCAGGTTTGGGAAGCCCTGGGAGAGCTATGGGAAAGGGCCGTTCCCGGAGGAGCTGTAGGGATCTCCAGTAGGGATCCATCCAGGCAGAGGCTCCGGGCTTAGGGGGAGAAGGATGGAGTCCCTCAGCAGCTTCTCTGTTCCTGTCGCGCGGGTGCCTGCTGCTCCCTGCACGATGCGCCCGCGGCTGCTGCTGCGTCGAGCGGCGCGGGAGCCCTTGTCGCAACCGCAGCCCGGCATTCCCAGCCTGTGGCTGTGCCTGCGTTGCGCGAGCCGCACTCTGCCAGCCTGCTCCTCCCTGCGCCGCCATCGCACGGAGCCTGCCGGGGCCAACAGGAGAAGGGAATTCAGAGGCGAGTGCGCGGGGAGCCCCGTTTTCCATGTCTGTGCTGGGGAGCTGGAGCACAGCTGCCTTTTTGGCTCCCAGGGTTGTTTTTGCAGATGGGTTGAGACGCTGCGGTTTTATGATGGTTGGGGAATTGCTGTGCCCGGGCAGTTCCTGGGGCCGGCGCTGCTCTGCATGGCACTGGCTCCTCGCAGAGCTCTGAGGGTAAACGAGGAAGCATGTGGATCCTCGCTGCTGCAAAAGGCAGGTGACGTGCGAGCAGAGCACGCGGGACGGCAGCCAGACCATGGGCTTGGCTGGCACCTCCTCCTGGGCCCCTTCCCTGCAGCCTGCAGTTAGCGCCCGCGGGGTCCGGCCTGAGGTGAGGTTCAGCACCAAGGAGTAGCGCTGCAGTGAGTGCGGACATCTGCTTAAAGCTTGGGGTGTTTGCAGCCTTAATGCTAAGTTGGAGTTCCTCTTTCTCAATAGAACTAGGCAGATATTTAAGGAAGCAGAGAGGAAAAGGAGGGAATTTTCTTCTGTTGAAGGGGGCAAATTTCTGTATGAGTGTAGTTGTTTGCTGCCGTCCCCATTAAGCATCCCCAGAGAGCACCTTTCTGGTAGCACCGCCTGTTGTAGCCACTTGTCCTCCTCTGTGCTCTGTGCCAGCTTCGTGTAGTGGGAATACACGTGCCGCCTCCACAGGGCTGCTTTCCGTCCAGGAGCAGGACATAACCTGTGGGCTTCTCTAGCTCAACCTGCAGCCGCCAGTTCGGTGAGAGGCAATTTTTAGGCAGAGGACGGCCAGAGGATGTGGGTGTGCTGCCATCTCAAACCTGCCCTACGGCAAAAGGCAGGCTGCTTGGAATTCAGCCTCCAAGGTGAAAACATTTAGCTGAAAATCCTTATTTGAGGGGGGCCTGGACCTCTTCCCAGTTTTCTCACTACTGCAGTGTTGGTGTTGACATGCAAAGCACTTTGGCCAAGGCTTTCAAATCTGTCTGCTGATTTTGGGTCACCAGCTTGAGATAAGGCAAATCCTTATCCTACACCTCGCTTTTCTTATCTGGAAAATACTCCCTTACATGGTGCAGCTTGCTGTGGGGATGCGTGAGTTCCCCTCCCCCATGTCAGGCTGAAGGATATGCAGAATATCCCAAGGAACACATGGTACATGGCTTCATATTCACTTTGATTTCTTTGATCATTTTAAGTAACCTTCATTAGTAGTGGAGGGTATTAGATTAGATTAAACATCCCTGGATGGAGCTTGGGAGGACAGTAAACGTCAGGATTTAGGTAGAACACATCGCAGTGACAATTTCATAGCTAGAGAAAGTTTACTTTAAAAATACATGAGTCCCTGATGGTGACTTGCTGTTTTTCTTCCCCCTGAAGAGCATGGAAAATATTTCTCTCTTTGTCATCCAGAATTTTTATTTTCAGAGTGGACTGGATTGACCTTTTCCCATGCTCAATCCCTGCTGAAGTCAAGCACCTTAAAGGACCAGGAAAACCTTCTCAGATGAGAGCCTGGACTAATGTCCTGCACTGAGAAACTGAGTCTTGTATTGCTCTCTGCCACTACTGGGTCCGATACCTTTGGGCTGCTCTGAGTACTTCACCTCTGCATCATCTGCCTTGTCGAGCTGAGTGGTCTTCGTGTTTCACAGCATGTGACATGGCAGATCCCTGACTCCCGTGTCCTGGCATCCATGTGCTTCTGGGACAAGGTGTCAGGGACAGTTGCCTGGGAAAGGGCATGGATACCCACAAAATGAACCTGTTCTTCACAGGTTTCTGTGTTTTCTAACCACTCATGTGTCCTGGAGCTGGTGAGGCAGCCCACACTGCAGAGACAGCAGCAGGCCCCTTTCCTGACGTCTGTGTTTCTCCTTGCAGGTGGTGGTGCTCCTGGAAGTCCTGAGCTGGGGTCAGCTGGAAGATGACTGAGTACAAGCTGGTGGTGGTGGGAGCTGGTGGTGTTGGGAAGAGCGCTTTGACGATACAGCTCATTCAGAACCATTTCGTTGATGAATATGACCCCACAATAGAGGTGAGTGGCTCTGGGAAGAAGGCCGGTCTGTCTGTGTTTTCCCATTGTTCTTCTTCATTTCACTGTGAATCCAAAGTGTGTTTGGCTTGGACTCAGTCTGAGCCTGAGTGGGGATGTTTTTCTGTTTCACAAAACTATCCTGAATTTCCACACTAATTTGTGCCTTCTGAAGAGCAACAGCAGTGTCTGTTGAGGAGAAGTAGCAACAGATGCATAAACACGGCAAGGCCCTTGGTGGGGCTGTGCAGGGACCAAGAGCTGAGACAGCACAAAAGCCCCTCATTCTGAGTAGATGTCAGCATAGGGAGGATTAGAGGTTTGGGAACAAAGAGCAATTTTGTGTCTATGCTTCCATTTCTTCTGTAAAATTAAGTATATTGACTTACTTTGTTAGATGTTTTGAGACACACTGATAGAGCGGGCCACAGCAGAGCTCAGTGTATTGTGCTTATTCTGCCACTTAAGTGAGATGCATCAAGCAGCACCACCGTAATGGCTGGCACAGCGCTGCTGTGGGCACAGGTGTGGGTTAACAGCAAACAGAGGTGAAGGCTGCTCAAGTTCTTTTAAGAGGCCCCACCCCTCTGCAGAGCAGGAAGCCCATCGACTTTCTTGGCGCTGTCTCATGCGTGATTATAGATTTGTTCTGTAACAGGGAAAATGACACTTCAGCTCTTTCCCAGGATTTGCAGATTCTACAAAATAGCTTAGTGCTTCAGGAAAGACAAAACAGGGGGGGTGCTTCCAAGGAGACTGCTGTGCACCCTGAGCTCCTGGCTTTCGTCCTCCACCAGAGCCAGGCGAGTCCCCGCTTTGCTGAGAGACAGAGAGCAGGGAGAGAGCTGAAAGGACCGGTTCTGTTTGTGTTCTGTTAGGGGGAGTTAATGATTAGTATATTTGTCTCCTAATCAGCATGGATTACAGCACTTGCCTGTCTAGCTCAGTACCCTGTCTTGAGAGGCAGCCAAAGGCCTTTCTCTTCTGGAGGTGCTGCAGAATGCAGTTTTCACTTTTCAAAATTCAGATTTCTACACTGCAAGTGTAAACAGAGACATTTTAATGCCTTGTAAAAATGTACCCCATTCTCCAACACTCTTCCACCATTGCTGAGAAGATGCTGGGTTTACCTCCTGCATGATTTGACCTACTGCATGATACCCTTTACTCAGGGTAGGTCTGTGCAGTGTTGTGCTTTCAGCGCAGTTCCTGGGCATTTTGTGGCCCATTCTACACTAGGAATAAGTCCACCCTGGGAATCCAAATCACAGCTCTGTCCTGCCTCTTGGACAGTAACCTCCCTGTCTGCAATGCTGGAGGATTCCGTACCACATGTGTATAAAAACAGCTGTGGTTATTGCAATTATTATTATTATTATTATTATGCCTAAAAAGGCCCCAGAAATCTATTTGGGTAGGTGTTATATGTGTGGGCCCCACCCTGAAGAGCTTTTAACTTAGATAAACAAGAGAGACAAGCCTTGGTAGAAAGGCAGAAATATTCTTATTACCCTACAGATGGGGAATGGACAAGAGACTGCTTTTAAAAGCACCTCTTGCCGAGGTGGCATAGAAAGCCTGTGGTAGATCTTTGAATCCTGAGTCTGGGATCCAGCCCTCTCCTTGCCAGGCTCCTCTCCCCTCACCTCTATTCTTTATCCATAGCATCATTTGCAGAGTAAAAGGTACAAAAGAGGGACAGTTGTGGGGAAATTTAGGAGAGACCTGGCTGTGGTGGTGCCCTGCAGAGCCAGGCACAAGTGAACCGCTGTGGCCAGCCCAAGCTCTTTGTGCTGCCCGTGCCTCCACCAGGCTGGCCTGCCCTGCCGAGGTGGAAGGAGCTCCAGGGAGGAGCGAAATACTCACTCTTCTGGCTGACGCGTCTTTTCGCCTGCTGGAGTGCCCAGGAAAGCTATGCAAAGCATTAATGTCTATTTGCTTTAGTTGTTGGCCAGTCTGAGCACTTGAAAAGTCTTTTCTTTTTGGGTTGAACAAACTTTTTTATTTGTCCAACACTAATATTATTTCTGCATTTTAAGTGCTCTCAGCCCCAAAATACTGTTTCTAAACAAACCAACTTGCTTAGAAAACATTAGCTTTTACATAAACAACAGAAGCCTGCTATTTTATTTTCCTGTCTGTGTCTGTTTGCTGCAAGACACTTGGATTCACTTTTTCGAGGGGGCCTCCCTCCCTTTTTCTCCCCATGCCGACACCAGGGGTTTATGGTCCTGGCCTCCAGTGGCTGATCCCCTCTGGAGAAGGGTGGGACGTGGCCATTGGGCCTTCCTGTGCAGGTCCTTGTACAGCAGGAACGCTGCACCCTGTGTGTAGCCTGAGAGCCTTGATGCAGCATCTCCAGCGTTTTCCTCGACATCTGCTCCATGTTGTTCTCCACGAAAGAGCTGCTGATCAAGAGGAGCCTCCCTGGGGAAATGCCTTCATTAAGGGATCAGGGAGCAGCACTGTGAGCACTGGGAGGAGAGGGAAGGAAAGTCCTGTCTCCCTTGAACCTGGGGCCAGGCAGATGCAGCTGTGACCCACAATGAGTTGGGTTCGGGCCTCCTTTTTACCAGCTGGTGCTGCTGGATCTGTTTGCAGCCGCCTGCCCCCACTCACATGCACCCTGTTGGGAATTTTCTCCATGTAAACACGCAGTGGGGAATGTAAACCTTGCATGGCATTTAGCAGCACGCCCTCCTCACCCTGCCTGCCCCTGCCGCTCTGTCTGCAGCTCGTGTGGGTGCTCTCAGGAACGCCTGCTCTCCTCACTCCCTGGCCAACACCCTCCTGAAAGGCTCCCTTTCTATTAGACTTCGTTTTATGGGGATTTAGGATGTGCAGGGATGAATGTGGCCAACAAACTCCCCATCCTCCTGTGACTAAGCTTCTTGGGATCATGCCCAGGAGCTGAGTAACGCGCAGCAGAGCAGTGCTGCGACGTGCAGGTTGAGAGGGGAAATAAAGGCGGCAGCGCAATGCAGGCCTGTACTCCAGGCACCCATTCGCCTTAAAGGGTGCCTGGAGTAAAGGCCTGCACCGCGCTGCTGCTCACGCTGCATAAACGCGGTGAGTGTGGATGTGTTTAGAAGTGAGGCAGGAGCAGGAAGCAAGGAACCCCCAGGCAGGAGGGAGCCCATTGGGGGCTGTTGGGGGATCAGACGGGGGGCAGAGACACTGAGCGATGCCCAGGGGGGCATCCCACTGCGTGCCCCTTTCCCCTGCTCCGTGCTCCTGTTGGCAGCTCCCTGGAGCCAGCGCAGCTCTGTGACATTCCCTAAGCCGCAGGGGCCCCAGGAGCTGCACCGTGCCCACTGCTTTCACTCTCATACCGCATCAGCCTGAGGATCTGATATTCCCGCTGGTAAATGGCATGTAGGGGTAGGGAAGGGCTGAGCTGCAAAGGCAGGACATGCTGCAGGCGGGAGATGGGAGAAGTAGACACATGCAGATGCAGAGACAAGAGGACGCCTGCTGCAGAAACCGTGTGGAAAGCCCAGAGATGTTCACAGCTGCTGGGCAGGCCTGGCCACTGACTTCCCCTTGCATGCAACAGGGACCGTTTCTGCTGTGCTGCAGCAGAAAGTGAACAGTGCTGGTGTCCCTGCTGCCCATCCTCCTACCTTGGACAGTCTGGGGTGTCCACTCCTAAGTGCTGGCAGTTCGTAGCTCATGTGTTGTCACCTCAGAGCTGCAGTCATTTACATCAGCCTTTTCAACTGCTGGAACAACATCTGTCTGCGTTCCCAAGTCAGAGTTGGGAACTGCCATGTGCTGTAGCGCAGGGGCAAGGAGGGGTTTGTTTCTGTCATCCTGCAGCCCCTTCCTGTTGCGCATGAAGACTGGCTTGAGCCACTGGGGGACTCCAGGAGCAGGGAGAGTGCAGAGAAGTGGAGCAGTGGGAAGTTGGAGCCCAGCTTGTGCGTTGTGACCCACAGAGAGCTCGTGCCGAGCGGGCAACTCTGCCGCCCGGCAGCAAGACGGAGCAGGGAGCACAAACTGTGACAGCTGGTGCAGAGGAGGGGATATTGGTGAGATGTGAGTGCTGTAGCAAAC
Source organism: Crypturellus tataupa (assembly GCA_034781795.1). Taxonomy (NCBI): domain Eukaryota; kingdom Metazoa; phylum Chordata; class Aves; order Tinamiformes; family Tinamidae; genus Crypturellus; species Crypturellus tataupa. The sequence goes on along the minus strand of JAWLRI010001056.1, from coordinate 888,964 downwards.
ACCCATAGGTGTTTGCTCAGCTGGAGCTGGGGAAGGCTGGTCTTCCCCCAGCAATGACTCCTCCCAAAGTGCTGGTGGTCCCTTCCTACAGCACCGGGGAGCACAAAGCATCCTTGCCAATGCTGCAGGTCTCTCTGCTGCTGGAGCTCTTGATCCCTCCACAAGCCTTTCTGGGGAGCCTCATGTTCCCCAACGCTCAGCCCCTGCTCTGTGTTTGGAGTGATATCCTGAGGCAGAATGTGAGCGCGCCTCTCTAGGCGTGCAGCCTGGCTGCGAGACCTCCCGCTGAAATTCGGGGTTGGCAGGGGAGCGCGAGCATTTGCACGGAGAGGCCTGGCCTTCACACACGCGCCAGGAAGCAGGGCTGGGTGGGAGTCAGCGTTGGGTGCGGATGACGGCAGCCGGACCTCGCCAACCCGTCCCTGCTTACAACCCCCCTTGGAGCAGGAGGTTGGAGATGCCAGTGAAGATATCGCTTGCTTACGGCCAGGCTGGAGACGATCACATCCTGACTTCCCAGCCGCTGAGGTTTCTTTTATAGTCAGAAATGGGGCAGCAGAGGATGGGGATAAAAGGAGTTATGGAGAACATGCCTCAAGTGCGACTGATCACGCCGTTGTGGCGCTGAAGACGACAAGGAGCTCTCTGTGCGGCGGGACATTCTCAGCGCCGCGGTGAGCCAGGCCGCCGCGGGGGCAAACTCCGCAGCTCTGCTGTGGGCAGCGGCACCGCCAGCCCCGGGCAGAGCCGGCACCTGGGTCGCCATCTGCTCCTGCACCGTGTCTGGAGAGGCAGGCTGGGGCCGGCGAGGCTCCAGACACAGGACGCGTTAGCACCACGAGCGCCTCGCTTCGGGTCAGCCTGCCAGCTGTGGTCGAGCGTCAGGCAAGGTGCCGTGCCATCACGCCACACTGCCCGTCCCCTTGGGTCAGCAGCCCAGCACTTCTGGGGAGCAGTTGCCACGAAGGTCACAGTAGAGCAGGTCTCGCTGCTCTGATTTCATGGCTGTGAGGGCAAGGTGTAGACAGACGCGAGCTGCCCCGCTAGCTGCGGCTCTGTTGGTGGAGTCTGGGTTTGCTTCGCTCGCCCTCTCCGCCACTGCCGGTCCCGGTGCGTCCCTTTGCTCTGCCTGCTGCTTGGCTGCAGACTGGCTCTCCAGGGGTCCAGCGTGCCGTGGGCACGGTGTTCAGCAGACGGGCCTCCCTCTGACTTCGCTGCAGTCTGAAACTGTAGGTGATGTCGCATCACACATTTGCACCTATATATTTTTCACAAAAATACATAGGTTCTGGCTAAGAATCAAGCCAGCTGTGTTGCATGTGAAGAAGTTGTCTGCGTGTGCGGGTTGCCCCAACGTCGCCTGTTGCAGTGAAATTGGCCACAGGCAGAGGGGCAGTGATTGGGATCAGCGCCCACCGTTCAGACCCACTCCCGCCTGGCAGAACCCGCTCGGTGGTTTCCAGGCCGTTTCACATGCGCCATGAGCTGCAGTCATCACCATAGGGGAAACACGCGGCTTCAAAGGGACTGCCTGGATATTCCCTGCCTTTCCCAGAGCCCCTCTGGGCAAAGACTGGATGTGGGAAACACCCTTCTCACAGGGTAATTCTTGTCTTTTTTAACGTTTGAATTTGCAGCCTAATGGGTGGAGATTGCCTCTGGTGCTGAAGCTGGGGCTGGTAGTGGATGATCACTGCCCCCGCAGATCACAGGCGGCGCCTTCCAGCCCTGGGGCCTCCTTCTCTGCACCTTTCCGAGCGCGGAACGGGGAGGCCGGGTGCTGGGAGGCTGCTCTGCGGCTTGCAGGGCAGTGACAGCAGAGGCATTTGGAGGAGCGCAGCAGAGGCCCCGTCCTGTGGGTTGCTCCTCCAGGGCGAGGTGCCAGGTGCCTCCTCAGCCATCACCGACGGGGCGGGATGGTGGCTTGTTGGACAGGTCGCACTGGACACAGCAGGCCTGAGAGTGGCGGCGGCCGGGATGACTTGTCAGCACTTTTCTGTCTCCCTGTGTGCCGTGCCGGTCCAGGGAGAGGCCTTTATGCAGCCCGTGGCGGGGCAGGCAGCGCAGCGCCGCAGGGGCTCCCGCGGGCCCCACCACTGGCG
>JAWLRI010001056.1:865213-886762 GCA_034781795.1 Crypturellus tataupa | reverse complement strand
TTTTTTTTTTTTTTTTTTTTTTCCTTTTCTTTCCCTTCTTTTTTCATTGCCTTCCATTTTTAAAAGCAACCGGGTCAGTTATTTCGATGGAGCTGCATCCCGTCAGCGTGTGGCCTGGTCTCTTCCCGAGCTCCCTGCCCACCCCGGCCCTGCTGCCCAGGCTGGGGCTGCCCCGGGGCGGCTGCGGGCGCCGCTCCTGCCCCATCCCCAGCCCCAGCCCCAGGGCCGCGCGCGGAGGCGGCGGTGCCTGCTTGCGTGTACAGGCAAACCAGCGCCCGAGGGAGACACGGAGCTCCTGTCTGTTCCCGTTCCAGCAGGGCGGCTGGATTTGAGTGCTCGTGTCCTGTGGGTTAAACCTTTTCTTGCAGGCCCTCCCTAATGCTTCTCTTCTCCCTTTCTTCCTGTCTCCTGGGCCTGCAGGATTCCTACAGAAAGCAAGTCGTCATTGATGGAGAGACCTGTTTGTTAGACATCTTGGACACAGCAGGGCAAGAGGAGTACAGTGCCATGAGAGACCAGTACATGAGGACAGGGGAGGGATTCCTGTGCGTCTTCGCCATTAACAATACAAAGTCTTTTGAGGACATTCACCAGTACAGGTCAGTAGCGGGCGCAGGCCCCTTCTCTCTCGCCCTGCGCGAGGAGGCCTTGCTGCCGCAGCGCCCTGCCCGCCCTCTGGGACCAGGGCTCTGCCTCACAGCAGAGGCAATTAGCTCAAGTGGCCGTTCCCCCGGGAAGAGACGAGCAGACGGCTAATGTGGTGACTCCAATAAAACCCAGCCAGAGGGACTGCTTGCGGCCTTTGGGGACTTGCTAATGTAATGTTTAAGTGTTTATGGTGACTAAAGAGAGAGCTGATCCTTTACAACCCCCTCCCTTCCCTCTCTAATTAATGGAATGGCTTTGTTAGTGCAATCGATCTCTGGGTTTATCCTGCGCCGGAGCTGGGAGGAGGCGGGAAGGATGAGACGGGCAGTGCGGGCCGGCAGGCAGTGCCGCCAGGGCTGCTGTGTCGGGTGCGCGGGGCAGCCCTAACCTGACACCCTGGGGCCGAGCTGACCAGGGCAGCCCCGAGAGGGGGTGAGCCAGAGTCACGGGAGCCCCAAAGAGGGGGCGAGCCAGAGTCATGGGCAGGTGCCTTGCGCAGCGGCATGTGCTGGGCAAGGCAGAGCCTGGAGCAGCTCCCGGCGTGGAGCGCAAGGCGAAAGGCTCCTTGGGCAGGGCTCGGAGCGTGGGCACCGCGCGGCTGCGGGAGGGCAGGGAGCTGCTCTGCGTGCTGATGCCAGCCGCCCTCGGCCCTGCAGCCTCTCCGCAGTGACTGCTGCCCTGCTCTAACTTGGCCTGCTCAGCTGCAGCGAAGGACGAAGGGGAGATTTCCCTAAAACACCTGCGGGGTTCAGGAGCTGGAGCTGGGGCTGGGGCCCGTGAAGCACTCACAGGGTGGCTTGATTTCAAGCGCCAGTTTTACTCATGCAAATCGCTGGCTTTCATCTCGCTTTGCGTGTGCTCCTTGCGTTTGCACTTTAGAAAGGCTTTTCCCTAGAGAAGTGCTCGTTCTCGCTGGTTAGTAACCATTAGGAGGTATCTGTTTTCAACTAAGTGTAGCCTCCGCACTAAATTTAGTACTCACTTTTGCTGATCAGGATGTTACACTGAACACTTAAGTGGCTTTATAGCTTAACATACATATTTTCAGACTGCATTTCTATGTTTTACTATATGAAAAAAAGGATGATTGATTTTTTAAACACAATGTGTGGTCAAGCTGCTTTGGATGGAAATTTGAATGCTATTAAAATGCAGAAAACGGCATTTAAAAATGCTTTCATTAGTTAAATGAAATCATGTTAATAGTCCTGGATATGTGAGCAAAAAAGCTGCTTTGCATCAGAAGTTAAGTAATTTCTTAAACAAAGGCAGTTATTATCTACCATAAGGGAATTGAATGGATTGTTTGCAGCCATAATAGCCCTTAAGATTTTAAAAGTAGTAGATCTTATCCTCGCCCACCTAGCTTTAATGCAGAGATTGGAGCAAGCATCACGGCTTTTTTAGTTCCCAGATGGTTTCTCAACTTTGACTGAACGGAACTAATCTGGAATGAAGAAAGTACTGTCTGTGCATCTGCAGAGAAGGTTACCGCTGCCAAAAGCTGGTTTATCAGCTCACCAAGCTCTGTTTGCAACTCTTTATCTGTCTTCTTTTCCCTGGGCAGGAGTATTACTTGACCTAACATGTTGCAAGTATATAGATAACTGCTTGAGTATTCATCTGAATTTAGCTTAAATCATCTTAAAAGGTTATGGTCATGTCTTAATATAGATCCTCATAATTCCAAGATGATTTTTTTTAAACAGTTGCGGAGATATGTTTAGGTTTCATTTCCAAAAGAGCCCTTGCTGTTTTGCAGTTGCCTTGTGTATATGCTGGGGTCACTTAGGTGCTTTTGAGATCCCTGCACAAGGCGGGTTGTAGGTGTGAGGCGTAATTCTGTAATCATTGATTAAAAGTGGCCTTTCTCTGCTCTGGTCTGGAGCCCACTAAAACTGCCTACCCTTCACTTTGGCCTCTCTTATTCTTGCAGAGAGCAGATCAAGAGGGTGAAAGACTCGGATGATGTTCCCATGGTCCTGGTGGGAAATAAATGCGACCTGCCAGCCCGGACAGTGGAGACACGGCAAGCACAGGACCTGGCCCGCAGTTACGGGATCCCTTACATAGAAACGTCTGCCAAAACCAGACAGGTAGGAGGAGGGATAGGTCAAACCATCCCATGGCCAAAGTCATCCTTGGGCTCCTCTGAGCCGAGTGCTGTCCCAGGGAGCTGGGAACGGGCCACACTGCCCCTCAGCACTCAGTATTGGCTGCCTGGGCTGCTCTGAGCTGAATTCCTGCCAAGGGCTGTGTAGCAGCCAGCCCCCTTCCCTGCGTGCGTGGCGGCGGCGCGGGGAGACGCACTGCATGCCTCCCTAGGCCTCCCCCAGCTGCTGCCTCTGTTTTGGGCAGCACATGCAGTGCTGTGTCCCAGGTGGACAGACCCGTGCAGTGCAGTCTGTCAGAGGGTGCTCAGCCTTGTGCGCACTTCGCAAACAGATTCGTGGAAGGGCTGAGGTTAGCCGCCTCCTCAAGGCTAGGTGCTCCAGCAGGAGGGTGTAATTCATGCTCTGGCAGCAGCAGAGGGAAGAAGACTTTGCTCGTACTGCCATGAACCTGTCTCTAAAGGCCTTCCCCACTGCGGTGCCACCGGGAGCTCTGGCTCGCAGTGTCTGTCGAGAAGGCAGGGTTGTCCGTCTGTTTTGGCAGAAAGGACCATTTGGGGCTCTCGGAGCCTAGCGGTGGAAAAGAGGCAGTGGGTCCTTTCTGCCATTTAGTGATGGCCCTTCTCTTGGATGGCAGTCTCGTTCCTGAAAGCTGGTTAATCACAAGGGCTTAAGAGCTGCCCAGCCAAGTGGCCATGACTTCAGTCTCACTCACTCCTTGGAGCCAGTCCTAGGATCCCGTTAGCTTCTCAGCTTAATTGTTGTCTGCAGTTTGGTAATCTGCCCCCTCTGAAGCCTCCAGGCAGTTTTCTGTGGTGGTTTCTAGCTGGTAGGTGAACGCCTCTGTTCTCTCCACTGTCCTTTCTCTCATGCAAATCAAGTGAAACTTGGTGTGCCTTTTCCAGGGCGTTGAAGATGCCTTCTACACCTTAGTGCGGGAGATCCGTCAGCACAAGCTGCGCAAGCTGAATCCGCCCGATGAGAGCGGCCCTGGCTGCATGAACTGTAAATGTGTGATATCGTGACTAAGGTGAGCCTGGGAAGCAGGGGACAAGGCACAGGGAGGTTGGAAGCAGGGAAGAGGGTGACTGCAGATGGACCTGGCTGCCAACAAATGCAGCAGAAACTGTTTCGGTAGCATGGATTTTTTAATTAAAACAGATTTTTGATTGAAATAGCATTTTCTCTCTGAACACAGGTAAGTCAAAAACATCCACTTTCCTGAGGAAATGTGCAGAAGGAAAGGGTTGTTTGACTTCTTTTCCTCATTCAGTGAAACAGACTTTTGCAGAACACTAGAGAAAAAGCTTTTTCTCACTTTCCCTAAGACAGGCCCTTCCCCTGAAAGAAGGCGTGTGGCTCACGGTGCCTTCAACTGACAATGCACCTAATCAGCTTGAACGAAGAGACATGTCACCACACTGGCTCCTAACTCACTCGGGCAAAGTGTATCGCCCTAAAACGTTGGAGCAGATGTGCTGAACCATAAGAGGCCTCTGTTCCTGAGAGGTGTTATCTCACTAGATATCTCCCCAGGGGCACGGGGGACTGATGCAATGCTGAGAATTAGCCATAAGGGGGCTGATTTGCCTTTATAAATTGTGCGTGTTGCAGCCAGAAAGTGTTTTTCAGCATGCTCGGCTTCACTTGTCTGTGTTTGCTCTTCTTTTCTTGGTTCCAGTGACGAGTTTATCTATCTCACTTGTTGCAATGCTGCTGGGCAGCGGTGAGGGAGAGCTCCTGTCAGTTGCCTGTGAGCACAAGATGGCCTCAGGCCAGACGTCCATCGCTTTGGTTTATGCGTTGGAGGAGCAATTGCGTAACCGAGTCCTTCTGTGGCAGAAGGGCTGAGGGAGGGAGAGGGGGCTGAGTGCCCCAGGCAGACCCCTTGCCCCGGCTAGGAGCAGAGTAAGAAGAGCCAGTGCTACCCTGTCCTTGAGGGGCCTTTTGGATGGGGCAGTCTTCCAAGCACCAGGATTGGCAGCCCTTTACCCCTTTATACAACTGCTGACATCCTAGAGAAAATGCCCACCCCAGCTAGAGAGCCCTCCAAGAGGGGCCAGCTGCAGGTGGAGCAGCTGTTTTTTCTCCATTGCTTTCTGAGGTGAAGGCCACAAGTGCAGCAGAGCTCTTCCCCGGTAGCATTTGTGCCTGTAACGGCACAGGCTGTGCATGCCGATGCGCACGCCACTGCCCTGCTTCCAGCGCAGGGCTGGCCAGGCGAGACCTCCCCGGGGACCTGCGCACGGCTCAGGGAGGCGCCCAGATGTTCCATCACGCAGCTGTTCGGGAGCGTTTCCTCCGGATGGGGACGTGCGCTCGGGGCTCGTTTCCGGCTCTGGCTCGCAGCTGAGAGCAGGCGGACAAGCCCAGGCGCTGCCCGGGCTGCTCTTCCCTTCGCTCACGCGGGGCGGCTGCTCCCCTGCTGAGCGAGCGCCAGCCTGGCGGCCCGCACGGACCCGGCCTCTGCACGGAGGGCAGCAGGAGTCTCGAGTGAAACGGGCACTAATTCATATCTCCCCCCTTCTCGTTTCAGCTGCCTGGACTGTGACTTGGAGGGGTTTCCACTGTGCAGAGCACAAGGAAAGAGGTGAAGCAAAAGAAGAAACAAATGGATTCAGGGGAAGAGTGTGGCGGGAGGGGGAGAGGAAGAGGAGGAAGAGGACGGGGGAGCACAAGCCCCTCCATGGACTATCTCGCATTTCACCCAGGCCTGCAGCAGATGACTTTTTTTTCTTTCCCCATCCCCTCCTCCTTTGGCCTCCCATCCCGGCAACTGTACAAAGCCACAGATCGAATCACAGTAAATTATTATTTGATGGTCTCAACCAACCGTCTTGGTGGCTGTGTCCTGCTTCAGAGGTTGCTGCTGATGGTGCTTTTGTGAGGATTGTTTGTGGGCTGGCAGGAGAAGGAGGGCACGTGTGGGAAGGGAAGAAGCTGCAATTTGCTGTCTCGATTGACTGATGTCACATTGAAGAACAGATGAGTGGATTTAAGGGTGATTTGAGAAAAACCCATCTAGAGCCTCAGTGGGTAGGGAGCCCACAAACTCTCTTCCTGGAGACAAGTGAATTTTGAAGAGGTCTTGAAATGAGAGAGGATTGTCTGTACCAGGCTACTTCATGCCAGCTCCTCAGAGAGAGGCAATGGAGGTGGCTGCTCTCTGCCCTGAGGGCTTGGTGGCTTCTCTGGAGGAGCGTTAGGATCTGGAGATTAGTGTTTGCAAGAAGGAAAACCCAGTGAGTGCTCTGATTGTGTTAGGCCTTGTCTGTGCCCTCTCCCACCAGTCTTGGCGTCCCTCCAGCATTCTGCTTAACAGAAAGTGTTGTCCTTGCCTGTGAGTCCCCCCTAACATGCATCTCCCCTAGCAAGAGCCCAGCTGAAATGTTTTGCTGGCCCCCACATTTTGGCCAAGTGGAAGACTGCTACCAGCCTGGACCTGTCCTCAGCTCTCCCCAGGTGCTCTGCGTTAAATGCTCCGTGTGGGACCTTTACAAGCTCAGATGTGATGCCTGGAAGGGAAGATGCGTCAGGGAGGGGATCTGAAAGCTGCCTCCACCTCAGCAGGTGCCAGTTTGTTGCTGCCTTGATTTGTCTTCCCTGAGCAGTTTTTTAAGCAGGACAAACAGGAGGGAAATCTCCTTCTCTTTCCACAGCTGTAATTTGGGGTGAGAGCAGAACAAAAACGGACCCAAGTCGATGTGCTTGGCTGCTCTGAACAGCCTCTCAGCAACGGCTCTTCGCAGATGCAGGCACCTTTCTTTTTAGAATAACCACCCCAGACGCTTATGTGGGGGCAGAATTGGGCCTTTCTGCCCCCCTGTAGCACTCAGCTGACAGGTTCCTGAATGCACAGATGCCTTTGGGTTTTCCTGTTTGTCAACAGCCTGTTAGAGTACGTGAAGCCCTCTCTGTCCCTGCATGGCTGTGAGCACGCAGCAGGAGGGCTCTCTGTGGCTCTGCATGGAAATCCAGGTGTTCAGCAACTGTTGGCTAAGCTGGAAGTTCCAGTCCTCAGATTCAGTGTGGGCAAGAATGTTCCAGCTGGGAAGCCCTCTGGCAGCTCATGGAGAAGACTCTCCTTTCCTGAAATAATTGCCCCTTTTCCCCTTCAGCAGCTCTCCTGCCTCACTCGCCCCACGGCAGCGGAGCTGCTCGTGCTGTTGCCTCGCTTGCACGCGTGCTTTTTGGGCCAGCATCCAGGTGTCAGCTCTGCCCACGCTGTGGTCACATCTCACATCTCCCAGCCAGGCCTCCGTGCAGGGCCAGGCTGCCCGGCACACGCTGACGCCGGCGGTGGCTGAATGCAAGCCCCGAGGACCCTGCTGGGCCACGCACACCCAGCACAGCGGGAGGATGCTCCTGCCTGGGAAACAGGCAAAGCAGCTGGGGCAGCCACGTGAAGAGCAGGATGCGTGCGGTGCCTGTGGCTTGTGCTGCCACTGCCGAGGTTTGTCTGTGCCACCCGCCCCGGGGGGACAGTGAGGTGAGAGCAGACTGCAGCCACCTGGAGAGAACAGGATTGCTCTAGAGAGGAGCCTCTTCCTTTGCTCCCAGCCTGTTATTCCAAGTGCAAGACTTGGAAACATGGGGTTTGTTCCTGATGCTGGTACGGTGAGGGGTGTTTGTGTGCAGCTGAGAGCAGGGCAGAGCACAGCATCGCTGTGTCCTTCCAGAAAGGACTACGTGTCTAACAGTTACTGGCTACATTGATTTGGGAGCCCTTGCTGTATGCAGCTACTGCACTAGGAAACTCATACTACTTTGCTAGAATAAGAACTATCCTCTGCACCGACCCCTCAAGTCATGAACGCTGCACATGCTCAGCGGTAACATTGAGCTTCAGTAGCACTGGAGTCAGGTGGAAATTGGAACTGGAGACTGGGAATCCTTCCCAAGGATTGGCTGATAAATGGTGCCGGGATATGGCAGACTGCAGATCAGGTCTCATTTCTTGGGTGGGTTGCCCAAAGCACCCCTCAGAAACAAGGCAGGTGGGACCCTTTATCAGGAGTAGCGCTTGGTCAGCCACATGGCCATCTTCTCTGGAGCAGGGAATTGTTGCTGGAACAGGAGCACCATTTTGTTAGCTTGTTTGCTGTACTTGGGTGGTAGGAAACTCTGACTCGCATGAGTCAATAGTAAAGTCCATGGTGAAGGCTGGAGCTAGGCTAGGAGCTAAAGGGGACACGAAAGGCTTAATGCTGCAGCTCTTCCCCTGAGGTGCTGCGAAGCTGCAGCTTCATAGAGCTACATCGTTGTTCCAGGAGGCAATCTCCAGCTTGAACAGTCAACAGGGGAGCTTCAGGAGAGGCAAGACACGTGTTCAGTGTGTCAGTAAGACCAGTCAGCTGGGACTTGGTATGTGGGGTAGATTAGAAGCAGCCCTTCCCTCGGCTGGAGCTGTGGATTTGGACCTGGTGTTCACTTGTCAGCATCACTTGGATGACAAGCAGTAGTAGTCTGGGTCGGTACAGCACAGCAGTGTGCTAGTCATGGCAGGTGGGAAGTGTTATTTCCTGATGTTCACAACTACTTCTTGCTAGGTGAATTTTTGAGTCTTGGATAGTATCAGTGTTGTAGTCTCATAAAAGCAAAGGCAGGTCTGGAGAAAGAATTGCTGGGTTCAGAATTAGCTTAGGATTTTTTCCTAGAACACAGGTATTTAGGTGCATGTGTTTCAGGAATACCTTCACTGGAAAATGCATTTTTCAGATATTGCAATAGTTCAAAGTTTCTTTATGGTCAGCAGCTTGCTAGCCATCTCAGTTCTGCTTTTGCAGCATGTGCCCAGGTAAGCAGATCACGTTGTTGTTCTGAAGAGTGGCTGCAGCTGCGTGGCTGGAAGCTGCATAAGTGCAGAAGTAAGCTTGGCCACTTCAGCTGTTCTGCTCCACCACAGTGCTTAGCTGATCACAGCACGACTGGCCTGAGCTCAGTGCTGGGATGTGAGTCTTGGGCAAGCGTGGACACGGTATGTGCCACGGCTTCAGGCACGTGGCACTGTGCCCGTTATCTTCTGGGGCTGCATCTCCCGTGACGCAGGGTTACCCTCTCTGAGCCTGTGCTTACATGATGCCGTAGCTGAACAAGTCTGGCTCGGCCTGACCTGGCCAAGCCAGTCAGGACTGACGTCAAGCCTCTCTACCACCTTGTCCAAGCACCTCATGCCCTATTACAAGGAGGTTGGGTTTCAGAGATCGCAGCTGAGTCAGCTGACAAAGTTGCTTACAAGTCTTCAAAGATGCTGATTAAGTGCTGGAACAAGTCCCAGGCCTTTCGGTCTGAGGGCTTTGACAGAAGCCCTGTCTTCAGCCAGCAAAGATCCACAGAGTGCAGGTGACTGCAAGGCGAATGCAATGCTTGCTGCAGGCCTTTCCTCTCGTACCCTTTTAGGGTATCTTGAGAGAAATTAATTTTATAGTGAGGGAGAGGGCTAAATAAGCCTGACTTTTGTGACTCTGCTCCCCTGGCCTTACATCTTTGCATTTATCTTCAAAACTGTTTCCAGCTGCATTTCAACCCCCTTTGTAACTGCTGTCTGTGAAGCAAAACATGGAGGAACTCTGGGTTTGAGATGGAGCAGGTGTTGTGAGACGTGTTTGTTTTCTAGTGAGATTTTCACCTAGTCTCAGCTCTGCTTTGTTTATCGGCTGCTTTACGCTGGTGCCCATGTCCCATTACGTGGGTGGGATTGTGCTTCTTCTGGTAAGATGCTGGTGGGTCTTCTTGCCTCCCCTTTGGCCTTCCTCAGCTCCTAAGACAACGATTTAGGAGATGGTTTGGGGAGGACCCAGAGCAGCCTTTAACCTCTGCCTTGTTATTTTCCCTGTGCGACGGCTTTTTCCCTACGTTGTGCGCTAGGAAGGCGACAAGCTGCGGTGGTGCTCAGAGGCAGGCGAGCGCTGGCCGCCAGGCAGGGCGTCCTCAAGGAGATGGGGCAGCTGCGCTTGCCCCTGGTTGCTGCTCCATGGCCGTGAGGCTCCCGGGAGGAGGAGGGCAGCCCGAGGGGCAGCCTTTGGCACTTGCAGAGGTGCAGGTTAGTCCGGCTGCCATCCCCTGTGTGGACACGGTCACTGCACCAGCAGGGAGAGCAGTGCGGAGCAGCCCTGTGTCTGTGTGCTGAGGCCAGCAGGCCGCAGCGGGAGATATGGGGCAGCAGCGCACGGGGGCCTCGCTCAGCGGGGCCGGCGCTCATGGCAGAGCCAACAGCCCTACCCAGGCCACAGCGGCCAGGAGCTGCGCCCTGGGACCCCCATGAACCCTGTGAGCCCCACAGGCCTGTGCTCCCCCAGCTGCTGCTGCTCCCCCAACTGCTGCTCTGCACCCCCTTTGCAGCAGCCCTGCAGCCCAGACGTGCTGCCCCCGCGCTGCCGCTGTGCAGAGCTCCTAGGTGCAGAGCTCTCCCCTCTCCCCCTGCTGCAACCCAGACCTAAAATAGCCCCATAGCTTCACTCGCTCCCCTGCTTGGCTCTGCTCCAGGCTCCACTTAGCATCAATTATTCAGCACTGACTTGCTGATGTACTGTTTAGGCGCAGGGAGCGCTCAGCCCCTGCCCAGGGCAGGCGGCGAGGCCGAGAGCAGCGGAGTGCAGCAGGAAGGTGGGCAACGACGAGCCCAGGTGCTTCGCCAGGGCGAGGGGCGGCCTCTCGCGCCTGTCCCAACTCCTGGCACTGCTGGTGGGGTCAGGGCTCCTGCCATCCCGTCAAGAACAGGAGGCCAAGGAGGCTGCAGGTGGCCGTCGCCTACGGCTGCTGCTAGGACAGCTGCCCTTCTCCCACTGCCGCGGAGCAGCCCTGCCCTGCGGGGCCCCGGGAAGGGGGCGATTCTTGGGCAAAGCCCCAGGAAGAGGGATGAGGAAGATGGCAGTTCAAAGGGCAGAACTGGGCAGGAAAGTGCTTGACAAGCCCAGGCCCCAGATGCCTCTGGCAAAGCCTGTGCTTGACAACAGCAAAAGGTCTGACAGTAACTTGGGGCCTTTTTAAATGATTGAGTGAGCCAAGGCTGGGTGTTTCGGTGAGGAACAGGAGGCTCTTCGTGTGCATCGCTCACCTCCTCTCCCGAGGGAGGCCCCTGCCGAGCCGGCCCCAGCGCTCGGTCAACAGCCGCTGCCGCCCGCACCCTCAGAGAGCGGCGCGCGCCCCAACGCGGGAGCCCTCCCCGCAGCGTGGGGCCGCCCTGTGGCAGCCGAACGCGCTGCCGGGGGCAGGGTCACACGGTGCTGGCGTCACGGCCCCGGCCCACGCTCTGGCTCAGCGCGCGCCAACTGCGGGTGCCACGGGAGCCGATAGCGGAGCTGCTCCATGCGGCTGGGAATGGGCACGGGGCCAGCTCACCGGGAGAGACACTGTGCCTTTCCTGAAAGGGATGTTTCCCTTTCCAAAGGGAGCCTGGCCAGGGCTGCTGTCAGGCTCCGCTGCTGCTGAACGGCGGGGTAGTTCCAAGCTGGTCCGAGCAGGCCCCGACCGAGGCAACCGAGATGGCCCATGCGAGCGCACGGCCGGGTGCATTGCTGGCAGCTGGAAGCGGGAGGAGAGGCTCGCTGCTCTTCGGGACGCAACATGTTCACTGTTCCAACCATCGTCTTGTTAGGGCAGCTTTCCCTTATGGGGAGCCACAGTGATGCTGAGTTTGACAGCCCAAACCCACAAGGCCTGGGAACACTGCAGGGGAGGAAGCAGGGGACGTGATGGGTGCTGATGACAGCAAACAGCTCAGCTCAGAAGGCTGCACCTGCAGCAGGTGCCGCTTCTCACCGGTGGCACCAGCGGCTGCCATGAGCAGCACTGAGCCCCGGCCCGCAAGGAGATCTGCCACGGCGAGTTGTCCCCAGGGCCTGCAGGAGCTGCTTCTTTCCACCCTCTGTCCCATCAAACCTTTTCCCAGGTTCTTCCTTGGCACTGAGCTGAACTCGCAGCTGGAGCTCCCTGCTAAAGCAAAGCCCAAGCGGCGCTGCTGCAGTGTCCTTTCCCCGCAGGATGCGCCAGGACCTGGAATCAGAGCACGCTGCAGCCATCGGATCAGCAAGCCAGGACAGGAAGGCTTTATCCCAAAAGGGGCTTGCTCTCCCCTGCTGCGGTGATGCCCCTCAGCACAGCCGCGAGCTGGGGAGCAGGGCCAGGAGACACCAGGATGCGGCCAGGAGGCTTCAGCCATGCCACCTGGGACACCTGCTTTAGACAAACGTCTCCGCCGCCTGCGCACACGCAAGCGCACGCCCTCATGCACGTAAGGGAAGCGCCAGGCCCTACCCTAAAACCTGAGCGTTTTCCCACGCGAATGCTCCCAGCTGCAAGCAGGGAGCCTTTCCCCATCCTACCTCTGCCCTCAGTGGCAGGCAAGCAGCCCAGCCAGCAGAGCTGAGAGCCGACAAGGTGAGGGCTGCAGGGAGCAGCGGGGACTGCGCCAGGTTTTGTTGATGTAAGAAACCTCCTAGAGCCAGTTTTATGCTAAACTTCTTTAACCATTCTCATTACAACCATGTAAAACACAGCACTGAACACTATGTACAGTCTGTCTGGGTCAGAGTAAAAAGCAACAATGGACTTTGTCTTCCAAACTTTCTTACAAAACACAAGGGCAGAGCACAGATGTAAAAATGGTTTTAAGTAGCAATTATAATACATTAGAAAGAGTCATGGAGAAAGCGTTCCCCGCTGTAAACAAGAAGAGCAATTAAAAACAAAAGCCAATGGTAGCAGATCTATCAAAGTGCACAGAAGGGACACTAACCTCCACGCCACAGCCCTGCCACGGGGCCAGCTCCGCTCTGGGACTCCTGCGCGGGGCTCACCCCAGCTGCTCAAAGTGCTCAGTTACAAAACAAAAAACAACCCGCAACATTTGTCGCTCGAACTAAACGGGTTGGTCAGCCAGGTAAGAGCTATCCGGGACTGCAAGGCCAAAGAAGGGGCGGGGGAGCAGTTTTCCTGAGTTTACTTGCAATAACACTGGGTTTTGCTACGGGTTTGAGGCTGTTTTAAGGAGTTTGGTGTAGGAGCAAAAGGAGCTTTGCCTGGTGCTTGTCCTGCTGTCCTGTCACCCCTCTGATTCCTGCTCAACTTCCCTTCCTTGCCCCAGAGAAACAGCTGAGGCCGGGCCTCGTCCCACCTCTGCTGCCACAGAGACCTTTCTGGAGCCGCTGGGAGAAGGCAGAGAATCCGTGCCTAGAGCAGCGGGCTGCTCTTGCAGGGGCCCCGTGCAGCGTGTTCTCCTGCACCACAGGGGAGCTGGTGACGCGCGGACGGTGCAGGGGCTGCGCGCAGGAAAGCAGCGCCACAGGCTCGAGGGCGCCTTTGCCCAGGGATGCTCTTCGCATCCCTGCCAGAGCAAGAGAGGGCAGAAACCACCTCTGCGCTTGGCCAACAAGCGGATAATGTGGCAGCTCTTTAAAAAAATCACATCAAATCCCCTACCTAAGAACATAAATGCTGCAAACCTCCCTAGACACGTCCTGGCTGGGGAGTCAAGGAGGCATGCAAGGTGGCCAGAAATGAGGGCAAAGGGGCTTTTGCTGGCCCTTTTGCCTGTAGGGTCTGCAGGATCCTCTGCGCGCCCCACGGAGAGGGTGAAGCTTCAGCCCCAGCAGCCGAGCCCCAAGGAGTGCGGCGGCCGCCCGGGGGCTCTCAGCACCCTTCGCTTCCTAGCTGAGGGTAACTGCTACCAGTATGAACCACCACCCTGGTGCTCTAACAGACACGTGTCCAACTCCTGCACCATCACCGGAAGAGAACTATGCTAAACTGAAAACACTTAAGCACCTTTGCCCTTAGGGTGACCTGTGGCGTCTCCAAACACAAACACTGAGCACCTGTGCAGCACCTCTCCTCAGAGCGCGTCCCCAGCAGCAGCTCGCGGCTCCTCACACCCCTGTGAGGTAGTTAGGACCGACCCTGCTCCCTGCACGGGCAGGGAAGACGGGCAGGTTCGGAGGCTCCTCCACAGCCCATGTGGGACCTGGTCAGAGCAGGGGTTGCTACAGGAGCCAGGCTCTGGCCAGCTGCGCCCAAGGGACGGTGGTGAGTGCCCTCGACACCTGTGCCTGCCATCAGTCTGCACCAGTGCACAGACAACAGCCCACGGCCTCCCCAGGGACTTAGAGAAGTCTCCTTCAGGCCTCCCCGAGGTTTAGTGGAAACCTCCTTCAGGGCTCCCAAGTGGGGTGGCCATCAGTCCATGAGAGAAAAGCCAGTTTGGAAAGTCACCTCAAACCTTACGTGAGCTACGGCCCAGGTTCTCCAGCGACAGAAGGGACAGGCAGCTTGTGCAGCCCCAAAGGTGACACCTGAAGCGAGCGTGTCGGGGCAGGAGTCTTCCCTGCTGCTCTGAGCAAGATGCTCTTAATGAAATCTCTTCGCCTGTAGGGGCGGAGCAGCTGCTAGGGAATGGGGACACGGGTTTGGACCACTTTTTTTCAGGGGCAGAGACAAGGATCCCAAGGGGTGCTGGGGAAGAGGAGGCCTTTCCACAGCACAAAGGGAAAGCAGATCCAGGCACCCCTCAGGTGTCTCCGCAGCAATGAGCTGCTGCAGTGCCCATATTCCATCCTCCGTGCCCAAGTTTCCTTTCTTGTTTACGGCTGCTGGTTCCAGGCAGTGCTAAAGCAGAAGGGCCAAGAGCAGGTTCTGCAGGGCAATGTGCTCGCCCTTGTCACCTCTCGTAGCATTTGCACCCGTTGCTCAAAGCAGAAGGTGGCTTTGGCTCGTGCGCTGCGGTCGGGCACCGTCGCACCTGCAGCACCCGCCAGCGATGGGCAGAGCCCAGCGCAGCTGAGCGCCGCCCAGCTCTTCACCAAAGAGCCGCCTCCTCTCCCCCTCAGGCGATGGCCAGGGAGCAAGCCGGCCCGCTCTCCTGCCACCTGCACGGGACAGGCCGCCAGAAAGGCCCCTCAGAAGCATCCCTAAAAGATCAGATTCAACCTCCATCGCTGTCCTCAGCACCTCAAGAACTCCAGGAAAAAAAAATTTGACCGAGCAACCAGTGCTCTGGCGCTAGAGGCTGTCCGGGAGAGGCCACATCCCACCTCGCTCCGCAGCCTTCCCAGGGGTCATGGCAAGAGACCCGCTGGGAGCAGGGGAGCCCAAGGCCGCTAACCTCGCCGCCGGGGCTGGTCGCTGTAGCTGCACAGACAGCGCCAGGGCACCAGCTGCGCTCTGCAGGGGCCAGGAATTGCATAGACTACTGAGCAGGCTGGTGCATGCCGTGCGGAGGCTGCACGGCCCCCTCTGAAGGGCTGCTGCCTGCTGCGGTGTTGAAAGGAGAAACACGACTGCTACAGAGGCCTTTGAGAGAAGTGCCGCTGGCCACGCACATCCTCCTTTGCAGAGAAAGGCCCTCTCTGCTATCCCAGACCCTCACGCATTGCACTTGCCTCCATGGCCAGGGCTGCCTGGCTCAGGCTGCGAGCCAGACCACGCAACAAGCCAGCGCGCCTCGCCCCCTCTCCGGAGCAGCGGGGCCTTCAAAGTTCCTGGGAACAAGCAAACGTAAAAGCACTTCCCACTTTGTCCATAGAAAAGAAACCATGGAGGAAGAACAAAACTGCATTTTAGTGCCTCGGGGCGCTGTTGGTGTCCTGGTGGCTGCAGCTGCATCTCCCCCTCGCGCTCGGCACACCGGTGCCTCCCTGCTCCGTGCAGGCTGCGTCCTTGCCTGACACAGGCGTCCCGCGTGGGCACCTCCAGCACCTGATTCCTCTGCCTGCCCTCCCCTGTTCCCTGCTAAAATGTCACCGATTTGGGCAACTGTGCTGGGGGACAGGAGTCTGCATTGAAATTGCTCTCTGAGTGCGATTTGGTCACCTTTGGTGGCAGTTTTGGTTTGGGGCTCAGGGGAGGCCGCAGTGCTCTCTGTGCAGTCAATAATCTCTGGGTGCCTTCGGGGGCGCCCTCAAGGTCCTCTGGAGCCGCAGAGGTGGCCCCCGGGGCCCGGCCAGGCTCTGGCAGGGGCAGTGCCACCTGCTTCCTGTTCAGCAGGTCCTGCTCGGTCGCGTGGGCCACGTGCAGGGGGGTGGTGGTCTTCACAACGGCATAGGGGCTGTTGCCGTCGGCGCACGGGGAGGGCAGCAGCTGTGGGCAGCCCCATGCCGCTGTCCCTGCGCCGCTGCCCGCTAAGAGGGGCTCGCTGCCGCCGGGCGGCCTGTGCAGAGCCGCCACGCCGAAGGCTGCGGAGCCCAGGCCGCTGCGCACGGTCGCCGTTTCCACGGTCCCTGGGCCGTTCTGCTGCAGTTTAGCGAGCTCGTCCACGGAGGCAGACTTGAGTGCCAAGTGTCTGAAGTCTGCTCTGTCCAGCTGCACCGCTCTGCCCCGCTGCTCCGTGCTGGCCCCCCATGAAGGAGCCGCCTTCTCCTGGCACTCGCTGCCGGGGAAGCGCTCACACTGCAGCACATCTGAGAGCTGCTGCCTGCTGCCTGGCAGAGGAGCAGGGAGGGCATCCAGGGTGCTCTCGTTACACAAGGGAGCTGCTTGTTGTTCCTCTGGCAGACTGCAAGCAGCCAGATTTGCCTGCGCTGCTGGGTGGTCCATATTGCAAAGCTGCTCAGGCAATGGCAAAACCTCTCCAGCTGGCAGATCTACAGAAGAGGTGGTGGTGCTCGAGTCTGGAGGACTTGGCACGTTTTGGAGAGAAGAGTCTAAGGAGCTGGCCGGGGTGGGAAGGGAGAGGGCTTGGCTGGGTGATCCGTGCTCGGCTAGGGCATGGCTGTGGCCGAGGACGGGCAGGCCCGCGGAGCAGCTCTCGGCTGGTGACTGCGCGGCTGTGGGGCCAACGGCTCCAGTCGTGCAGCCTACAGGGCCTGGCGGGCTGTTCTGCTCCTCCCCTGGACACCCGCCGGGCGCAGCACGCGGGCTCCCAGGCTGGGCAAGGTCCCTGCTCACACAAGCATCACCTTGGCTTGCCTGGGAGCTTCGCATCTCGCTCGCCTCCTGAGCAGGGGGCTGCTGTGCCGGGATCTCACGGGCAGCTTTCTCGGGTGATGCCACCTGATCATCCTCTAGAGGCTCTTCCTTGTCCTGGCTCTCTGGTGGGCACAGGGGGCCGTCTGCTGCGTTGGCTGGTTGGCTGCGCTGCAGAACAGGAGTCCTCCTCGCCACTGCCACGTCACTGCCGTCAGCGGCCGCTTCTCCTGGAGTCCCAGGGCTTCTCCTGGGGGAGGAGGGCTGCGCAGCCTCCCTGTCCGCGGGGCGCTCACCCACGACGCCGTTCTGGCCAGCGGCCTTCACCGCCACGCAGCTGAGCGAGAGCTCCAGGCCCAGTGGTTTCCGTGGGAATTCCTCAGGCTTTGCTACATGCAAGGGAGGGGAGAGGAAACAAAGCAAGCTAAAAAACACCAGACCACACGTTACTTCCCTCTCCACCAAGCACTTTACCCAGGACGCCCTGTCCTGCCCCCAGGGAAAGATCCAGGCAGCCCACGGTCCTTGGCAGCAGCACGAGGCAGCTCTGCAAGCCGGTGGGTCTCTAGCACTGGTGTCCTGTCCTGCCATTTTCCCTTGCCCACCTTTTGCCAAGTCCCAGATGTTTCCCTCTGCTGTTTTTCTGCAAATTTCTAGTGCCAGGAGAAGAGCCCATGGGGGCTGTATGCCCTGAGGGCAGCCAAGTGCTGCTGAAGGAGCTGAGGCTCAACTTGTATTTAAGGAAACCAAAGCTGTTGAGCTGGTGGTCGCCCACTCTAGCCTGGCTGACACCGAAGCAGTCTCACACATGCAGTGTGGGCCTGGTCCTAACACCTCTTCACCTGATGAGTAATCATGAAACAAAATGCAACAGAAACTCAGGGGACAAGGAATTCACAAGCCCTTGCTCATTAAAAACACTACCCTCTGCCTTGCAGGACATTTTTTACCACCGAGTTATTTCCTCCTTTGTGCTCTGCTCACCTAGTTACTAGTAACCTGAGAAGGCAAGAGTGAGCCTAGAGTGGTCTAACCCAGTTTGAGGCACTTTGGCTTTCTACCCTTACGAAGACAAACCTCTGAGCTGCAAGGCAGGACAGAAAGCTGGCAGAGCAGGGACATCACAAGACACTGACCCCCACGAGGCGGCAGAGGTGTCAGCACCCTGGGGCCACGGTGTGGCTGGATCCTGTAGGGCACTGCTGCACCGGGTGCAGACCCTGCCGCTCTGCTTGGCGTACCTGGCGGGGGGAGGTCGAACTTCATCTTGCGCAGTTCGCTCATGGACACCTGCAGCTGCTCAATCACAGCATCATCTTCGTACTGCAGGGAAGCAGCAGTCTTCTCCTGCAGGAATTCCCGGAGATCTTCCAGGGACATCTTCAGCAAGCGCTCTAGGCAACGGCAGAAAACACAGCAAAGTCAGCAGGGTGGCACGGCCAGCTCACCAGGGTTTCTTGCACGAGAGGAGGCAGCAGGACAAAGCGTTGTTTGCCGAGCCAGGGCTCTGCTGCTCTGAACAAGTCAGCGCTCCGGCCTGTGAAAGTCTGGACACGTTTGCATCAATCCCGCTTTTCCTTCAGGGTTGCCCGTCTCAGGCCTTGCTCTCACCCACACTTACGCACCCCACCAGGAAAGTCCTTTGAGCAGCTGCCTAGCAAGAGCGAGGGGACAACATGGCTGTGGGTGGGAGTTTGTAGGTCAGGCACCACTAACACTAGCTTTTTTTTGGAGAAGTTCTCGCTGGTACCTCTAGGAGGAGGAAAAGCTCCAGGAGACAGACCCCAAGCGGCAGGCGAACAGCTGCTCTCCTGCCACAGGGTTAGGATATCCTGTCTTGCCAGGGCTGCAGAGCCGCCTTGCGGCCTGGGGCAGGCCGCGAGAAAGCAGCTTCCCACTTTCTCATGAGGCGGCCTGGCTCGCCTTGAAGGTATGTGCATCTCATGACAGCAATGGCACCAGCTAACATTATGCAAGGAAAACACGTTTGGGGCATTTCAGAAGTATTTTAAAGACGTATTAATGATTTTATTTCTTCATCCACAACCTTTTGAGGAGTCCTTGGCTTAGTTGGATTGTCCAATTAAAGCTACAGGCAGCTTTCTGAAGCAATGCCAGGTTTCCATCCCTTTTGCCCTTCCTGGCAAACGAGGCACCATCTATATTGGTACCTCTGAACCGGGGCTGTCACAGGTGCAGTGGCCCCCAGTGCCCAGGCAGCGGTGAGGGTGATGGCGCAGTGAGTAAGAGGAGCTACCCAAAGGCACAGTGCGGCCTTTGGACAGCAGCGCAGACCCAGGCTAACACCCAAGTGCCCCTCTTGTGCTGCAGGGCTACGCAGCAGCTCATCCCTTCAGAGCGCGGCCTGGCCTGGGAAGCAGGGGGTTCCCACGGCCAAATTGCCACCACTCACATGTGTGTGCCAGGCTACGCGACGGGGCAACCACAGCCCCACAGCATCACCTCTGCAGTGCGGGGCAAGCGGGGAGTTCTGCGGGCATCTTACTTTTGTGCAGCTTGAGTATTGTGTAAGCCATGGCCGTCAGGACCCGCTCTCCTTCCAGGATGTAGATGTCCCAGAGCCGCAAAGTGAGAGTGAAGGGCGTCTGCATCGAACACACAAGCCCAGCTCGTCAGGCAACTCAGAGACTTCTTCCCAGCGTGACTCTAGTTGCACTGACTTGTGCAGTGACACACGCAGAGGTTAGTGGCATAAGTAGTGGCATAAATTTGCCCATGTGCACTGAAACACCCAGCAGACCAAGGCACTTGCTGTCCAGGATTCATCTAGAATCAGTATCCAAAATTACAGAGCAACCCACTTCCCAGGGAGATCCGTGAAGATTTTGGCAGCTCCCCAAAACAGAAGTTAATCCTGATCCTCCTGTGTCATTTAGGTTCAAATTTAGGATTCTCGGCTTCTCCAGAATCTGGCACAACTGATCGTGACAGCTCATTTACTGTAGATTACAGCCATTTTAAGGAGTTTGCATTTTACACAGCTTCTGTCCAAGGAACACAAAGCTCTCTACGAACACAATCAATTCCCTCCTGAAGCAAGAGCTTGTCCTCTGGTTTACAAGAGATAGGGAAGGCACTGTGGACATCCAGATGTAACAGATGTTACCAAGTGCAGATCTTTCTGCGAGCATAAGGCTGCCCCTAAAAATATGGGAGCATTGGCTCGGCATTGCCAAATTACCTCTGGACAAATCAGCATAATTTTCTCATACTTTCATGTGTCTCCAGTGCTCAGGCTGCTCATTTGTGTGCAACTCCTGTAGTGCAATTTGTTCAGGTTTCTGCCTCAAGCTCTTCTTCTCCATACATGTTTCCAGAGCCAAAGTGAGGTTAATTGCCTCTGCAAGCGTTCAGCAGTGCCAGTGGGCAAGAGAAAAATCTCTTTCAATTCAGAAGATTAGACCTTTGCTCTAAACCCCTCTCCCAGCTATTATTTATAGTGTGGCAGTCAAAGCTGGCTTGTCATCAGCCTTGAGCAGCGTGCAGTTATTTTTAGCTTCTCCCTTGTTAAAATTTCTGCCTTATGAAAATATGTCTAGTATCCTGCCTCATAAATATTAGTATCTTAAAATTAAGATTCTGTCTCAAAATTCAGTAATAAGATGAGCAGAATTCACCACACGCACAGGTGGTACAGCAGGAAATAACCGACAAACAACACTCACCCGGTCGATGAAACACTGCAGGAACCATTTGGTCGTGTAAATCCCCGTAGTCATCTGTTCCTTGTCCTAGGAGGAGACAGCAGAGACATGTGTTTCACCTGACAGGCTGCTGGAGGGGCTTTGGTGAGGTGGTTGGTTCATTAATGCTGGATTCTGGGTCTGGAGGCTCTTTTCTGCTCCCTGCATCACTGTCTAAACCCAGCACGGTCACTGCTTTAAGCCAATCCTGAAGTCCCAGTTTGGCCCTTTACCCAAGACAGTCACTGGATGCACTTTTCACTGTGGTCATGACTGGAGCCTGATTTCAGCTGCTGCAGACCTTCAGAGAGAAATTTCCATCAAACAGTTTACTGGGCTAACTTCTACTCCAGGAATTTACAAAAACCTTCCAGGAGCCAAAACCCACATTCTCCTTACCAATTAATGTTTCTGTTTCCATAGCAATCCTCATTCAGGCCTCCCAGAGTGCCACAAGAATAATTTGCAACGAGGCAGTCCACACGTTAACCTGCAGCTGTAGCGCGAGGCCCATCCTGTTTGCGCTGCCTCGTTCACGCGCGCCGGCTCCG
Organism: Crypturellus tataupa; assembly: GCA_034781795.1. Lineage (NCBI taxonomy): Eukaryota > Metazoa > Chordata > Aves > Tinamiformes > Tinamidae > Crypturellus > Crypturellus tataupa. Next base: position 865,852 of record JAWLRI010001056.1, on the reverse strand, counting down.
TCGGCACAACCGCCTGGTTAAGGAGTCGCGCCCTGGCACCCCTGGATCCATCGCAGGCTGCTGGCTCTCCTGGTGCCGCGTACCTGGACGCCCACCCGGGCAGACACACGCTGGAGCCCGACCCCAGCCCTCTCGACAAGCGCTCAGCTAAGGCAGCGCCTGCTAGCGGCAAGCTCCCGCTGGGATGGCTACAGAGAGCGCGGCCAGTACAGCATGGACCTGGCCCCTTCGCACACCCTGCGGAAGGGAAGAGGTGCCTGGTTTTGCAGGGAGCACACGCTACTCTCCAGCAGGGCAGATGCACATACCGCTACCTGCTGACTCCTAGAGTGTCTTAATGAAGGTATTTTTTTTTCCAGTTGCCTGGGATTTGAGTTATTCCCTCCTCCCTTTCCTCCTCAAATGGCTATAATTAAGTAAGAACCTGTCCTGGCGCTGTTCTGCGTACACAGCCCAGGCTGGCTCCTTCGCAGCATGAGGCAGGAACCGTTTCAGCTGGCAGCACTGTGGACAGCTTTGCCTGGAGCCCCTCAGGAGCACAAGAAACCTTCAGAGCGTCTGGCCCTCAATACCAAATGTCTGAGGCAAATGCAGGGTGGGGAGGAGGGAAAAAAAAAAAAAAAAGAAAAAAGAAAAAAA
>JAWLRI010001056.1:837340-865113 GCA_034781795.1 Crypturellus tataupa | reverse complement strand
CTGCATGGAGGCAAGACTTGACACGATATAAGGGAAGTTAATCAGAAAAAAAAAAAAAAAAGAAAAAAGAAAGAAAGGGTGGGGGGATCCAGGGAGCAGGTGTTGCAAAATAGCTGCCTAACTGCTGGTCTGCAGCTGATGCTCCTGCAGCTGCTCTTCTAGCTGACAAATGGGCTCCTGCCATGTGCCCAGGGGAACAACTGGATGTGTGGGGCCAGGCGGCAGCCCGTCATGTCTCGCACTGCTGCCTCCCTGCTGCAGGGAGTCTCCTGCCTGCCTCACAGCACAGCGGGCCAGGGCGATGGGAAACGCAAACACAAGGCTAGCAACCATCCAGGAAAGACTGGAGACACTCCAGTATCACCCTTCAGGTTTCATGACCAGGCTAATAATGTACCAAGGCTTCACTGCTGAATGAAGTAGGCTCCTTTTGCCTGCAGTCTATAAATCCTCATGCCTGGCTGTCCTAGGGAAGCCTTGGGACCTTAGCACTTCCTACACCAATGTGCATATCAAGCACCAAACAAATGACAGCCATTCACCTCCACAACATTCACAGATGAGCCACTTATTACGTATCTGCCTTTCCATGGTTGAAATGGTTGCATATGACTCAAAGAGGGCTTGATAGAACATTACCTTGATTGCTTTAACATTAAAATGTGACATTAGCGTGAAAGACTGATAGCAAAGCATTACCATGTGCTTCTTCAACTTTGGAAACAGTTTGCTTAAAATCTGCTCGTGATGAGCTTGAAATCTCTGCAGCTTTGGGAACCCAGGAATGAAAAAACCTTAACAAGAAAAAGACACAGAAGAAAAAAAATGAGAAAACCAGTCAGAGGGGGAGCTTGATTTTCAAGCAAGATCATTGCCTGCATTGCCTACTGAAGTTGGGGGACCTTGCAGGGAAAGAATATCTTGCAACTCTTCTGTTTTCATTCTTTTATTTGGGCTACATCAAACACCTGCACAAACCACCCCATTGCACCCCGATTGAAGCATCTAAACCTGCCCCTGCAGAGGAGACAGACCTGCACTTCCCATCACCTGCCCAGCTGAGACTAGACCTGGTGTCTGCTGTTAAAAGACCTCACTGGAGCTGGGTCAGGCACTTTTCTTACCTGGCAACACATTATCATCTCACATCTCAACCAGGCTGGACTGTCACATCCCAATATCCCATCATGTTCCCTCAAAAGTGGTGCTTTAGCAGTGAGTGTGAAGTAACATTAGAACTGGGCAACCTGAATCAGAGTTTCACCACTGAGGCCGTCTTAAAATGGCAGACTGTAAAGCCTCACCCTCCATTCATAAAATAATCTGTGTGCACAGATTGCTTTGAACCACAAATAATAGGAAACGACCTTTAATGTGGTTAAAATAATACATTATATTTTGTAGCCATACAACTTAATAAACATAATAGGGAATGTAGCTCATGGCGTGTTTAAAACAGAGCATTACATGGTGCTCTTGGATATACTTCTGTTAGACTTCCCAAAAACTCATAACCTTGAATTAATTGATTGCCAAGGGCAAGGCACTCCGAAGGAAAGGTATCACCTCAGTAGAAGTGTTAATTACTAAGCATTAAAGTTCAGCAAAGATAAAGCACATTTCTCTTATGCATCTGTCAGCCTCCAAGTGGGAGATTCAGCTCTGTACATAGCTTGCTTTAGCGTGTAAATAAACCTTACCTGCTTTAAAGCAGCACATAGCAGCCATAGGGAAAACAAGGCTCTGCTGACCAAACAGAGAGCAACCTGCAGCCTTCCCTCAGCAAACACCCATGGGCAGCATCCTGCCCCGTCCACTCCCAGGCCTTACCATGCATCGCATGCCGCTGGTTGGTTAGCAGCTGTGCCAGTGCCCAAAACGCATCCTCTTCATTCAGATACATCAGCAGGATGGCTGCAATCTGACTCATCCCTTGGCAGTAGCTCACTTCCTGCAAGAACCAAGAGGGGCACATGTGCTCACATGCCGCGTTCCTCCGCGCGGCAGCAGCCAGCAAGGCCTGCGTGCAGCTGTGCTTTCCTCCGGGCCAGGTTTCAAGACCCTGGCAATGTTGTTGCTTGCAAAAGACACGCGTGGGACGTGCGGAAAGCGCCAGGGAGGAAGCAACAGAATTCCCCAAGCCCTCTGCAGAGCCAGTGCTACTCTGCTCCATTGCTCAGCCAGAGCTGTCAGAAGCAGTTAAAGCTGCCTGTGCCTTCCTGTTGTGTTTCAAAGTGCCACTTATTTATTTATTTACTATCCCCAAATTTAGAGCTCCCATAGGGTAAATATACTATGTTCTACAGAGCCTCAATTGCAAAGCTTTAAAATCTCTGGGTACCTTCACAGGATGGGTAAAAACCACCACATGAGCTTCTCCCTCTTCTCTCCCATCTAAGTGGGGCACTTTTTTTGTGCTCACCTCAGTGGGAGTCGAGACTTTACTGGGACCTCTGAAAAACCTGACTGAATTTGCATCATTGGTTGAACAGCACCGTCAAAATGTTCATAACAGACTTTAAAGGTGTCAGACCTCAGGGACGACTCGTTGCACACACCGGGAGGCTTTACATCAGCCCAGAGCACTCGGATCCCACCCCTGCTTGGGCTTTCAGCTGTAACAGCTGAACTGGGAGCCTGGACCTGGCTGGTTAAGGGCTCTGCTTTGCTTCTCAAGGTCCCAGTCTGCCCCTGTCGAGCTGCCTGTGCTGGGTGATTCCCACCGTGGGACATCTCTGACCCAGTCCCACCAGCACAGCTTCCAACCGCAGGGCGAGGTGAAATAAATGCAAATCTCAGCTGCAAAAAGCCAATTCCCAAGTAGCGCCTGCAGCTATTTCAATGAAAACAGCATGCGGCTCTGATGCTATTTTAGATTCCCTTAGCCACGCAAGCAGTGAAGCAATTAAAAAAATAATAATCTGGTAAACCTTTGTGTCTGAGGCAAGAGGAAAGGAAGGATCTGTCTCTTTGGCTGCCACCCTGTGCAGTCTGCGCCTCCTGGCATAACTGTCCCCTTCTGGCAGGGTCTGCAGCTAATTTAAGCCTATTCTGCCTGTGTCCCTAGCTAAAAATGAATCGTTCACTGCAATAAACCAGTGTTTTCAGCAATGATGATGCTATTCATGATGCTATAGACAAGTTCTTTGACTGGCCTGTCACGGAAGTCAAAGAGCAAATTCTTGTCCCATGCTGACACTCATCCAAATCAAATCACAAGATACTGTTTAACGGTGAGAAAAATGAAGAAGGGAATGAAACAGCATGAAAAATCCAGCACTTATTCTGCCGACAAACAGGTTCCATTGCAGCTCCCTCTACAAAGTTGTGCTCAAGAGTCAAACTGGAATCCAACACAGGCTCCATGAGGAAGGTAAGCAGTGGCTGCAGGTTAAATACATCAGCTCAGATTCGCTTTAATTGGGCTAACTTACTACTTACAGTGTTATAAACTGAGTACGCTGACAGCACGTGGAACAGCGCCTGTTGCCTGGGGACAAAGGAGGACATGAAAACACCTAAGTGTGAAGTCTCACACGTAAGCACAGAGCAAAAGCTTTAAAAATAACCAAACTTATGTCTTTTACAAGTTCCCTGTGAGAGGAACTTTGCACAAACAAGTACCCAGCTGCAAGCACCTCTGCAGGCAGCTGGAATGGGTCTGCTTCCTTCTGTGGAGCTGCACCTGGAGCTACACAGAGCAGGGCTGACCTAGGCTGCTGCATCAGCACACGGCCCAGGAGGGAAGTCGTGCACATCTCCACAGGCACCCACACATTCCCTTTTCAACACACCTGCTCTTCAGGTTTGGCTTGGTGGAGAATTTTGTTGCCTTTTATAGATTCACAGCAACCCAGATATTACATGTTATAAATCCCAGGGGTAAAATTCTGTCACCATTATTTAGTAAATTTCTCCTTTCTCCCTTCACTCCTTGCTAAAGGAATCATAATTGTGTATATGATAATATATGATAAACATGATATAGATAAGCAGTGCAGATATCCCTATGTAGCATGTTTCTGTGCGAGCATCAACCCTAAGTGTTTAGGGAAACCATATTGCATCTCACCCAATTTCTCCCCAATTTCTTTAAACTCATCCATTTTAGAGACCACGGAGGCTGAGGCTTGCCCAGACTGCATGGTCTTGCCCCAGACCTCTGCCTTCTCACACAAGCCTCCCTCAGCTCCGGACCTGAGGTTGGTCCAGTTTGGACCTGCCCAAAGAGCAAGCCAAGAGAGAAATCCATGAAATCCGTAACCTCTGTCCATAGCCCTGTTGGCTCATGGCACCAGCCCAAGCCATCCCTGTGCTCCATGGCCTGCTGAGCAGCACAGGGGTGGCTCTGCTCCCCTGTAGCCAGGCCTGGCCTGAGCTGGGCAGGAGGTCGTCGTGCTCAGATGACTCGTACCAATCTGGTTCACACATGGCTGTTGGCGAAAGCATGCACAGCCCAAACACCCGTGCCCAGAAGCGGCCAAAGCCTCGCACGCCACACTCACTTCACTCCGTAGCGATCCCGAAACATGATGTGGTTCCGGAAGGTGCGGTTAACATCCAAATCAATCTGCCTGATTTCCGATGAAAAGCTCTTCGCTTGTTCCTTCATTTTCTGGAGGGGAGAGAGGGGTGGACAAAAGAAGGGGTCAGACATCCGTTTTCCAAGCTTATGTCTCTGCCCACACGGCCCCCTCAGAAGCAAATGCCTCTTCTTAGAGCAGGGTGAGTCGGAGCCTTTCAGCCTGCAGTAGCTGCTGCACACGCCTGTTGTGGCTACATCCCTGATGCTCGGACACTGCCGCACTGCAGAGAGCAGGAGGTACCCTGCGGGGGGACCTGCCTCTCCCCTGGCCCCTCTGCTCCGGGTGTTACCTTAGCGCAGACCTGGGCTTGGACCCAGCACAGACTATCCATGCAGTTTCTGCTGAAGCATCAGGACTTGAAGGAAATCTACTACCAGAGACAAGCCTGGGGGCCCAGAAGGAAGGCTGGCAGCGGAGGTCCCACATGAGACACCCTCAGTGCTGCCACAAGCACGCGTGACTCCCCATCCCCCATTTCAGCTCCTTGCGGCACTCTTGGCCGCAGCTGCGGAGCAGGGACCACGGGAAGGCAAGCAGCTCTGAGTACGGGGCTCGGGTCCCGCAGCCTCGCGCCTGCGCGAGGCCAGGCTGCCAAGCGCGAGGAGAGGGCAAGCTAACTGCTGGTGGCAGGAGGCACCCAGGAGGAGCAGGATTAGGCGGAGCTTTCAGGGATTTGAGCCCAGAAAAGCCTTGAAGCTCCCGTTTCTTGCAACCCCCTCCCAGGAGCTCTGACAAGCTGCTTGTGGCAGGGGCTCCTTGCAACGCTCCCTGCCATGCAGCTCAGCCTCGCGGCAGGCAGCAGCACCAAAACCTCCTGCCAGGAGAGCCTGGGGAGCCCAGCTCGCCACCTTCCCCCCACAGCATTTCTCCACTCACCCCCAAAGCTCGCGAGTGCTCTGCACTGGTGTTTCCTCCTGCCCCATCCCTGTCCCCCATACTGGCATCGCGTGGCAGCCGGCTGGGGACATGCCGGGTCTGGCTCTGGGGACATCCTGCAGCTGCTGGCTCTTACGGCCGCCCTACGCGGGGCCCTCTCGGCCACGCAGCTCTGTCCCAAAGTGCCTCCTCGGTGCGTCCCCAGGGCCACACGAACACAGGCTAGCAACAAATAAACCATAAAGGAAGGTAGGAAAGGAGTTAAGCTCTCAGCCGGGCAGGTCCACAAGCTGCATATGGAAAAGGGCAGCATAAAACCAACGAGGTACTTTGAGTAAAAATGCCTCTGTTACAAAAAAAACCAATGGCCCCTATCTTTCGAGTGTGTGTTCAGTGTATACAGCAGAACTTTTATTTCACACCAAGGAATCCTCAAAACTGCCCAGGGCATAAAATGCTCTGATAAGAAGCACCAGAACTCAGACTTTGCTTCTATCCACAAAGAAAAATCACAAAAACTGGAGAGAGACTTTTAAGACAACGTTTCTGTAAAGAGATTAAGAATTTACTTGAAGATAAAAGAAAAAACACACCAGCCATTTCAAGTCAAGCTTTCAGCACTGCCAGTACAGCCAGTTTCCAATTGCACCGCACAGCTGTAAACCAGGACGCTTCGCAATTAGAAATCCCTGTACGAGTTTTAAGGAACCCATCTCCATCCTGTCTTTCACTGGATTTCTTGGCTAAAGACTCTGTTTTTCTAGTTTAAATCTTCCGATTTTTCTGCCATTTGTGACAAAATGTCAGAAGGGAAATCTCAAGCCGCAAGCAGGGCTTCAAGGTATCTGCTTTTAGTGAAACGCCTTGTGCACACCTGCTTTATGGTGCCTGGCTTTCAGATACTCAAAATCATCCCAGGAAGCTCTGAAAAAAGCAACTGGTGCCTTTACAGCTGAACTTTTCGCTTTTCTCTCTGAAGGTGCAGTAGCACCTAAAACATCCTTATAGCAACTTTAGTAGGATATATTGAATTAAGTGTGTCAGGGAGAACAGGTGGCCCAGATCCCAGCCTAACATACACATGGATAAAGACTTTATCCTCTTTCCATTTTCAGCCTCCACTAATGTGATGCTTTCACTACTCCAAGGTCACAGCAGCTCAGAGGCAAAGACAGAAATGCTGGCATCCGTCTTGGGTCTGACCCATCTTGGCGAGCTGCAATCCCACCCAAGCAGCCAGGGGCTTTGCCGAAAAGGCCTCATACCTCGTACTTCCCTTCGTTCTCTTTCTTCATCTTCTCGACATCTAGCAGCAGCGACCAGACCTGGCCTCGCACCTGGAGCGGGATCCCCTTGTACACTCGCCGGTACATCTGCAAGGAGAAGGACGCGCACAGCGTCAGCGCCGCCCAGCCCCGGAGCATGAAGCATCGCTCTCCCACAGGGAAGGCATCCCATATGCTTCACAGCAGTTTCGCAGTGTTTCCCGTACATCAGTCTGCCTTGGCCTCCTCCCCACCTCCTAAGGTCAGGCTCAGGCTCCTCAGCTTCACAACCCTTTGCTTGGAAGTGGCATGGTCATTCCTACAGGAATGCTCAGGGATTGGGAGAAAAGTGTATTTCTTTCTTGGATCAGAGAGCCCTTCCCATGAGAGTCACAGGGATATGCCACAGCAAGTCCCAGAGACAGACTCCTGTGGCTCCAGGGGCAATGTGGGCTACCCCAGTTACGCCAAGGGCTCTCTCCCTGGATGAAGTGATGGCCTGCACAGTGTCCCTAAGCAAGGAACCGGCCGGGAAGAAATGTGCTGGCGTCTCCCCTCCCACCTCCATGTGGTCACTTCAAGCATTTCCCAGATGCTTCCTTTTCTCCCTGTCATGAGGCCCTCTCCCACTAAAAAGAGACTATTAAATTTCAATTGGAAACAGAAAAAAAAAAAAGGAGGCTTTTGTTTCACGCCCCCCCTCCCCACTTCTCCCATTCAAAGAACTTCAAAAAAAGCATCTTATGTCTCAATGCTTTCCACCCATTCATCCATCCGCCCTTGAAGTGCCTCCCAGCTGCACTGCAGAGCCAAGAGCAGCCCCTCTGGAGGCTCCCGAGCTCCCCAGGCTGAGGCCATTGATCTGCTCCACACTGCCCAAACCCCGGAGCTCCAGAGCTGCCCCTGGGCCTGGACAGCGCCGCTGTGTGGAGCGGCGGCCGGGCGCTGAGGTGCTGGATCCCGGGGAGGTCTGAGCCCCGGCCACGCAAAGCGGTGAATCAACCAGAGCCATGTGTGGCACCCGACAGAGGTGCCACCACGCCACACGGGGAAGGGCTCAGGTGCAAAGCATTAGCAAATGATTTTCCAAACACTGACACAATTGCTGCAGTGGTTGCTTTTGGGCTGAATTATTTGAGGAAAAAATCAACTTAAATCAGACCGGAAGAACGGTCATGCATCAGGAGAAGGGATGCAACATGAACAGATGAAATATTTCGCCCAAATTGTAATGATGAGGGGCCAAGGAAAGCCTGCGCCTCTGGTAGGTGCCTGGGATATGGCAAAGCAGTAGCTGAGGAGAGATCAAGAAACAGGAGGATGTCTCAATTCAGTTAAAATTACTTCACAATTTGTTTACTTCCAACATGTTACAAGAGACTGACTGACAGTTGCCAAGGTAGAACACGATGCTCGAGTCTGTGGGAAGAAAATTGCTTTGTTTGGAATCCTCAAGCTGTTATTGCTATGCTTTAGTGCACACAATCCCCACCAGCACAGGAAGCGTCGCTGCCGCTTTTCCGTACGGGAGGGCAGCAGGAACACAGCAGTTGCAAAACACATGGAGACTGAAGCGAAGTAAAAAGCCCTTCTGTTATTTATCCCAGGGCTTTCCTCCTCCCACCGCCTCCAGGAGTGAAAGCGATAAAAGTCCAGAGCTGCATGAGTCACCAGGAGTAAAAATGAGCAATTTTTCTTCTGTGTGAAACTTGAAGGAAAACAGGGAAGTTACAGCTGAGAGCAGCAATTACCCCGGGATGAAATGAGTGCAGGAAGGCAGCAGGTGAGAGCTTCAGCTCAGAACAGCTTCCTACGTTGTGTGAAATATGAATAAAACTCAAGGCCACCCTCTTTTGTCTCTAGTGACCAGCTGAGCACTTAGAAGTCAGGAGAGAGCTTCTAGATCAGGGCAGCTCCCTGCCCCAAGCAGACCGGTAGCAAAGTGAAAACAGAGAGGAAGAGCAAATATCACCCCATTTCACAGATGGAAACTGAAAGGTCGGTGGTTGAAGCAATGGCTCATGTTGCTGCATGGAAAAGCCATGTTAGAGCCAAAAGCTAAACTTACAGCATTTAAGAACTGGTCCAGGTTTGGCCACAGGATCATCTTCCCTTTCCAGGCTTTAACTAGATGTACAGCTTGCAGCAGAGATAGGTCAGCACCCTATTCCTACTCCTCCCTTCACCATATACTTTGGATGGGGAAGCCTATCAAAATACAGACTCAAGCTTTATCTTCCTGCTTGCATTTGAGATTTCCTCTGAAAAGCACCCAACCAAGTGTGCAGGTCTTCCAGTTACCCTGCTGGGAGAACTTGCTCCATCTCCTCTTTGCACCAAAACTGGGGGATGATGCAAGCACTCAGACAGGAGCCAGAGCCCAGAGCAGCTGACAGGACAGGGAACGCTTCATTTTTTGCCAGCGGTTCCCAGTACGCCCCTGGACGTGCCATCTCCTGCCCTGCGAGTCACAAGCAGGGAGCCTCCCCGCAGCCACCGAGCAAAGAGCCTCCCCCTGAGCACCAGCCAGGTGAGACGCGAAGCCTCCAGGAAGGACGGGACTCCTCGCGCCTCTCTTGGAGCTCTGTGCCCCTTCCACCCTAACGGACATCCCTCTTCCCAGGAGCGATGCCACATGGCTGGCAGCTAAAGCAGCTTGTGAAGGGCGTAAGGGACACGCTGTGTCCTGAGGCCTTAGCCACCCAACACCAACATTCCTTCTGGGCCAGTCTACTCCAGGACTGGAACAGATCACACTGCCATCGGAGCACAACCTTTCCCTGGTGGAAGTGAGCGAGTTGGGACAGGACAAACAGCCAGGAAAGGGCACCAGCACATCAGTCTAACCACATCCATGCTGTGAACTCTACCCATCTTACTTATCACCTGTTTCTACCACAATGCTGCCCTATATTGCTGCAAAATGCATCTAGAACAGGCAGGGAGACAGGCCTGGCAGGAGGACAAGAGTGAGTAGCCCCAGGGCATTGCTTTGATTGAGACAATCTTATTTGTTGCTCATCCTCAAACAGGTTGTGTCAGGCATAATTTTACGTGCAACCAGACCAGCCTTAGCCAGGCACTATAGAAGGCAAATCTTCCAAGGGGTTTTCAATCTGATCTCAATGACCAGCAGTACATCTGGATTCATCTTAGGGAATACTCAGTTAGGGAATGCTAAGCAAAAAGGGTTGCATGGGGCCACAGGGGAATAGCCACAAGCAAAGCCTGTCACTTCCAAGTCAGCTGCAACCAGACAGCGTACACTGTTTCCCAGGTCCTGCAAGTACTTCCCACATCAAAAAAAAAAAAAAAAAAAAAAAAAAAAAGAATAAAAAAAAAAGAAAAAGAAAGCAAGCTGTGCCTGTGGCTGAGCGGCATGAGGCAGCAGCAAAAGCAGAGTTCTGGGACGGCCACCAGGTAGCGTGGAACATGAGGTCAAGTGCAAAGAAGGGGAGGAGGGAGGAGTCTAAACTACTGCTGCCCTGCTCCTCCCCACTGGGATCCTGACCCAGTTTCACCCTGTTCAAAGCCTGGAAATGGCCTGGGCTCAGGGCTTCACAACAACCATCAGGGGAAAGCTGCTGTTCTCATTAAGAATTCAAGTGGCCACCTAGTCTTTATTCAAACAGTATGTAACTGGCGTCTCATGGCACTAGGGGTTGTTGCACACTGCTGAAATGCTGAAAAAGAACCTGACAGCGCAATGCAGATGACAGTCTGCTGCTCAGGGAGGGAGCAAACTCAACCCACTGTGTTTTATAACACATGATTCACCAGCCTGTTGTAGTTAGCTTAACTAAAAACAAGCAAATAACACCCTGAAGGCATCCCTGCCTTCCCAAGGTAAGGTCCATCCTCTGCAGCTGGCGCATGCAGTCCCCACTCACGCCGTGACGCAGGGAGGCTCCATGTGGTGCCCTCAAGGCAAGGGCCGCACAGCTCGAGGGGCTCAGCTGGCTTTGTGCGGAGCAGCGGGGCTTCCTGGCGAGGGCAACATGTGAAGCTCCTCCCTGACCCATTAGCTCTGCACCTCGCGTCTCGGCGCATGGCAGCCCGGCCACTCCAACGTGCAGCGCCATGGGCAGCACCGGCCTCCCTCCGTGCGCTCCCCCGAGTGCGAGCCAGGCAGGATGGGAGCGCAGCCAAGGCTCCTGTATGTTCCCCTGGGACACCAGGCTGCTCCCTTCCCCACGCGCTTGCTGCACAGCGCACCGCGAGGGCTCGCACCCGCTTCCCTGGTGCGCAACGCGGCTCCTTCAGCACGGACACAAAGCCCTTTCTGTGCTGAGGAGACAGGAGCCTCTTAGGGATTGCCAGAAATCATAACGTCATTTATTCCACTGCGAGAGCTCTGTGATTTGGGGACATGAAGCCCTCTGAGCTACTTGCTGGAGAATGGCCTGTCTAGCACCTCTCAGACCCAGACTCAGAGGCAGGGGCCGGTTTCCAACTTTATCATTGGGGGTGACAGGGAGCAAAAGGAGAAAAAGCCTGCAAGAGCCCAATTGCTAAATTGCCAAACTATCGCCTGCGCCACAAGACTCAAGTGACATCATCTGTTCATTACACAATCCAGATGTGCTTAAAAACCTGAAGGAAATCCCTACGCTCTTCTGGAATCTGGCATTTTATCCACAGGACCACTGATCAATTAGTGCTACTTGTAATTAGAGAAAGCAAGGCCACTGGAGGGACTCCTTTTTGACTGTGGAATAGCACTGATGAACTAAATAATTAGAAATAGTCTCAAGTGAACATAAGGATTAGAGCTCAAGCCTGTCTCCAGGCCCATTCCTCTTGTAACGAAACTAAAGTTTTATTACAAATCCAAGATTACTGGTGCGACGTTGGGCAGACACAACATCCCTGTGGACGGGGCGCGCAGGCGAGGCGGCCATGCATCCCTGCAGCTCCCCAGACATCCTCAGCACAGCTTGCTCCTCCTGGGAGACCGGGTCTGCCGGCAGACTCGCAGTGACAGCCAGAAGGAGTAAAAGCAACAAAAGGCAGCAACGCCCCTGCATACAGTCCCCTTCCTGTTCCTGCCCAGGAGGAGGTCTGGAGAGGAAGCGGCTCCGGAGCTGTTTCTGTGCTGCGGCTGCCGAACGCGCTCGCACTGATCGAGCCGACGCCAGCAGAGCCGCCGCGCTCCCCACACGGCTGCTGCCGGCTCCTGGCTCCAGAGCCGGCCGCCCCTGGGGAACCACCGCTCCTCACAGCATGACCCGGCCGCCCAAAGGCAGAATGCTCCACATGCAGGTGGCCCCACAGCTGCAAGGAAGGCATCGCACTAACCACAACCAGAGGAAAAAACGATTTGGGCAGCAGGGCACTGAAAAAGAGCAGGGTGGCTATTTTGCCTATTGACATGGGGCCCAAATTTAGGAAACAGTTTATGAGCACTTATTGGGTCCACACAGAGACTGAGCATGCTGTAACCCGTGCAAGTTAGCCATAATCCTTCCTTTCTTGTCACAGCAAAAGTCTGTGTTAATGAAAACATTCAGTTTTTACTAAAAATAACCCTGTTTTGCAGCAGCATTGTGTGCAGTTGAACACTGTTCATGTTGAACACTGAATCCAATATACAAGGCTAGCACCTCCCTGCTCCGTTCTCGCAGCTGTTGGAATTTAAGGCAACAGCCTCCACAAGCAGCTGACAGGCTTCTCACAGCCACAACCAGTACCAGAAAACAAAGTCTAGGTAATGTCTGGGCCAATAAGTCTCCCCCAGGAAGCTTTCCCTTCCGATAAGCATAGGGAATATTATCTGGGCAATAACAGTGACATCTTCCATGAGATTCCCAGATGGTGGAAACCCAAAAAAGCGACCTGCTGCTTTCACAGCCACACTTAGGAAACTGCTTTTAAAAAATAGGATGCCCAAATTTAACCATTAGTCTCCAATATATAAGAAATTGTTGGGTTACCAGAAGAGGAAACAGTTCTGTTTTGACTATTTTTTTTAAATCACTGTTTGAAAGCCTGGCCCATTGCAAGGATACACTGTTCGCATCTCCTTCCTTACACGTGCTCTTTCTTTCCCTCCTTACCTTCTCACTGTTCCTGTATTTGCTCCATTTCTTCAGCATCTTTAGCCACTTGTCCACTCGCTCAATTTCTTGATGTTTTTGCTGGTGCAGGGGAGGGAAAAAAAAAATCAGAAAAAAATAAGTCCCAGCACATACTTCCCAGGCATTTAAATCTAACGACAGCAAAAAGTTTTGGCTGCTGAATTTTACCTTCAGTTACACATGCCACCTGTAGCAGTGGCAGAAATGACCAAGAGGGGTTTGCAGACACCAGCAATTTTAGTGCACAGTTAATTAAAACAGTGGTGCAAAAAAACAGCTAGAAACGCAGGCTCTGGACACAGCAGTGTTTCAGGGGGAGCAGTGCTCAGACACCAGACCCCTTCCCTGTTCAGCTAGCCGCAGACACTAGCACGATGCATCGGCCAGACATGGGGTGCAGTTTTGCTCTGGTTTAGCAGCTCCCTCCAGAGAAACCAACTACTCATGTTGCCATGAACCAGAGCAGGGGGGTCTCTCTGAGGTGGGCAGCGCGCTTTATTAGGTGAATGGAGGGAGAGAACCCCCACCCAGGACAGCACCTGCACAGCCCCAGCGCACTACAGGCGACAGCTGTTTCTGAGGTGAGCTCCTGGGCCCCTCGGCTGCGGAGCAGGGTGGCCACCTCTTGAGTGCCAAGTAAAACACCTTTCCTCCCTCCCTGAACACTTTGACTTTAATCAGCCTGCGCAGAAGCTGTGCTAACTACCCTGCTCCAGTCTGATAAGGCCACTTTCCTTTTCATTACTGAAAAAACATCTGGGCAGCAGGAACGCTCAGTAATTACTGTGACACATTTGAAACCAATGCAGTGGAGGGCTGCTTTTGACAGGTTTGTTCACACTCATATGTTGCCTGCCTCCTCCTCCAGGCCTGTGCAGAAAGGGATTCGGATGCTGCTCTGCAGTAGCCCTTGCACAACGACCTGGGGAGGTGCAATCAGCTGCTGCCCTGTTTAACCTTGCCCACACCCCTGGCTCAAAGGAGCTGAGGGTGGGAAGCAGCGTCACCCACAGCATGCTGCGGTTTTTTCCCTTTTTGGGCTGTTGAGCAATGGGTCAAAGCAGGGGAAAATTGATGGAGGCTTTTTCCAGAAGCAGCTGTGTCCCAGCTCCCTCTTGCTTTAGGAGGTATAACTTTACTGCAGCATGGAGAAAGAGCAGGACCAAAAGCTATGAAGTTAAAGCTCCAGAAGTTCATGAAACCAAACCCTCGGAAAACAACCATAAACAGAGCCACTGCCCAGAGGATCTCATTGCACGTTGCATGTAGTGGTTTACACCTCCTGCAGTCAAGGACCTTCAGCAGGCACCACCTGCCTGCTTTGCTCTCGCCCACATGTCCATTTTGCTGCAGATGAGACCCACATCCTCCCCGGATGGCACTACATGTGCCCCATGCCATGGATGACACAGCTGCCAGCTCTCACCTTTTCTTCCAGCGCGGTGCGTGTCGGCAGCTCCTGCTCGCTGGAAAAACAAGGGTTCACAGTTTATTTGAGAGGCTGGCAGGGTGTGGAGCACCCTGTGCTGCTGCTGCATTGCCTCCTCCGTGGGAAGCACCTGGAGGCATTTGTGATCCTGAGCACCTGGCTAGGCACAGGGGGAGAAGCAGCTCCTGAGGATAGCACCTTTCCCTACAGCTGTCTCCCCTTGATGCCAAGGCAGAGGAAGCATCAAGCTATACGGCATGAGGGAGCCTGCCCAAGGCACAGAGCAAACCGCCCCCACCCCCATCTTGCAGGAGCTGCACAACAAAAAACACTGAGCACTGGATATTGTTGGAAATCCTGGGCTTAAGCTCCTCTTCAAGATCCAGCTGATCAGTGATTATAAAAAAAACAACTGTGGGGGTGGGATACAGTTTCCAAGGAAAGAGAATAAGATTTGCTCTTATTTATTCTTATTATTATTTATTACTATATTCTCATTTATTCTTATTAATAAATGACTCCTCTAGGGAAAGACCAGACATACAGCCACCAAAGCCTGCAAGTCTGGACACCAGACTTGTGGTGGGAAATAGCCCTTTTGCAAAAGCAAGTAGAAGGATATTCTCCAATCATTTCTAAGCCTTTCCTCCCAACTGAATTACCCCAAAGCCTTTTAAAAGGCAATGTGATCATTCCCAGGCAGTTTCAGACTGCTCTAAGCTTTGCCTTGCCGCTGACTCAAGCCAGAGTGCTTCCACATGTGTGGGTAAGGGAGGGGACACATCCATTCCTCCTTTCTACATGTGGGGCTGATCAAGGCAAGCCAAAGGGTGGCTTGTAGCAGGGGTGCTGAAATCTGTTATACTTTGCGCAGAATAGCACCCTGAACAAGCAGGCCACATGGAGGTCCTCAAGGACAGTAAAGAACCAGGGACTTACTGCAGGAATCCAAAGCGGTCGGTAACTTTATACAGCGTGAAGTCGGCATCTTCCCAAGGATCAATCTGAGTTCCTTCCTGCCTGCCCTGCAAAGCAGAAGAGATACCATGAGTTACCCTGAGCAAAGGAACAGTCCACCCAGCATCTGCACTGTGCTCTTATAGATGGGGATACATGGGAAAATCTGGGAAATACTTTATGCAAGATGACATATGAGCACAGACAGGGAGCTGGGCAGGCCCAGCAGGAACCAAAAAGGCTAGTGAAGCACCAGGCTGACTCCACGCATGGAAAACTCACAGCACAGGAGTGTGATTATCCTAAGGGTCTCCAAAGCACTAAGAACTGGCAGCAAAACACCCAGTAAAGGCCTTGGGCTCCTGCATGGCAGCTAAAAGCATACCCAGCTGCTCCTATGGCTGTTACTCAGAAGCCTGATGACTGGAGTGTTACTGCATGCAACTCATGGAAGGCAGAAGCTCTTGTTCAGAGCCCTCCTGCTTGACTAGGCACCTATGTATCTCCAGCCTCAGCAAGCACAGTAAGGAAAACATGGGGTTGGTACCTTCTCATACTTGGCAACAATCTCTGCTTTCTCCCGGGCTATGAAAGTGTCTATATCTTTCTTCATGTCAGAAGCTGTAAAGCAGAGAGAGAAAAAAAAAAAAAAACAGATAAGCAAATATATATGCAAGATGGGAATTATTTTAGGAAAGTGCTAATAGAAAAAAGCTCTGCTGACAATTTTAACTTCCAGCCTTATCCCACAGCTAAGGTTAGGCCTGAGATTCAAAGACTCCACACAAAGCACATGCAGTACTCCCGTGTACAACATACGCCTGCCAGGCATCACTCTCAGCACAGGGAAGCAACGGAACTGGAGCAAGCTAGAGTTTTCTGCATGGAATGGGCTGCAGGACCAGCTGCAGTGCTGTTGTTCCTGGGCACACACACACCTCTACAAAACACACGGATCTTTTAAACAGGTGTTCAGACCTGTGCTCAGGAAATTCTTGTGTTACATAAGGCACAAGCAGCAGAGCCAACTCAGCAAGGAGCTTCCACGAACACCCATGAGAACCAAGCATCAGACAGCAGCAAGGGTGCCAGCCCCAGCTGCGGGGTCTGAGATGAACCAAGCTGTTGGCTAGACAAGACTCAACCTAGTTCCCAGGGATCTAGGTCGGATCCCTGGGATCGGTGCCCACCAATTCGCTTCAGCCCCTGTGCACGTGCAGAAGAAAGATCACTTCCCATATCAAACATGACAGGGTGGGTACAGTGCCACGGGCAAATGTGAGAGAAATTCAAAGAATCCTAGAATGGTTGAGATTGGAAGGGACCTCTAGAGATCATCTAGTCCAACCCCCCTGCTCCAGCAGGGACACCTAGAGCACGTGGCACAGACTGGCATCCAGGCAGGGTTTGAAGATGTCCAGAAAAGAAGACTCCACAATCTCTCTGGGCAAACTACAGAGAACAGCAGCTCCCTGCAAGAAGGGATGCAGAGAAAAGGCCCATGATGTCCTTCTCCTTTGACGCTCCCAGAGACTGCTCCATCCTCAACACTCAGTGGCTTTTTCAAGTTCTTCTGGGCTTACGGCAGAAATTACAGGCCAAGATGAGCCCTTGAGCAGTGATGCTACAGTATCATCTACAAAGCAGAGCCCTCCAGAGTCCTACTTGCTCTCCCAGGCCAACAAGTCTCGCGTGGAAAGAAGGTATTCCAAGGACAGAAAGGGAACTGCGGACTAAAACTAAGTAGCTTAGAGTTTAGAAACTTAGATTAGAAAACCTCTTAGAACAGCTTGCTGAAGAGGAAGGCGACATTTTGCCTGCTTTAAGGAGATTTTGCCTTTTTTGCTTGTTGCAAAAGGTCCAGTAGAGTTGGGGCGGGGATGGAAAGGGAGAGAAAAAAGAACTGTTAAAACCTTAAACAATTTTCTCCATTGCCACATTGTGAGTCACCCAGTGATTCACCCAGAGCACCTGAACACTGCACCAACTTTAATATTTTATTATTACACTCCAGAGATTTGATGGAGGGCTTGAAAGGAGCTCCCGAGAGCATAGAGACACCCCAGCAGAACAGGCCTGAAAGCCTGCTATGACAAGACACAAAAGGAACCCACCCATCCACGTGACAGGAGTGATGGATTTCACCATGATGACCAAGAGGGGCAGCTGCCCAGCTACCTCTTCCTCCCCTTCCCCAGCCAATGCGCTCCTGTCCTCTCCTTTGCACCCCATGGCCAGTATTGGGGAGGGACAAATGCGAAACCTACCTCCTAAACCCCCACGAGCTGCAGCTCCTGGAGGAAATCACTGCCCTGCTCACTTGCACTTAGTGCAGCAGGCACTTACACTCGGCTCCTTTTTCATCTGCCTACACAGCCTTCAATGGTTTGAGGACACCACTGACCAAGGCCCAGCAAGAGGTGCCTGAGCAGCCAAGGGTTTTTGCACTGGGGACAGGCTGGGGACCTGACTTTGCCCTGAGGGCAGCCCCTCAGTTGGCCCTCAGACACCACTGAGCACTCGCGGCATCGCTGCCAGCTGCCACCTCAGCAAACCTCATCTCCCTTGGGTGCTTCTTCTCACAAGTTAAGCCCAAAGGCACCTTCGCTCCCTCCTTTCTTATAGGAGACTTTTTTGCTGCCGGGGGGCCGTAGGATTCAAATTAGGTCCTTTAGGAGCTGATAAAAATACAAAAATTCTGCAAGCTGGAGTTAAAAATAAACTATGTCAAATTCAGTGTGCAACTTTTCAAGACATTCATGAAGTGGAAATTATTCTGCATGTTGCTGACCACAAGCTGCAAGACAGCAACCAGAGGAAGAGCTATTCAGTAACAGGGGAAGGTTTACAGAGCAGAGACAAGCAGCAAGACCACATATATTTTGGCTTCAGTCCATCTGAAAGGCTCTGTGCAGGCAGAAATGGGGGCAGAGTAGCCATTTTTGCATCTCACATCTGGAATGGGCATATTTGTTTTCTCTTTACAGTGACAATGGTCACTGGGTTGAAGGAATGCCACCAACCCACTGCACAACCTAGAAAAGTGGGCCTTAGAAAGCTACAGCCTTTGGTTAGGGAAATAACACTACGCACATGAAAACTATTTTTAAAACATTTATTTTCTGCAAAGTTTGAAGCAAGGCTACCTGCCAAACACTGTGTGCAGGAGACTGAAATGCAAAAGACAACTTATATATTGCAGTAGCAAAGAGAAGCAGTAGTTTCAACTATCCAAAGTACAAATAGGAAACAAATTTATCACTGGTAATCAGGTTCTGAATTAAGGAAGGAATAACTACCTACAGTAGCAATACATCAAGAGGTGTCAGTCAAAATGTATGTCCCTGCTTACCTGCACTGAACACAAGCCAGTGACCTGCCAATCAAAGCTTGTCACAAAATATCCCAACTTCTCCTAGCTGACAAGAATAACTCTCCCCAAATTAATTCTCCAGTTGGGATTTCTTGTAGTGAGGCAGACCCTTTCACTCTGCTGATGAAAGTCTAAGTGCAAAAAAGAGGCTGCAGATTTACCAGCACAGTCCTCCTAGATGTCTTCCTAAAAAGGTTTTTACATTGCTTGTTGTAAATGCTGAGGTAAAATGAGGTATCTCAAACTATGCTCCTTTCCTTAAACGTAACACAGTCACTTAAGCTTCATGGCAGAACTGTATCTGATGTGCTAAGAAAAGCTAAGCTTTAGGAGAGTAACCGTTACTCCATCTAAAATTAGGTATCTGCACAAAGCCCCAAATCAGCATCTCTTCCCACAGAGGTGATAATGAAAAATGCAGGGCAGGAGGCAACCGAAAGGGCCCCCACGAGGGCTGGTGGCCGCTTGCAACTCGTGTTCCTCCCAAATCGCGAGGCTGCTGGGCAGCAGTGTTGAGTGATGCCCGGGGTGCCCGGGTGGGCTGCAACTGGCACATTTTGCGGCACAGAGCGCAGTGCGGCCATCCGCCCCAGCAGCCTCATGGCCCAGTGAGGGCAACACGGTCTCCGTTGCTCCTGAGGCAAAGGTGTTTCTCCTCCTCCTGTCCTGGCTGAACTGTAGAAACTGAAGGTAACACAAAACAGGACAAAAAACAAGACTAAAGGTAAAGATAGCATCTTCAATCCAAGTGAGAAGGGGCTAAGAGATATTTGTGCTGTCTCTCTGACCTCTTGCAAAAACATATGCACCTCCAATAAGACACATCCCTAGTTCACAGATAAGGATTCAGAGTTAGATGAGCGAGTATTTTGATCCAGGTGTAGGGTTGTATCCTGGAATCCTCTCACCTTTGCCTGCCAGCCCAACTAGTTCTTCACTCGATACCTTACAGAGGTGACTCTGTGCATACTGATCTCCACAGCGGATGGATTCCACCTTGCATTCCACTGCTGTTCTTTTCAAAGCCCAGGAAAACACCTTTCCCATCTCCTGCTGATCTGTCATCCCCCTTGCAACCTCTCTGCTGTCATGTGCCCCATCTACCAGCAAGGGCAATCTGCTTTCTCACCAAATAAATGACAGCTCCCTCTGGGCTACTGTTCAGGGAAGAACCAGGCAAGGCCACCTCCTGCCAGAAGAGCTGCTTCACTGAGGCCACATCTGCAACCCTCTGCTCACCTGCAGTGACACTCCACCCCTGGGGTGAAGGTAGGTGCTCAGCTTCTACAAAAAAGGGGACAATTTCCCTAAATGGAGCATCTGCAGGCAGGGTTTCTTCTGCCAGAGATTCAAATGGCTGTGGTATAAGGACAGGGATCAGAGCAGAGGGAGGCAATGAAGAGCCAAGTAGAGGAGCTGTGCAGCACTGAGCAGGTGGTCTCACATCAGCATGTCCTGCGGTATCCTACAGGGAATTCAGTTCAACCATGAACGATGACAAGATCCAGCTCCTCACGAAGCTTCCCTCAAAGCAGTGCTGCCCAGGACAGAAAGCAATTCCCACCCTTTGCACTGAGCAGCTGCGGTGATGCATAGATTGATGCATGATTCATAGATTATTCTTTGCACTAGCAGGCTGTGAAGAAATGAGAAATTTATCTTGGACCTTCCCACTTTTACCACCAGTAACAGGCAGCAAGCAGACCCTATTCCTCTAGGCACCTTGAGCATGCCCTTGAGGAGTCACAACTTGTTGGCAAAGCCTCCTCTTTAAAGTATCAGGCTGCTCTTAAGCCATCAAGCAATCAAACCTCAAAGCCCACTGCACCAACCATTAGAGCAAGTGCATGGCAAACAGGACACAGGTGCCAAGTTGTGAAACCTCAGCAGTCACTTCCCACAAGCAGAGCCGTCTCAGCCGCCTGCACGTCTCCTCGGCATGCCCCATCCCCAGGGCAAAACTCGTACAACTTGCTCAGTTGCTCGGCCAAGAGATGGTAGCTTCTTCCAAAACTACCAGTTGACACTGCAACCGAGCTTATGGAAATATGTACTGTCTGAACCAATAGATGCCACTGCAAAGAGCAAGGCACCGAAACCTGCTCTCCTGAAGAAGAAAGGGCAAGTTTGGCCTAAGATTGGCCAGAGTCCCCTGTGTGCTCAATTATCTACTACTAGAAACTGTTGGTGGCCAAAAATAAGCAGATGTGAATGTACGTATGTGAACATTGACATGCTGCCACAAAACGGCACGCTGACCTGTGTCAAACTGAAACTCATCTATGGAATAAAGTCAAAAAGGCAGTGCATGAGACCACAGACACAAGCTGAGAAGCTTAAATCTTTGTTCCTGTTTCACAATCTACTTTAAAATAACATTTTAATACACCATTAGTAAACTTTTAACTGTCTATGCTATAAACTAATCCCTTCAGTTTTCGTTTGGAGAACATGCTTAATGGAGCTGACCTCTAAGCATTTACTGCTTAGCTGAAACACCTGTACAGCAGGTGCTAAGGGAGCTGAGGCCCTCAGTATCAGGTTCAACTACAGTCTTTCCCTGCCTCCTGGTTGCTACGCTTGCCAGGTACCAGCTTCCACAGAGCAGTTAGTGCATTTGCAGGGCATGGAACAGGCAGGGTAACAGTGCAGTTACAAGAGTGCAATTAAAAGGAAGCAAATGGCTACAAGAACTTAAAAGGCCCTGATGCGATTTAAGTACATGAAACGACTGCTTCAAGCTAATAGTGCTGTCAGCTGGCAGCATGTGATACACACTACTTGTGAAAGGGGGGATGCAGTGATCATCAGCCAGTTACTAGATCATGGGCAGCCTTAAGCAGAGGCTCTTCTGCCTATGAAGGTCTTCCAGCAGGGAGGCTGAAAGGTTAAAAGCCACCAAACAAACCTCCCACCTGCAGGTGACATCAGCAGAGCTTTGGATCTTCCTGCACTCCTTGTGTGACAAAATCCTGAAGCCTCCTAAGATACCTCAGAAGTCAAGCAGAGAAGCAGAGGAGCTGCCGCGCTGCCAGCTGCCATGACAGACACTCACCTACAGCTGGGCAAGTCCAGTAGATCACAAACAGCTTTCCCTGCCTGGGAAAGTGCCGCATGCTGCTGGCTACGCAAAGAGCTTCTGCTTCTTAAGACCCATAAGCAGCATCCATATTTCCTCTGGATGACTCCAGAAGCCAAACCACACACCTGAGGTTTTGCTTAGGCTGTTCATCGTTGCCACCTCCAGTGTCACAGCTGCCTCAGCATGTTTGTTAGAAATCCAAGGTAGGAAATAGCAATTCAAAATGCAGAACTCCAAAATCCCTTCATAGGGCTGTAATAGTGGCTTTTGGAAAGTCTCATTCCCAAACTTCTAAAACGCTTACAGCAGATATATTTTAAATGCCAGCCTGAGCAATGTTAGGGGTTGCGAGCCCTGCATTGTACCCTTCCATCATGGACATCCAACAAGGTGTCCCCATCTGTAGCTACTCTCCCATTAATGAAGCCAGGCATGGGGGTTGTAACAGCAAATGTCTCACAGAAGCCAAATATCAACTTCAAAACAACGTCATGGGGCTACAGGGGCAGACAAACATGCTACAGCAAAGGAAATCAGACTGGCACTCGCACAGCCAATTACGCCCTCAAGAATGAAATTACTAGCAAGCAGGATGAGCTGAGATACAGGAGATCCTGTTTGCATGTTTATTTCCTTGACTACAACAGAAACCCAAGAGTACACAGGCCTTAAAGGAGAAAGAAAAAAAAAAAAGAAAAGAGAGACCAACCATAGGAGTGCTGCTAAGGCAGCCGAATATATCTATCTTGGGGTTGTTGAAAATTATTGCATAATGATTATTTCATATAAATGAGTCACCTGACACGTTACAAAAAGTTCAGATAAGCTCCTGTCCAAATAAGTAAATAAGTTTTCATCGTATTTGAAACTGCACTGCACACTGAACAGCAAAGTTACTGTGATCCCATCAAAACACAATCATCTACTTAGCAGGGGTTTTAGAAGTAGTCAAGCAAGAACCTCTGCTACAAGCAGGTTTGACAGGACCAGCAGCAACCCCCAAACCCCAACACAGAACATCCAGATGGGACATCAGGTGCTGACGTGAATCTGAACCGTTCCACAGTGAGCAACTGCACTCAGAGCGGTTCACACCAGTTTTTGTATTGCTTTTGCATCAGGAAACTCCAGCTAGCCCAAGCTCACGGGCCCTTACCTGAGCCTGTATCAGGTGCCAAGAGGCATCAGCTCAGCCGGAACTGTTCTCTCCCTTGGGGCATCTAACTGTCGGGAAGCTCTCCCGGTGCCGAGCCGCTCGCGTCTGCCATAGATCACGCCAGTCGCCCGTCCTCAGCCGTCACACCCTGCCGGTTCCAAGCCTTGCTCTTCCGGCCGGCTTGCGCATTCCCAGATCAGCGTCGCGGCGCTCCCCTCCGCTGCTCCTGTGGACCAGAGCTCACAACAAGCGCTCCGGAGAAGAGGTAGCCTGGGAAGCTCTCTGCACGTGGGCTCTCTCCACCTCCAGACTCACTGCAAAGGAAGCAAGAAGTGGATAAGCTTCCCGTTTCTCACGGGCATTGCCCTTCCCCTCCGCTGGTGCTGGCTGCCTTCACAAGCAAAGGGTTAAACATGCTTTTCCCGTTGCAGTCGGAGTGCCCGGGGCTCACGGTGGCTGCACCCCCCCCTGCTGCCCCAGCATTTTGGGGGCATGAGGTGCTGCCCGGGAAGAGAAGCACATGGGGATAGCTGCAGACCACAGAGAATAACAGCGCGGCAAGTGAGCCCCCGGGCCGCGACGGTACGGCCATTTCCACGTGGCGTCACCGGCAGCTGGGCGAGCTCCGGGGGAAACCACCGCGGAAGCCACTGAGGCAGCGGAGAGAGGGCAGGCGGCACACGGGGAGCAGCGGTGGGGAGTGGCGGCAGGTCCCTCCCCGACTCTCCCACCAGCTGCGGGCCGGAAGCGCGTACAGGTTGGCTTGGACCAGGACATGCTGGCTCAGCAGGGAAGCAACAGGCTGCAGCGGGAAGGAATCTCCGGCATCAAGTAAACCAGGCTCGTCCGCACCGCGAGAAGGAACCCCGCTCCCCACAGAGAGTGCATTGCTCCCCCGCAGCGCTGGAGCCGTGGAGCAAGGCCTCAGCCCACTCCCCATGGCTCTCCCGGGCTCTCAGCACTTACGTCTGCTTTCTAAGGCAATTTTGCAGGGTGCCTTCGAGACGGAGCAAGGGCGCTCTGCCCGACACCGAGACGCAGGGAGAGGCAGCAGCAAAGTGGAGGCCTCAAGGAGAATTACTCTAACAGCGGCTCCTCCCTGCTTATCCAACAGCAGACAAGAGCTGAACTGCTGCAGCGTCAGAAAACGGCTTTAAACATGCGCTAAACCCCTCAGAGCACAACTGCTCTTCTGCAAACACTTCTTCAGCAGCTCCTATTTTTAGCCCTCAGAGGGAATAAAGCCATAGCCAAACATTTGTTTTGGGCTCTCTCTCTGCCTGGAACTCATTTCCACCAAACAGCAATTTATTCAAAAAAAAAAAAAGAAAAAAAAAAAAAGGAATGAATTTTTCCTTTTTTAAAGTCTCGTTATTTCATTTTTGCAACAATTTCTACCCAGCCTCATTGAAGCAGGACAGGTAGACAGGAGAATGCAGAAGGCCGGATGCTGCTTTGGGAACTGACAGCTCATTCTCCTCTGCTTTGCCTCCCCTCCTGCCACCAGTCCAGGGTCTAGCCAAAGGCCTGAGAAGCCTGAAAAAATTCCCCTCCCTTTGGGTTACCAAAGGTGTGGAAAGCAACTAGAATGACAAGGGCATCAGAAATGAACTGCTCGTGTTGCTTAAGGCTGCAACAGAAGTTTTCAATTCTTTCAGCGTAAACTACAGGCATTTACAACAACACTGCTGCTCCCCTCAGGTGCCGACCTGATAAATCCAAAGCGAGGTCTCACTGCAGCATCCAACTGGGCAGATTTTAAGGAGACACTAAGTATCCAGGCAAAATGACTTACTGGCAGCTGCAGGGCTGTAAGCATTAAAGCCTAATCCCGGCTGAATTTGGGATTTGGAGCTGGAACGCTGACAATCCCCCAGCACAGCCGGAAGAAGGAACAGCAGCGCTCAAACGCTGCGGCCAAGATGTGCCAAACCGCAGCGCTTTCATCCCGACAAGGCCTCCTAAGGAAACGGTCCCTAGTCACGACCCAAAGGGCAGGAAGGAACGAGGACCAGGCGCCCTGGGGGCGCTTGCGCTGCTGGGGTGCCTGGTCCCCTCGTGGCCCACTTTCGCACAGAGCTACAGGAACAGCCACTGCAGTAGATGTGTAGGACCTTAAAAATCCACTGACGCAGGAAGAGACAACTTGGCTGCGAGAGCTGGCATCATCACACATTTCCATCACCTTCAACCAACAGTTCGGGATACTTATAAGCTCGCTTAACGTCTGTTCCGCCACCAAAGCCCCGAGCAATCATGTTGAGCAGGAGAAAACCTCCGGAAAACAGGAAGCATTTGATCCAGCACTGGAAAGGGACTGAGAAAATGCCTCCCAAAGCACCGCAGTCTTCTGCAGCCTTGAAGTATGTGCAGTGCAATATTATGAACAGGAAATTTTTAAGAAGTATCAAGGCAACTTTTTTTAAATTGCGACATAACCTTGTCCTTCCTTTCTGCTTGCTGATATCTCCTAAAATTACTTAGCCTCAGCAACTGCAGGAATTTTTGCTATTTCATGCAAATGCAACATTTTACTTCAACAAGAACATTTAATGGTTAAGCTCCCTTTGCACAAATCTTGCGCACAAGAAGTCCTCCCTTCTCCTTTAACGGAAAACGTGGTTATAAAACCCATCTGGCAGGAGGACTTGAGGCAGATGGAACCCTAGGGACACTTCTCTGGGGACCCTCCTTGGCCTACAAAGCTGCAGTGGCGCAAAGGTCATGGACCAACTTGCTAATTTTAAGATGGATATAAAAATAACTTGATTTTTTTTTGACAGTGCCCGTGCTTTAAATACAGCCCAAACAACCCGGGGCCGTGGGGGAGCAGCACAAGCACAGCAGGGGCTGCTGTGCAGGAGCGCTTCCCTATCGCGCACAGCGTTCTGCAGAGCGGAGATATCGGCTCCTGCGAAGCCTGGGAAGAGCTGTGACACACACACACACACACACACACACACACACACACAAGGCTGAAGTACCTTATACCCATTCACAGCATACGCTGTTCCATACTGCTAACAGAACACATATTACACAGCCAGCTAAGCGCCTAGCGTGCCTGGCTCTCTTCAGAGGCCACTCCAAATAAGCACGGGCCCAAAATTCAGGTTTGCTGTCCCTGTTGCTTCCCCAGCCCATGCTGTGAAACCTCTGTCAGGTCAAGACAGAGACCCAGAGCCACCCATGCCAGGACTTGGGGTTGAGCTGTAAGATGGGGGAAGAGATGGCAATAACCCGAGTTCATCACACTAGATATTCGCGATTAACTGAATGAAGGAAATTCCCTATGCAAAGGCAGGTAGATAAGCCAAGTGACTCAGGGCAGGCACCAAGTCAGAAGCCTGGGGATGAGCGCAAGGACAAGAGGCAATGCCTCGTCCTTCTGTTTTTCCAAGCATCTTCAGCCGGACATGCCTGAGAAGGCAACCGAGGAACTTCACAAAAACCAGCACTCAAAACCACCCTGGATCTATTACTTCCAATTATTTTTTTCCACATCCTCAGCATTTCCAATGGGAACGATGCAGAGCAACAGCAGAAGGGTAAAAGCTAGGCAAAGGGGACCACAGTAGATTTATTATGCTTGAGAAACAATTTTTTCCATAGATAGATAGATAGATAGATGGATGGATGAAATTGCATACGGAAGAACTACAAAACCTGAGGACCATCTTCCTCCTGGGTGAGGCAAAAAGCACAGGGAGGAATTTAAGCAGATGAGAGACTGACACTGATAGAAAGTCAAGTTCTTGGTAAGAGAAAGGGATCCATGTCCTGTGCAGTGGGTACCCGGGCAGACATCTCTTGAATATAAATAACTATCCTTGCTCCATGGGCTCCCCTGCTGTGCTCAGCAGAGCCCTGGAAACCCATGAATTACACTGTGCTGCTTTTCTTGGGTGTCTTAAAAAAAAAAAAAAAAAAAGGCTGACCCTTACAAAACACACAGGAGTCCCTAAACTGAAAGGAGCTGAAAAGGCGCTGCCCAGACACTGAACGTACTAAGGACTCCAGTCACTGGCAAGACTGCTCATAAAAATGAGCAGCCATTTTCCACACATGTTGTTCCCCCTAGGAAGCAAATGAAAATAATTCGAGTATTTGCTGAGTTTCAAAAGGATAGCGAGAACAAGGCAGCTCCATTTAGCCAAACGTGCAATTTGAATTTGAAAGAACATCTCATAGTGTTTCTATGTTACTCTATGCGGGTGAACATTAGAGCACTTTTAGGAACTAGACAGTTCACTTAAATGCACATATTAATTTGTTTAATTGCTATAGGAAACACCTGTGAGCAGGGTGATGATTTCTTCTGTTGTTTGGCAAGATAAAGATTAAATGCCAAGACCAAATCCTGGGAGAGCTGAGAGAGTCTTGGGCATAGCAGGATTGGCACTCTGCAAAAATAGCTCAAAATACGAAAGTTTTCAGTCAGTGGCAATCTGAGAACAGTGAAAGATATTTTGATAAGAGAGGCATAAAGAAATCACTGTTACTTTTCCTGAAGTAAATGACCAGGCCTGAGCTCCAGGTCCGAGTTAGAACATGACTGCCGGCCTTGAAGCAAGACTTTGAAATAGAATAGCAGTGGCATGGGTACGGGGCAGGAAGGAGGCTGTTTCTTACTTTTACAAAACACACCGGTAGAAGCACTGCCAAGACAGTCCTCTTTTTAAAGCATAATCACTTTAGCCTTGTCCTGGCAGGGTACAAAAGAATGAAGTTCACCCTACCTAGGACTCACCGGGCTGACACGGCCATCACTGTCCAGCCACGGAAAGCGAGATGAGAGGCCGCTCTGCAGCAAGAGCCTGACGAGCCACAGCCAGCACGCTGCCCCTCCGCCAGCCTCGCCTCGTGTGTGATAATCTCACTCGTAGAGCTAAGAGTTCGAACACGGATAAGGAATGTGCATGTTCAACACAATTCGCCAGAGAAGTGCTGCGGGTTGCACCGACCATCACAG
>JAWLRI010001056.1:806467-837022 GCA_034781795.1 Crypturellus tataupa | reverse complement strand
ATCAGGTCCCCTCTCAGCCTTCTCTTCTCCAGGCTGAATAGGCCCAGCTCTCTCAGCCTCTCCTCATAGGGCAGATGATCCAGTTTTCCATCAAACACACCACTTCAGCCAGATTTCCATCCTTCCTCCTTCGCTGCTTCTGACAGACACCTGGCTGCAGCAAATGGTCCCTTCCAGAACCAGGGCCTTCCCCAAACGCATCTGGATTGCTGCTGTTACAAGTGGCAGATCCGCTCTTTTTGGGTCTCTCCCCTGGGTCCCGTTTCCAGGCTCTAGCAGACAGGTGCCTGGGTGGGCCCTGAGCAATCAGCAATACTTCTGGGTGTATTTAGCAAAGGTCAAAGCTTATTTGCAGCATTAAAGCCCATAATGTCCTAAAACTATTACACGTTTCTCCCACTTCCTTCCATTGACAGAAAACAAAAGCTTGCAGTCTTGCTCACCATCACTAAATATTTGCCTTTCCCAAGGCAAATGTTTCTGCCCTCGTTTTGGAAGTTATTTTGGTAGCCCCAAAAGGCAAACTCAACCAGGTCCGTGTGACCCCTTCCCCAACGCCTCCTCTGCACTCCACCAGGTCCTGCAAAGATGATGCTCCCACGGTGCCATCCGCAGTGCCGACACTGCCCGCACTCCTTCATGGAAGGTTTGTGAGGAGCCTCTCTGCTTTCCAGCTGCATGCGGCGTTGGGGCGGTAACTCACCTGCTCCTGAATACCCGCTGTTTCTGCCCTTGCCATACTGAGTTGCATTTCCTTCCTGTCAGACCATCATGCTTTACGTAAAAACCACGGGAACAAGAGCTGTGCTCTTGCTGATGCCTGTCGCCTGCTCAGGCGCTCTCTCACCCTGGCGCTCATGAGCCCCACAGTGCAGCTGCCCATCAAGGAATCATGATTAAACACAGGTGTCACATGAAAACACAGGTCCCATTGCCAAGCTTATAGTTCCCCAAAAAAGCACAGAGTGCACTCACATGCTCATTCATCTTTCATTTTTACTTATTTTCTAAGCAGCTAATCAGAGTATGAACAAGTTGCAAGAAAGATTCAGCTTGGATGTTGAGGAAAAGCAGCAAATACAAACAACACAGCCCTGCGACGGGCACCCTTCCTGCCCGGGGCTCCACTTCGGGCGGCCGCCCCAGCTGCTCCGCCACGGATCATCTCCCAGGTAGGGGAATGAAACAGGGAAAGCGCCCGCAGCAGCACAGCCCAGCCCACTATTCCTTCCCAACCCGTTTGCGGTGGGGGGCTTATTGCCGAGAGGCAATTTGGTGGCTCCTGTCACACAACGTCATCAGAGGCACACAGAAAGAAAAGTCGAAGGGAAGCAGCTTTCTTTAAGCAGCCAAAGTGTTTCCGGCTGGTAACTACAAACAGATAATATCAGCAAGCCTAACCTGAGCGCGCTCCCCCAGCCTCATCACAGCACCTCTTTTCAAGAAGCTTTTTCAGCCTCGCTTTGATGTCCTCAGATGCCCAGGAATAGTTTGACCCACCGCAGGGATCTGTGAGGACTTTTCAAGTCGCGGGCCCCAGAACAGGGATCCTCTGCCCTCTGCATCATCACCAGAAAAGCTATTTGCATGGAAGGCCCAAATCTGGCCATGCAGCCAGCTGCAGAGCACGTTGCTCTGCAAAGATGGGCGTTTAATTCCTCATGCCTGGTTTCCTACTCAGGACTGCACAAAGTCAACTGGAACTGTCGACTTCGGAAAGGGCCTTTATAAAACATCCCCAGTTCTGGAACTGCACTCTTTCAGAAAGGGAAACAACCAGACAAATGCACAGGAAAGCAGATATTTTACTACTACTCCTGCCTATGGGCAGCTACTCCTTCTTTTCTCCCCCCGTCTTTGGTTGTGAAAACTACTGGAACTACAAAAATTTAAAAGAAAATATTATAAAAAGTTATTATTAAAAGAAGGTCACATTAGAGCAACAGCTTGAAAATAGCTTCAGCTAAAAATATTTAAACCCCACACCCATTCTTTAGAGAAAATGTTATCAGATGCTTACTTCCCAATGTTGTCCTCAGCTTTATTTATTTATTTTTCATTAAGGTAGTACTTTCTTGGGAAACTTTGAAAACTGGCTTTTTGTTTTTAAGGCACAAGAGTAGCTCTGGAAAGGACCCTGTCTGCTGCTCAAAGACCCAATTCTCCCTTGCAGTGTAATGGCAAGATACTGCCTGAATCTGGCAAGTACAAACCTTAATTTTCTTCTGAAGTCACTTAATTATGCAAAGCAGCTTTCTAAAAACAGCAAAGTAACTCAGCCACCCACATCAGGTTGCAAAGAAGCTGTGCAATACATATTTTCTCTTTCTCCCTTCCCCATGGGACAGGGCATGGAGGGCAGAGAACAGGGGGAAATGAAAAGGTCACTAAAGGCAGCGGCAGCAGCACAGACCAAGCATCACAACACCCACCATCACAGAGCACACTGTGTTAACCACAAACCCCATTCTGGACAGTTTAAGAGATATTTTTTTCAAGCGAGGTGCTGCCTTACCCACAGGTGCAGGGCAGGCTGGTGGTGGCTGGAGCAAGTCACGCGCAGCGGAACCCGAGCAAAGCTGTAGACTCAAAACGTCAGCCCGGATCGAGCAAAGCTCCACTTCAACCAGAATAAAGAGAGGCAGAGTTCAGCGTAACCCAGCAGGGCTTTGTACCTTTTCAGTGCTTAAAGTTTGTTGAGCGCTTGCAGAAATACTAGGGAATTATTGCAGGTAGATTAGCGAAAGCCTCCACTAATACGCAATGGTATTTAGCAAACCAAGACCAAGAAGCAAAATCAATCTTTATATCCAAAGATATGAATGAAATAATTGGCAATTACTCCCCTGAAATCACAATCGGGCTGCATGCTCTAGCCTCCAAACACTGGTCACTGTGTGCTGTGGAGGTGCTGCACAGTGCTGCATGGAGGGAGGCTGGAAAGCTGCTCCAAAGTTACACTCACAGAGAAGGCAACAGGCTGCTTATTTTGAAAAAGAGTGACAAAAAATGGAGCAAGTGACAGAGAAAAAGAAAAATAAGAATAAGTAGCAGCAACCTTTTCACCTTAGCAAATTTGCATCTCAACCCTGCCACACCTTATTTCCCTGCATGTCTTACCACCCTTCAGGAGATGTGTCTGTAACCTGCCCTTTTCCCCCAATGCCAACAACAAGTCAGCAAAAGCTCTGGGAGGCTGCACATGGGTGCTGCCCCTCGCAGCAGGCCAGGCTCACACCAGCTCCTCCTGCTTGCCCCTGCCTGCTCCTTCCCACCCGTGATGTCCCCTGGACTCAGCCTTTCTCTGGTCTCCCCATGAACAGCTCCTGCCACCAGAGGCCTATTCCTCAGCCAGTTTCACAGGCAAAACAAGCTGCTCCACGGTCAGCAGAGCTAACAAAATTTTGTCTAAAAAGGCTGCAAAACCTGCAATAAATCCACACATTATTCTCAAAAAACATGGGATTGCACTGAGACACAGTAAAGGCCACACAAAACTGAATTCAATCAACAAGTGTTTTGAAATGAGTTCCTCCCGTTTCAAGCATTCCCAAGTCAGCGGCGTCCATGCGACACACATCCCATGTGTTCTCCAGCCTTCTGGCAGCGCACACCCCAGCTGCACCACCAAGGACCCCAGCACACCTAAATCCTGATCTTTATTCCAAATGCTCCTCCGCTAACGCTGGTTGAACCTGACCCAGTTCAAAAGTGGCAGCAAAGATGCAGAGCATGCGAGCACTCCTTTCCCTTAAGGAGTCAGGGTAAACATCTATTACAAAAAAAAAAAAAAAAAACAGAATTCAAGAACTAACCTGAGAATTAGAAGCAGAGGAACAACCGCGGCCATGTTAGGCGGACCTTAAAAAAAAAAAAAAAAAAAAAAAGTTGCTTCAGGGGATGACGGAGGCCGAGGCTCTGCAGGAGTGAAGGAGGCAGCAACGTGCTGGGCTCCAGGCGCTCCTGGTCCCAGAGGTGCGGGATCCCGGTGCCACGGCTGCTAGCCCGTCTCTGTACGGCCAGCGGAGATGAACTCGGCAGCCCTGCCCGCGTGACGTTGCTGCTGGGCTGGCTCCTGAGCAAAGCAAGCTTTTTATAGCATTTCCCATTGACAAATGTCATCTGTAAACCCCAGTCACCGTAGCCGAGTGGAGGAAAGGGAAAACAGCAAGGCACTGTCGCAGAGGCTGAGGCTGGCATCTCCAGAAAGAAACCAAAACAAACCCCAACCTCAGGCTGACTCCCTCGAACTCTGTCTGGGCGAGGCGCAGGCCAGGGCAAGGCCACCTGCAGCACGGCCCCACTCTGCACCGGCACAAGGGGAACAAGAGGAGGATGAGGAAAAGGTGCAGAGGGAGAGAAAGGCTTTGCTTTGAGTCTGAAGAGCCACAGAAAGGGACAGAGTTTATAGAGAGCACTTCCACGGCACATGGGACGTTCCCAGCTTCCCACGGCATCGCTGGGTGCCTGGGGACAAGCTGGGGGGTTCTGCATACTCAGAGACCAGGGAAGATCCTTCTCCATAAATCATAGAATCACAGAATCACAGAATGCCTAAGGTTGGAAGGGACCTCTAGAGGTCATCTAGTCCAATACTCCTGCACACGCAGGGCCACCTAGAGCACGTGGCACAGTACCACATCCAAGCGGGTTTTGAAGATCCCCAGAGAAGGAGACTTTCTGGGCAGCCTGTTATTAAATACTGCCAAACTCTTAGCCAGCAGCATTTGCGGGAAGCTCTTTCAAAATATTAATGGAAACAAAACCACGCAGCACTTTGGTCAAGTCCCTGCACATGCATGTGTGTCATCCTTTTCTTCGCAACTGCGCTCGGTGCTCCCGCAGTGCTGCGGAGCGGTTCCCCTTCCCTCCTTGTCTGCTTCTTTCTTCATCCTCAAGCGGGCACCCACGTGGAGTGAGCTGAGGCGATCGCCAAGTGACTCACGCGGCAGCAATGTGGGTGGGAGCAGCTTCCATGCCCAGCTCCTGAGCATGAGGCCTTTTATGGTATTTTTGGAGTGGAGGCCGTTGTGGTTTGCAGCACTTTGCAGTTTGTCCTGCGCGAGCCCTCGTGGAAGCGGGTCGTGCTCCTCGAGGCCACGGTGCGGCCAGCCAAGAGGTTGGAGCCAGCGGCAGCAGCCTCCACAGGAGCCCTGACACCACGCGGCAGCCGCACGGCTCGAGTCCCACCAAGGCACCAGCCTGCAAGCTCCTCTGTGCGCTCCTTCACTAGTAAACCCCAGTTTTCTAAAGATTTGTTCCCTCTATCGCCTGAGTTTTTCCTTCTACACCCACCTCCAGGAAGGGTACATTCAGGAACACTTGCCTGGACAAGCAGACACCCAGGCCCTGGAAGGGATGCCCAGCTCACATGAACCAGCTGCAGCAGCCGAGTCTCATCCGTCTGTCCGTCCCTCCATGGGGTGTCTACCCTGGGACAGCATCTCCCTTCCTCGCTGCTTTCCAGGCTCACGGAGCACAAACGTGGCACAGGGGCAAAGCCATCGGGCTGCCTACTGAGTTGCGCTTTGCAAAGCCAGCGGTAGCACTGGCCACAAGAGCATCGCCAAGCACTGCCCAGCGCGGTGTAAAACAGGCCTCGGGCTGCTGGTGCATAGTGACTCCTGTTGCAGGACAGCTCTCTGCCCACATTTCTGCATCAGAAGAGAAGGACATGGAAGTTCCTGTCACTTCATGCCACAACTCCAGCTGCTAGCTGATCTAGTCCTTTTAAAGCTGTTAGGTATCAGAATAAATTCTATTACAAACTACAGATACATAAAGCCAACAGAAAAGCAGAACTATCAGAACCAAGGAAAAAAAAAAAAGTTATTCATCCTGATGCAAAACATCAATGAAAAATACATGTATTTTTTTTCCCTCATTTTCAATCCTGGGTTGCTCTGGAAGGAGCTGGCTTACCTGGCAGAGCAGCTGAACGAGGGAGCGTCCCCACGGGCAGGTCAGCCCCTCGGTCAGGCCACACCGCAGACACAGGGAGAAGGGCTCTGGCGCGAGCATGCGGGTACAGCAGACACGGCGAAGGGAAGTTGCAGGGGAGGTTCATTTTAGCGAGCGCTGCCTCGCCAGCTCCAGGCCTTGGAGGAGAGCCAGAAACACAAACCTGGGCCGGCTGCACACTGAAACCCTCCAGCCCCACGGCGCGGCGACCTGGTACGGCGAGGCTGCGGCTCCCCGACGCGCCCAGCCACCTCCGAGCGGGAGTGCATTTCCTCCCGGCGCTTTTGGAGCCTGCGGAGCATCCCTGGGCTCACGTGTACAGGCGCACACCGCTGCCTCACAGTTCCACGCTGCTGCCCTTGCTCGGTTCACAGTCTCACACAAGCCAGCACGCGGCTGCTGTTTTCAAGAAGGCAACTCCCCAGGCAGGTCAAGTTGAAGGCTATTTCTCTCCAAGCGAACATTTCCGAGCTCAGAGAACCTTACTGCTATTAGATACCAGATAAAGATTACAGAATTCAAGTTAAGCAAGTATCGGAGAGAGGCTCCGTCCTGGGCAGGGGAATACAGCAGGTTTCCTGCAGCCTTCAGGGACTGCACAAACGAGCAAGATCTTGTCTACGTGGCTCTCCTGTCCCCTGTAGCCTCCCGCTGGGCTCCAACACGTGGCTTTGCAGTCATTTTGATGCTCCTGCCCTTGAACAAGAAAGTTGCTTCAGCAAAGTCAAAGCAGCAGAAAGTCCCTGTGCGGGGCGGAAGCGGCAAGGCCTCCGTGGCACCTGCACTTTGCAGCCGATCACAGCTCTAAAGTGGCAAATCACATAGCCCCTGCTTGCGTTTAGAGCCATCTCCTCACCAGGCATGTACTCTGGCTGGTGCCTAATAAGGGCTGAGCAATGTCAAGACCTGCTGCATATCTTAAAGCTCCTCTCCCGCAGGATGCACAGTTTTGCAGTGAAGAAAAGAGTGATGGGTGGTAAAACACCAGTGCAGCAGGGAACCTTCCTTCCTACTTTCATGCTTAGTTTATTTTCCTCCCTTTCACCACACTGAAACATCTCTAAAGCTGCAATCAGGAACTGGCCCACAGCAAATCCATGAGACGCATATACCTTGTCTCACAAAATGATGCCTTTACTGCCTCAGGTGTCCACATTTCACAGAGCAATGGATGATCCTGAGCCTCCTTTTTTTTTTTAAAAAAAAAAAAAAAAAAAAGGGAAGGAAACTGTTCTGACTCTGAAAATCTATGTAAGGAATTTAAAAAGAAAAAACTGCCTCCTTTCCAGGATTATTTTGCTCACAGCCTTCGCAAACTGTTTACCAAGAAGGGGAAGAACCTTCCAGCTGAAGAGACAGACGTCGCGCAGCAGCAGCAGGCCCCGGGCAGGCAGCACGCCATCCTTTGAGACAAGAGGGGAAAGCTTCATCATAATCTCCGCCACGAGGAGAAAAAGGAGTCAGAAAACATAACGCAGGCGATGCTTAAAAGCAAACCGCGTGTTACCTCCCAGGGAGGGGAGGAAAGCAGAGAGGAGCAGCCGCAGGAGCTATCACCTCCAGTGGCGGTTGTGGGGTCACAGCTGTGGCCAGGAGGCCATTTGCTCTTGGCAGCACGAGGGCTCCTGCCCAATGCGCGGGAAAGCGGCTCCAGTACTGGCAGTAATGGTCTCTCATTAATTACTAACCACGGCGTGTGCGCGCGCGGAAGGCTGCCAGGAGACGGATTACAGGGGCCATGGCGGTGAGGACAGATTGCTTTTTCTTCCCCCCGCCCTCTGAATCATTAGTTCACTGCTCATCCTGCCGAGTAAGGATTTATCCTGTGTGCTGCCGAATGTGCCTGGCATGGACTCACTGGATTCAACAGCCAGCTCTGCTTCCCTGGAACCACTCTGCAAGTTATGTACTACCTGGAGACGTAAAAAGCGCCCCCATTACCAGCTCAGCAGGAGCTTCCCCCTGTACAACTGCACAGAGCACTGAAGCGCGCGTCAGCCCCACCGGCAGCGCGCACCCGGCCGGGACAGGCAGGACGCGCCTGGCGCCAACGCTCCGGGAACACCCTCCCCACGGGCTGTTCGCCCAGGCACTGTTGATGTAGTCACTGTGTGGAGCCAGATTTGGGGCTCAGAAGTCGCCTGAAACAGGCCTCGCTCTCCTCCCACTCCACAGACACAACCCAGGTGGGGTCTCCTCCCAACAAGAATCGAACACATTCCTTCGAGCGGGGGACGTGGTAGTGACATAATCCGTGCCCTTTCCTCCTCCCTGCACCGCAAGCACTAGAGAGGCTTTTGTACCTCTGCTGAAGGGCGCGTTTGGAGACCATGGCAAGCAGGGCATGGCATGCAGTTGCTCTGGGAGAGGAGGCATCCCTTCCTCCTAACAGGCTTCCAGAAGCCTGCTCCTATTCCCCGCCAGAGAAGGGGAATAGGAGAATCACTCTTCGGAAACATAGCACAACCATACAAAAACATGGCCCAAATCCAACTTGGTTGGACCAAGGCAGCAGATATTTTTAAGTTCTGGAGGTTTTTTCTTGTTCCTTTTTAATGCCCCAGAACTTTTGATGCTTTTCTGTACTGCAGAGTTTGGACATTTGTCTGTGGCACTTGTGGCCTCCTCCCTTCTGAAATGGAAAAGTCAAGAATCATGGGCATTGGGACCACATGGAAAGAACAGAGCGGCTTCAACTAAAGGGGGAAGAAAAAAAAAAAAAAAAAAAAAAAAGGGAAGAAGCCATCCTATAAAGGAGACATTTGTCAAAAAAAGAAAGCTTGTTTTTCCTTTTTTTTTTTTAAAAACAAACATCAGTAGCTCAGCTTTCACACAATCTTGTGCACCACTAGCAAAAAGTAGAACTGAACCATGATCTAATGGCTGTAATATTCCTTGCATGTATTTTTAAGGGATTAACTTTTCCAAAACCTGCCACATGCTGTTACAGAGCCATGTTCCAAGATCTAAGCTTTTATGAATAGAAATATTGAGCATCAATGACTGAAAAAAAAAAAATCGTGCAAACAGAGAGAGCAGCATATAAAACTTAGAGAGAGTCCTATCATGTTAAGTAGACACACACACTTCCACAAGGCACGCTTGGGTTCAGCTGCTGCCAGCTCTCAAGATGCTCCTGCCAAAAGTACTTCTGCCAAAGCAGCACTGACACTGTCACACAGGGGCAAGCTTGTAGGAGAGGGAATTTTAATATCGGTTTAAAGCACACGCTCTTCTAGAGGGAAACCAAGGCCCAAAACACTTAGCTGGTTTCTCAGGCGTTCGACTGAAGCCCCTAAACATCCCAGCTCGCAGCGGTCACAGGGCGTCTGGCAAATGGATAAAATGCCCTGGGAGGGTCAGAGCATCAGTCTGTTTTCCAAAAGACACGGAAGTTACAAGCGCATCTGTATGTTCGTGCTGCTGCAGTTCAATACCCAGCGAAAGCAGTTTCCTGGCGCAAATCAAGAGGATTGCCCAGCTTCCTTGTGGGAATGCAGGATGCGAGGCTGTCCTCACGAAGAGATTCCTGTTGCATCTCTGCTCCATCCAACTTTGAACGAAGCACCAAGGCAAGGCACGGCTCAGAGCGAGTGGCAAGAGCTAAGCACTTCAGTTCTTTGCACTTGACAAGGGCAAATCTCTTATCCAGGTGTTTTCCACTTAAAAAGAAATACACTTCTGGCTAACAGCGCAGTCTCTCAAGATGGCTGTGGAAGGATAAGTAAGAGGGGTGAACCGAGGACAAGCCAATAACTTAACTCTGAAATCACCAGTTTGACTCCTGCCATCATCTGCAGTGTTACTTTGAAGTAAGAGGAAAACAGGAGAAAGCTCGAAAAGGGGAAAACAACCTGGGGAAACTGAGCAGCCTACAGTCAGCCCCACAACAACCTGAGATGCTGAGTGTGATGACTCTGGTAACAGTTTTGTTTACACAGAATAGAGCTGCACTCTTTGAAGTGCAAAGGCAGACAAAAGCTCAAGCCAGAGGCCACAGCGACTCCTGAGTATGAAGTACAGTGCTTAAGTCCTGGCCACCAAGCAGCCAGGGGAAGGCACTAAACTAGTGTTAGAGGAAAACATTGCTTCAGAAGAGGCATTCGCTTCTCCTTACACTGAGTGACAAAAGACGGTGTGTGTTTGGAGATAACACAGCACCTGAGTGGGGCGGCAGCACAGGCTGAGCTCGTGCTGGACAAACCCAGCTAAGCCAGGCACCTGCAAGCTAAACCAGGCACCTGCATCCTTCTGCACAGTCCCGCGAGGAAGGCAAAGACTGAAGGTGTTTAGATGCTGAATGGTGTTTTAAATGCCTCTCTATAGGTTCAAAAGTAGAAACAAAATACTTTTCTTCCCATGCACCTTATGGGAGAGAAAAAAAAAAAGGGGGGGGGGGGGAAGATAAACTGCCCCCCAGTTCCTCACTGAAAGCAGTGGGACAGGTCTCTGTTACAAACAGAAGACAAAAACTTTTAATGGGGATGTCCAGCTCACTGCCAGCCAGTATCTGCCTAAGCTACCACCATAAAAACCCCAGAGGTGTGCTGAGAATTAATGCACAGGAGCAGCACATTCCCAAAGCTGTTTTTGCAACCCTCCAGAATGAGCAAGGCAGCTCCTTCTGCGCCTCCACACGCAAACCTGGAGGGTTTGCTCTGTGCTCGCGGTCAAGCTTGCAGGTGCTTCAACAACTGCCGCCTCCATCAAACAAAGTGGTCCCCACTGCATTACCTGGCTGCCCCAACTAGTGACACAGTCTGCTTGCAAACAGAGAAGGAGGAGATGAGGAGACAGCCCTTCACCAGCCTTCAACATAGCTTTGCAAAGCCAAGCTCTGCCCATGTAGCACCTCGCACGCGGCCACGCCAACAGCCTTGCAGAAGATGGGCTCCCAGCCACACTGCTTGGAGCAGCAGCAGCAACCATTTACCAGTGGTTAGTCACCTTGTTTAAGGTAACCTCTGTCACCTTTGCTCCATCTTCTCCTTTGGAAGGATGGGCTCATGGCAGAACACAACCTGACCAGCAAATTTCAGGTTCTCTCCTGCCTTGTGGTTCTTTCAAGAACATGAAAGACAAAGCAAGCTGTTAGAAATTAAGTCTCAGACTTACATTCCCACAAACTTTGACATTGCTTCTAACAGAGGAAAGTGGTATTGAACCAAGGGCCAGCCAACCCATGCCTTCCCTCCAGCAGCAACCAGCATATCTCGGCCCTTCACAAGGCCATGCTCGCAGCCCTCAGCAAGCTGTGGCTGGATCTCAGAAACTGCCATTCGTCAACACTATAACATCCTAGGCCTCTGCTAGGGCCTCCACAGGAACAAGGGCTTTGCACCCAAGCAGACTGCGCTGCTGTATCCATATGGCAGGGCATGAAGGCAGGGAGAGTGGAGGACAAATCACAGTATGCCAAGATGGAAAGAACGGTATGATATATATATATATATATATATAAATAAAAACAGGGCACGTTGAACTTTGCAACACCAGCTCAAAACCACCAGGAATATGAAGAGGCTACCCTGCCCCATTGCCCAAGACGCCTATAAGCTTTGCTAGACGAACACCAGTGCTCACCACACACAAATAAGCACATTTCCATCACCTCCCCCAGCACTCACATCCCCCAGGGGCAACTCAATGACTCAAACCCACTTGTCACCCCTTCCTAACGGTTGGCCAGGTCCACCTGTTTCACACACCAAAGGGTTCACATTCGCAGGCGCTTTCTGGGGCGGCTGCCACAGCACTACATACAAAGTGGAGGAGAGGGCGGTGGGAAGTCCCTCATAGTAATTGCAGCATTGCTGACTAAATCCTGCATCGTGATGCAACTGTGGATCTTCTGTATCAAATAACCTTAGCTTCAGCTGAAGGTACCATATATATTAACAGCAGAGCAAATTTTCAGCATTTCTGTAGCACCCACCACCATCTCCAAGCCCCTGTAAAGCAGTTGATGCAGCACCAGCTCCCCAGAAGGGGGGCAACTTTTAAGCAATCTCTTTCTAAAAGAGAAGACCAAAGGCACAAGGAAGGTTTTGCCAAAATCAGTCACTCAGACTGCTTCTTCTGCGATGCAACTGATGCATCTTCAAATCCTTTCAACATCAATCAGCACAGAGAAAAATACAAGACTTGACATAAAAATAGAAATCCGTAGGCTTACGCTGCAGCCCATCTCAGTCTGTAGCCTTGAGCCAGATCTCTCCTCATTCACAGGATGGGGCACAGCTTTCCCTTTGCCTCTCAAGACAGTGCACTGAGTAGTACCACTGCCCACACAAACCTGAGATCTGTCGGCACACAAGGAAACCCCCCCCCTCCCCCCAAGCTAAAGACAGACAAAAAAACTCAAGCTCACATCCAGCAGCAGGGCACACACTGCCCACACAACAGGGTCAATGAAGCTGCCAAGCACGTGCAATATTTATTACAAAGCATGAGCACGCTCCAGGCTAACTTCCCCCACGTGAGAGCCAATGGTCAGTTTGTACTGCACTGCGTGAGGTCCTACTTTCATCAAGCCCTGATAACCAGCAGCATTATTGCACTGCAGCTGCAAGTCATCACTGTGTATCACCTTGAAACATTAAGTT
This sequence comes from Crypturellus tataupa, assembly GCA_034781795.1. Classification (NCBI taxonomy): domain Eukaryota; kingdom Metazoa; phylum Chordata; class Aves; order Tinamiformes; family Tinamidae; genus Crypturellus; species Crypturellus tataupa. The sequence continues at coordinate 824,456 of JAWLRI010001056.1, read as the reverse complement.
GTGAGCATCAAACAAACGGTTCCTATATGCTGTGGAAAAAACTAAACAGTCTGCAGGAACCACAGGTTTCATGTGAAATATGTCTGGAATGGAGAAGGACTCCTTAGAGGAAAGCCATCAGGCATCAGAGTAAAAAGATAAATAAGTAAATAATCAAAGGAGGAAATACTTCTTCTATGTCACGCACAAGTGGGCTATGGTATGTTTTGTTACTGAGACAAGGTGTAGAAAGAATCTAAGGAAGTAACAGGACAAACAGCAGGAGAGCAGACTATCTACAGCTACTAAAGCCAGCAACTCCTCCTCCTCCACTAAGGATCTGCTCTGGTTGTCACCGGGTCCATGCTGGCGCCCACGCACCAGGTCTCCAAAGGCAGCTCACCCTTCAGGACGGAGTTCCCAAGTAGGCCGCCAGCACAATCAGCACCAGCCACCAGGATGCAGCAGCTTCACAGCGGTGTCTGTGAGCGTGCGAGGCATCTCCAGCAGTCGCGGTGTCGGTGCCGCAGGAAGCGCTGTGAGCTTGACCCGCTGCAGCTGGCGGCTCGTGCTTACGGCACCAACTAGGACAAGTCCGAGACAGGCCAGGACAGCCTCGCTGCACCATGGCTCTTCCACAACCAGCCCTTACCAAACCCCTCGATCAGGAGGTCATGCTGGAAGGCTGTGAAAACCACGACACAGACAAAGAAGGGAGCAGCCCTGCATCACGCTGCTGGACAGAGCTTTTCAAAGCTACTTTATTGCTTCTCCTTTTTCCCTATGTCCGCTGGCTGCTGAAAGGCCATGACACTGAGTCCATGGCAAGAGCCCAAGATAAACCCAGGCCAAGCAAGCCTGCCCAGCCACCCCAAGGTGGTTTCAGGGGCATTTTTCCTTCAGCACAAAAACTTTACTTGTTAACAGCAGTGGGGAAGTTGATGAGCTCCAGATCAGCGTTGCTCTGTTGGAAGATGCCTTGAAAGTAGGTTACTGGTGTGCATGGAGCCAGACATCTGTGTCTTTAAGCCAGGAGCAGACGCAACACCAGTAACAGAGCAGAGAGATCAAACATCCCTACACAACAACAATCAACCATCCAGGGCAACCTTAACTACAAAACCTTATTCCAGAAGGCAGTCCCTTTTTCACCTTGTCCTCTAAGGACTCAGTTGCTTTGCCAAGGCACCTTGTCAGTCCTCTGCCCCACTGGCTGCATGTGGGCAATAGGGAGGTGACCAAACCTCTCTACATCTCAACACTTGTCACAAGCTTCCTGTAGCTGCCCCAAGCACTCATGTGCCTGCAGGCAAGCAGACCACCCACCTCTGCACCCTTGAATAAAGGGAAGCAGGGCTGACCCATTTCTGTAGGCTCTAAGCCACGCAAAAATGCCATGTCTGACGATCACAGACACTAAAAACACTGGAAACTGAAGTGATGATCACAACTGCTTTCACCAGCAAGCTCTGGAGAGGTGAAAATAAACAACATAGCATCAGCCACCTCTAAGGCTTGTGGAGACAGTTCAGCAAAGGGTGTGAAACCTTCAGCAGTTGCAACACATGTTGTGTGGGTAAGGCAGGTGCTTTCGGCACACCTGGCTCCCAGGGCAGCACCTTCCTCCCCATTGCCCCACGCGCTTGCCCAGAGAGTGCACGCTGCCTTCCCACACATACAGAAATGCTCTCCTTTCCCTGCTGACAAACAGAAAATACCCTCCTTTTCCATGGCCGCATACAAGGCACATCCAAGCAATGTGAAACCATATCGCAATTCCTCCTGAAGCTTTGTCTGAAGGCAGAGTGGAGGAAGAGCTGCACTCAATCAACCCAACTCTTGCCAGCAGCGCTACTGGAGCAGCACGCGCAGAAATGCGCCATGCTTCAGGGCAGACAAATCCCCCAACAGTGCGCGTTAAAACCAGGACATCCTGTCGATAGGGCCTGTTTATTTGTGGTCTCTGAGCCATGAAGAAATGAGAGCTGACAGCAGTGGCAATACAAGCAGACTGTCCTCTCTGTTGCTCACTGGCCTCGTGTGCTGGCAGAGCACCCCACGGGCACTGGTCCTGCTCTTTACATTTGGCATCCAAACTTCAGGAATGCAGCAAAGCCAATGTTTCCTCTCATTCCTTCTCCCACCTTGGACCAGCAGGAATTCTAGCAATAAGGGAAGCAAGCAGCAAAGCAGTCCTCCTCCTTCAGGTGTACGAGCAAAGCATCATCATCAGTCTGGCATGACAAGCAGAAGCTGCACTGACAGAAGCGTTAACCCGAAGCACCCAGCCAAGAGCTGGCTGTCACGCCAGCCCAGATGGACTGCAAAACAAACTGCTTTGCTGCACTGATGACCACCCCTCACAGTCGGGTCATTTCTCTTTTCTGACTCTGTGCTTATCAGCTTCCTTAAGGAAGCAAAGAGGTCTGCAGGGCAGAAGCATCGCACTTGTGCCAGCCCTCCTTGCAGAGCACGCTAGGCAGTAAACCCACCCACCTCAGCATTCATCAAGCCAGCTGCAAAGGGAAAAGGGGAACAGCCCAGAAACTGGCGCTCCTACCTTGCCCCTGTACATGCGCTGCATGATGGGGCTGTCAGGAAGGGAATGCAAGTTCTGCAACCACTTTCCTCTTCTCCTTGCTGTATTTTTCACTTCAGTGATACTACACAGGAGAACAGAGCTGGAGTTGCCCTGGAAAAAGAGTGTTTCAATTCACCTAAACAAACCCAGAGCTAAGACACAACCTTCCTTCATCCCAGTTCTGCATCTCCTGCTGCTCCTTATTAGTCGGCATCGTCCTGCTCAGGATTGCGCAGCAAGACCTGCGGTGGGTGCAGCTGCAGTCCTTCTCCGTGCTGTGCAGACTGCAAAGCTCATCCGCTTCTGCCGTCTCAAAACGGCAGGGTTCTGGTTAAGTAGCAAGACGTCTTGACGGCTTGTCTTCTCCTCCCTCACCTACAGCAGTTCATCTATAGAGCAGGCGCTTCCTTTGTTAGTTTTGCTTTCTGTTTTGTTCAGAGTTATTTCTGTTTGCTTGCCTTTTTTATTATTGTTATTTTTTGAGTTGCTCTTAACAAAAAATCCAGTTCCAGGCTGCAGTGCAAGTGGTACATGAGAATGGCTGGCAAGCTGCCCTGCCTGATCTCTGATAACAGCAGGGTTTTCTTCTTTTCAATTGCAGAGCAAGTGAATAGCTCAGCCTCTGGGGAAAAGGTACAGTAACTCTGAATACCTCTAATGAGTAGAGCATTTAAGTGCAGATGGTGCAAAACATGCACCTGTGATTCACTCAGAGCCAGCCTGTGCCCTGCAATGTCTTTTGCCAGAGCCTGAGTGCACTTCAGGGACGAGCTTATTAAACTGAAGGCAGACAGCAGCTTCTTGCCCCTCTTGTGGGGAGAGGGGTCCCCACGGGCTTTTGGTTGGAAAAAAGGCTCAGAAACTTGGAGTAGCACAGAGCATCCATTTCACAGCTATTCTGACTAATGCTTACAACAAAGAAACATTTGAAGCTGTGAAACACAGCCCAGAGACCTGCACAGGCCTAAGCATCAGCTACCAAATTTTGGACCAAGTGGAACTTCAAGGCCACTGCTGGCACAGATGAGCTGCCTTCAGTCTGGGCCAGCCTGCACCTGCAGCGTGTGTATCATGCACGTGATGCAGGCAACTTCCTCATGAAAGTGTGTGATTTACTCCTGCAAAAAAGCAGCCTTACTAAGCACCATGAACAGCCAGAGAGCAACCCCTAATCGCAGATGTGCCCAGTTTCATTGCTCCTCAAGGCAAACGTGAGGAATCCACCCAGGTTACTGCACTCCAGAAGTAGCATCTTCTTGCAGAATAACATTCACTGCATGTACTGAGTATGGTTCAGATTAGGTTTTATTTTCTTTTAATACTGCCAACTTTTCTTTTTGAAGTCAGATCAAAAGATGGCTTCTCAGTGTTTTGCATTCATTTATCTTAACAATAGGCACAGGGTTTCTGCAGCCCTCAAAAGAATCCCTCCCTTGCAACACTCACAGCTAAAGAATTAACAGCCATTAGACAAGAACAGAAGAATCAGACAGTCTGGCCAGCTGCATGTTTTAAAGATCCTTTGTGATTTTCTAAGGCAGAAACAATCCTTCAGATTAACCAAGATTATTATTTCTTGCATAAAATGTGATTCTAGATTTTGAAAGGGAAACTATGTGCAATAGGAATCAATAAAAAAAGCTTGTTTTCAAGAAGGTCACATTTCCCAGTAAAGAGGAAGACTTACAGATCAATACACCTCAAAATATCCAGGAAGCATGAGCACTTTGCAAGTTTAGTCCAACGCAGTCCTTCATTAGATAATTAATAGCTATCAATAACATGAATAATTATGCCTATAAGGCTGGTTTTATATGGCTAAAAATTCACATTATATGCATTTTGCAGGCTGCTTGTACCACATTGACACATAAATCATGTTTTCATGCGCAAAGCTGTAGAACTGCAGCTATTAAGAAAATGCTACACATCTAACTTCTACATTACGGACATCAACTCTGTTTTATTTGGCTTTATCCTTCCATCTTTAAGGATAGGAGGGGATCACTTTCTGCCTTTTTTTTTTTTTTAATGGGGATGCAAATAGATGCATACAGGTGCTTTAAAGGTCTGTAGCTTGTCAACTTGGAATGACAAAACCAAAACAACAGGGAGCCATGAGTCATCCCGAAGGTGGAGGTGCCTTGTTCACTCCCATTAGGTTTACATGGTCCCAACAACACAATTTGCATGGTAAGGCAAGCTTATAATGATAGGTTCCTAAAAGAGCAGGTGAGCTGCAAAGACAAACCTTTTTGAAAGGGGGTTTTGAGACAGATTCTCCAGGTTAACCACTTGCAGGCAGAAAGAGCAGCTGTTTTGTTTCCGTGCGTAACATCAGCTGGGCACCCTCATAGGCTTCTCCACATGTCCAAAGTCCTCAGCTCAAAGGAATATAAAGCATTTCCATCATGAAAGCAAGAGCCTCTTTCACAACACGCCTGTGTCCCTGCCACACCAAACCTCTAGAGTCCCATGAGGCTTACGTATTTCAGTACAGGGAATTTGCAAATATACTTGGCATTGAGCTACTTTAACAAATGTTCTCTGTTTCTAAATAATTATCCACAAGAGCTTCTTAACTAGCATAGAGGATCAGCTGACTTAAAATCCATCCTCCATTATGGGTAGCTCCACGCAGCCTCAAATATCAGACACAGGGCAGGGCAGAGAGCATCACGGCAAGGACGTGTCTCCTGGTGGATGCGTCTCCTCCAGGATCTGAACTGCACATCCAACAGCAGGACAGAAAAGAGAGCAATGGCATTTTCATTCAAAAAATCACCTCAGCATTCAAAAAACTGTCCAATTAAATACCTTTACTAAAATGATATATTTTTAATTGTCTCAAACTTTAAATTATGCACGTCCTGGATTACACTCACCTTCATCTGCCCTATCCACCCTGCACGTGCAACGATCCTGTCAGACTTGCAGTGTGGAGCAGTGTAATCAACTTCCTACCTCACAGCTTTGACATCTTTGGGCACTTACAGCAAAACCTATCCAGGAGATGCTTCACTGGCATGCCTAGGTCCTGCCTGCAAAATTATTCCTGCACTTAATCTGCATAGAAAGCCTTCTGACGACCGAACATCAGAATTTTTCACTGATATTTGTAAACAACTATAAAAACAGTTGCTTAAGGCAACCCTAAGTGAAATAGGTTAAACAAGGAAAGAAAATGTTTTTCTCTATACAAACAAAAAAATTACTACCATGATTAGAGTATTATTCCAAGTCAATATAAGCAAGCACTGCATAATTTTGGAGAAAAAAACTAATATCTTCCACACCCATCTCCAAGCTTCCCAGGGGAGCTGATGCAAGGAGTTATGGCTCAAAAAGTGGTCAAAGGCTGGAAGAGGAGCATTATCTGTTGTGAGGTTAATCCATTGCTGACACAAGCATGCAAAATACAGCTGTCCTTCCACAAAAAATCTAACCAAGGAAAGGCATCACCACTAACAACAAAAATGATTTAATTGGGATTAAAAGCACTTGAGTTTGCAATTCTGTATGTATGACCTCAGAAGAGAGGTCTGAGAAATGCTCCTCTCTTATGTGGTTACTTTAATGGCATCTTCATGCCTCAGTATAAAGGGGGGAAACAAATTCATTCAGCATGCATTTGGCCTCTAGCTGCTTAATCAAAACATTTTTTTGCAACCATTTAATAGTTGGGTCCCACTGAATCTGTTTTGACTAGAAGCAGTACCACTGGTTTCTCACATGTGGATTTATTGAACAATTTGGGGTTGTAATGGAAAAAAAGTTAATTTAAAGGAGAACTGTGACTTGAGAAAAGGGTAGGAATCTTTACATGGGTCCTTCATTCACCCCTCCCTCCCTCTTTTTTAACTCTCTTTTTCCTAATTAAGAAAGAAGGAAACCTACATCAATTCAATATTTCATATATTCTGATGAGGAATAGTGCTGTGAGTTGTCTCAGAGAAAGGTATTAGCTAAACAAAAGGAGAAAAAAAAAAATCCTTTTTTCTTTTCCCACCAAATACGACAAGCCACACATTAAAGGCTCTTCATTCCCTGTAGCAAAACACTAAAGACCCCCAGGAGCATGTTCCTCTCTGTGCTCTGGCACATTACAAGCAAGAAGGAATTAAAAAGCCCCAAAATATCCCAGAGTTTTTGCCAATGCCTATGGCGCATACTCGGGCTTGCTGCACACCTCACGTCCTGCTGCGTCAACGGACAGGGTATGCCTGGTGCTTCTGCTTCCAATTATTACCTGAAGTGTAAATATACATTTCTTACACATATGAGCCGCAGTTTCAAGCCACGCACAGTTCTCGTGCAGTAGCTGATTTGTGTTCGTGCAACAGGGCTCACTTGTACATATATTTACCAGGATCCTTTTACATCTCACCAACATGGGATCGCAAGCTAAAAAATCTCAAGATCTGGGCAATTATTTAGCATTTCAGGAGTGTTTGGGGACCTGCTATAGCATCTAAGTGACCAACAGGGACTTGCAGATGGACACAACACTGACATTGGACCAGTGTCTCGGTTCGAAACAGGTAGAGAGACAACTTGTACACCCAGGGCTTTCGAGCCCACTAGCGCACATGCCTGCAGGACTGAGCAACAACCTGTCATTCCTGCCACAGCGCGAGGGAAACAAACAGGCATTGGGCTGGGAGGGAGGTGCAGACTTAACACACAGGATGCTATTCAGAAACCTGCAGCAGCAGAGTGCGACACTGCTAAAAACTTCACATTTAAGCATAAAGTCAGTTCCATTAAGCATACGAAGTCCAGCTTAAAACCAAACTTGGCACCATCTGAGCTGAAACCTGGCCAAGAAAACAAACAAAAAACCCACAAGCATCACACTGTCGGAAACTCGCACTCTGGCCAAGCCTAAGGGCCACAAAAGGAGCCTTTCTGCCCAGAGCTTTGAATCTGAGACATTCTGCAAAGGGAGAAACTGCTCCCATGTTCCTGGGGAGTCCCAGGGCATTGAGCAGGCTGCTTTAGTCAGAGTCAAAAGGAAAAAAGGCCATAAAACTGGTGCACAATGTGAACAATGCTGAGCTCTTTGGTCAAAAATGAAAGCTGATGCTGTGAGAGAAGGGGAAATGCCCACAATAGCTCTGGGAAACACTGCCCAAAATCCTCAGGAAAGAGAGACACATACTTTTAAAACATGAGCAACACTTAGAAGTAGCACAAGCAAAGTACAGCAGTTTTCTGCTTGAAACTAGAGTTTAAAAAAAAAAAAAAAAACTTTGCATTCTTATTCCAGTTTCCACAAGCTCAGTTTTGGGTACTTATTCCAGCTTCCACAGGCTCAGTTTTGTCCGATCCATGAGCACAGCTTCCTGCTGGCAGGTCTACACATTCCTGCAGCTCGCGCAGGGCAGGGGAGCGTCGGCTGCAGCCGCGCAGCCTCCCCGCCCCATTCCCCAGCGCAACTCCAACCCCACGCAGGCCAGGCCGCACGCCAGTGCTGCCGGCACCGCCAGCACCGCTCCTCACGCACGAGTCGGAGGGAGAGCAGGAAGGAGAGCTCCACTGTGGACACGGAGGGAGGCGGCTGCCGGGCAAGTCAGGCTCCATCCTCTGCAACTCTGAAAAATGGAGCCGACGCTGCCCCCACCATGAAGAGCATCTCCAAGCCAACAGGGATCCAAGCAAGCAGCCAGAACTTGGGATTTGTATAAACCCACATGAAACCCAAGCATCCAGCAATGCTGTCACTCTGCCTACCCTGTTTCAATTGCAGTAACTGTGGTATCAAAGGCCTAAAAATACTTCTTAGGGTCTAGGGAGCAAGCAATTCCTTTGAGACCTGCCTGGGCTGGAGGCGAAGCTTATCCTCTGAGAGCAGCAGGGCTCCGAAGTAGGCGCTAGCGCTTGCCTAGGAGCGGGGGCACCATCCAGACAATATTGAAGCAAGGAACAAAGCACAGCCAAAACAAGTCTGGATGAGAGCTGTATTTTATCATCTGAGGAAAACAAACAAGTTAACTGAATAGAAACGCAGCCAAAAAGGAAAAAGCAACACAATCATTTGCTGAACTGATAAAATATTTGATAGTCTGCTGTGTTTGTAGCTTAAAGAGAAAATATAGAATATGCTCAGTGTTTTCTTTTTTCTTTTTTTCTTTTCTTTTTTTGTGGGACATGGATTTTGGCACCAAACCTGTTTTTTACCTGAAGGTAACTAATGCAAAAAGGAACATAAAAGAGCCAGCATGAATGACAGTTAGAGAGCAGCCATCTGTGTGGGTGTTTCTTTCCAAACCGAGCGCAGAGTGAAAAGGGTTTTCCAAAGGGTTGGCCAAGGAAAGGGTAACTTCACAGAGCATTGCAGTGGGATCCGACTGGAGAATATGCCTCATGCAAGCATCGTGCCTAAAAAATGGTTCCCTCCGCCCCCCAGTAGCCCTTGCAGATGTCCATCAGTGTTTCCTTTCCTTCCTTTTCCGAGGGGCAGTTGAACTGCCCAGAAGCAGGAGTGCAGAAAGGGCTCCCGACGCCCTAGTGCCTCTGCACCCGCTCACCCAAACACTACCCAGAGGGCAGCTACCACACGAAGCGAACCAAGCCAGCGAAACGAGCCAGTTTTCTTGCATTTTGGATTTCACCACAGCCGTCAAGCACCATGTTGGCAAATAATTATATAGCAAAGCAGGAGAGCAATGAGAGTACACCTCAAGGGATAAGTAGGTATTTAGGCAGGCAGTGAAGAGCTGCATTCAGTGGAGACACACAAGAGTTTTGCACCTGAAAACAACTGTATTCCAAGGCTTCTACATTTGCACTGTCATAATTAGAGGGCTGGGTAACTGGGAACTGCTAAATGAAAAAAAAAAATAAAATAAAACAAACAGCCTCACGTGTCAAAACTGCTCACCTGCTTTGCTCAAAGCCTCTTCACTTTCAAAGCTGTGATCTGAGCACAAGCACGAGGCAGCTCTGCTCTTCCCTGGGCAGTGACCCCGACACAGCCCTGCTTGTACTGCAGCCACATACGGAGCCACTGCGGCCACGATCTCAAAGTCTACCCCCCACGGCCACCCTGTGCCTGCCAGATCAGCTACAGCAAGAGGTTAGCGGCCAAATTAAGTTCCTGCCTAGCTCAAAAGCTGGGAAATTTGCAAAATAAAAATGCAGCCTGGAACAAATTGTGTCCTGACCTTCCTCAAGGGTTGTGTCCATTGCATGAGCTCTGTGCCTCCCAGAAGGATCGGGAGCCTCCCGGGGCTGGGAAGGCAGAAACCCATAGGAAAGGCCTGGAGCACCAGGGTAGGGGCAGCCAGAAGCTGATCCAGGCTGGACCAGAAAATGTGACAGGAGATGGACACCCATGTCCACTGTCATGCCTGTCTCCCTGGCATCCCTTCCAAAGGTAGGGAATTCACAGACCCCCTAGGTAACTTGTTCTAGGACTTGTCTCTCCACCAGCCAAAACGTGCATCAAAGTTATTATTAAAACAGCCAGGCAGCACCACAGGCATCATCCTTATGAAGCACTGCTGAGCTTAGCACAAGGCATTTGCAGTATTTACAGTTTCTGGGAGTTTCAAAAGTCACAGGACAGGCACGGAGAAAACCATCCACCCACGACTTTTAAATGCACAGTCACACACATGGGCTCTGAGAGTCAGTGAATTTGTTTTCTCTGGAAACTGGGAGTGTATTCAGCAGATAACATAACTTCATAACCCCTTGCACTCCTTGCCCTCCTAAGAAACAGACCAAGAGGCACAGGCAGCTTGACCACCTTGATGCAAAAGAGAGAAGTGTCACCAGCAGCACAACACTTCCAACTAAAACTCATCAGAGACTTAAGATGATGGCCAAACCATCATCCTGGGAAACACGGAGGAGCTCTTGATCCCCTGGGCTCTGACACACGGCCCAGTGCAGAGCAGAATTGTGCTGCTTAGCTTCAGTCTAACGTTTTGCAGAACGGTTCCCCTGCGACTGCTGGAAACAGGGTGTTGGTTTAGATGTACCTTTAGTCCAACCCCACACGGCTGTTTTCACAGCATCTCAGTCAGTAAATTACAGTACACACCCATGTACTCCTAGCGCAGTGCAATAATACCAGCAAAAAATAACTGACAGGGGAAATATTTTCCTAATGGACTATTCAAGGGCAGAGGCAGATACCTCCTCCCAGCACTAAATATCTACAGTGAAATCCTCCCTGTAGTCGCAAAGCTCAGAAGACAACATTGACCTATGGATATCCTGAGAATTTGCTCATTTCATAACGAGCTGCTGCAAAAGGAAATCAATGCTTAAAATGCTTAAAGTCATTTAGAGACTTACTTGCCTCTATATAAGGGTCCTTCCAGCATTCAGACAGCATGAAACAGCAAAAAGAAATGTTATCCAGAGAGAAGGCTGTGATGATGTAGGCATTTCCCTGAAACAACTCCCAGCACCAGGAAAAAAAAATAATACAAACTTTCTCTAAAGAAGTTATTCAGAATTACATAATCTACATATCCAAAAAGTCAGACTAAAATACAGTTACACTACCAGAAATCTAATCCAGCAATAGAGAAAACAAAAACACCACTTTTCAGGATTGTTTATTTGCTTCAGCTGTGTTTTCAGTTAATCACAGGATCAAACAGGCCATGGGAATTGATTTGCTACTGATGAAGTCAATACAGCTACCACATAGAACCAGGGAAAACCAAGTAGCTGAAATAAATCCAGCTCTCCAGCAGACACAGACGTAAAGTAGACGATAAAGCATCCTAAGAACCCATAAGCCCTCCAAGGGAAAAAAGGAGCCCTTTTTAGTGCTTAATTGCTCCCCAGCTTCCCAGGAGCTAAGTAGGAAATAAAAGAGTTCCTTCAAATTTGCTATTAGGTTAAACTAGGTTAGCTCCACCAGGAAAGATTACTGCTCTAGGCAGCTAATGGGTGTTGTGCTCTGGATCCTCATGGTGCTTTTCCCCACATGACTTTAAAAGTCTCATCCTCTGTTCCTCTGCAGGGAGCATCCCCGCTATCTGCGGGCTGAACTGCTCAGCAGAGCACAAGGGAAGCAAAGTGCATCCACTTCGAATGGGCACAGAAAATGTTAGTGCTACTGGCCCTTTCTTCCTTTTCCAAGTGTTCAAAAGAAGATTGAAACTCAAAAGCTTCCTCCCTGTTTTGTTAATGAAACTATAACAAACCTGCTGTGCAATTCCCTGAGAGAGGCTATAAAAAACACAACAAAGCAAACTGCAGGGGTTAACCTGCTGGGCAGCTACTTCAGTAGAAGCAGCAAACAAATCATTTATACACACGTGGGGCCAAGTCTCATTTGTCAGAGGAGCAAGTATCAAAGGCTTTGAACATATTCATCCACTCCCTAATGTCAGCCTTGGAAGTCTTGTTTGCAGCCTTTCAACTGCCTGCAACACAGATGCTTCTATAAAAGGGAGAGGCTGCAGCACCAGGGAACGTGCCAGGACAGGAACTGTGAGGGTGAAAAGACCTCCCTGTGCCTCAAAGGTAGTTTTTCCATGGAAAAAGCCAGTTGAAGACCCACCATAGTTAAATGCATGAGAAGCCAAGGTACTGGAGAAACAGGAGGGCTCCCCTTGGCCCTTCAATGAGCCACTCATGCGGAGGCATCGGACACCAAAACAGTAACACCCCTGGCTGGAGCTGCCCACACTGAGCTGGAGCTGAGCCCATGGGGCTCAGCTTTGGGCTGGACCTTGGGTCACAAACCACACATTCACCCACATGCACCATCCACGGGACAACTTGACTTTCACCGGACAAAGGCTGCTTGCCTTTCCGCAAGCAGATGCATCCCTATAAAATATTCCAAGAGAACAGAGCAGACCCAAGGTACAGTCTTCACTGTCTGATGGCTTCTGCAGCAGCTGACACAAGGGAAAACAGCAGCAGTTTGGGTGAGGGAACCCCAGGTCCTCAGCTGCTGTCACCTTGCGGGCAGGCTTATGAATACACACAAGCATCCACTGCTTGACGGCTCAACCACTTAACTACCCATTGCTACACACACAATATTGTTCTGCACTTAAACCAACAACCCTTGGGCTCTAAAAGCGTCTCAAGTTATTTCTTCAAATCAGCAGTTGGATTTTTGATAGCTAATGCAACCTCCCCTTCCCTAAGGATTCAATTTTGCTGCTTCTGCCTCCTTTGCAAATTGCTCTACAAATGCTCAACTTTTCCTAATTAGACAATGAAAGCCTTGACTAAAAATAAACAATATTTCAGAAGAAAAACCCTTTCTAATAAAATGTTGTGAGTAATTAATGCAAATAGACATAAGAAGAAAACAACATCAACCTACAGAAGTGTGTAAGGATCACCAAGCTCAACAGATAGCGATCTCCAACCACAATAACTTTTTTTTTTTTTTTTTTTTGGAGAGAGGAGGAGAGGTAGGATTGTGGGGGCAGGAATAAAATCAAGTTTCCATCTGCTTTTTTAGCTTCCCCTCACCTGCAGTTTGCAGATTTGTGACTGCCAAGCACAGCACTGCAGAACTCCCCCTAACCAAATCACATTTGCTCCCCGAAGGCTCTGCCTCACAGCCGTGTGTTGGCCCCTGTTCCTCCAGCCAGCCAGGCATCAGCTTTGCTGTTCTTCCCAAGTTCAGTGCCTTTATTGTTCTCCTTAAACGTTAGTTCAAGCATCACTTTACACAATCTGGGGATTATTCCCATGTCACATATTGCCCACATTTCCTCTGAAATGAGCTGCTCATTTGGTGTGAGAGGAAATGGATGAAAAGCTGTTCCCACATTGCCGCAGAGCAGGCAGAGCTGCTACAGCACTTCACGTACCCATGAAAACCCAGGCTCTCCCAGGAGCCTGGGGAACGGATTCAGCACCATTTTCCCTGAGGCGGGCACACTTGAAGCAGCTCTGCTCACGCACAAAAGCAACTCTTACCTTTGCTGTTCCCCTTTTCGCTATAACTCTGTCCTTAAATGGAGGTCTTGTGAGCCGGAATGGCATTTAATTAATGGAAAGTACAAGCAGATGGCTCGCACGGGAAGCACACTCCACTACCTGGCTCAGCTTTCAGCTCAGCAGCAGAGGGACCATCTTCTCGCACGGTGTGCTGAACTCAGCGAGCACAAGGGAATTAAGTGGGAACGGCTCCTCCTTGACTCCTACTAATTTATTTCACTCTTGAGGGAGGCTGGACATCCTGAGGGGCATCCCACTGCACTAGCTGCTTTGCTCTGCAAGGGTCAAAAGACAGAATCTACATCTGATAAACAGGATAAAAGAAAAAAAAAATCCAACTCATTTAACTTCTGCTTATTAGTCACAACCACCCCAGACTTAAAATACAAAAGTCTGGAGGATGGACCAGGAGACAAAGACTTGCAAAAATCTTTCCTGTCACACTTTCTAAATCTTGCTAATGTTTTCTAGTTCACTTTATCAGGCGAATTCAGGACTGTTTTCCTGCAGTCACAAGGCCCGCTTTAGGCAGGCCAAATTGAAATGCTGTTTTGAAAAGGCAGTCACTGGGGATGGACCTTGCAAAAAAGCACCAATCCTCAAAGCAAGCGGGAAGCTCAAGCTCAGCAGGCCAGGCCGATCTCTCCATGTCTGTTGAAACTCCCCCAGCAACAATTGCTCACATACTGCTCAGACCTCCCCTGAGGGACCACAAAAGCAAAATATTCCACTTCAATTCCAATGGTCATAATGGAGCTTTGTCTGGTTGGTGGGAATATAATTCCAGTTATTAAAAAGCAGCTGTGACCCAATCCCATCTTTGCTCCTCTTCAGACTAATGCCTTTATCTAAATCAAGTGGACCTGTTGCTAGTGTAACAAGGCACAATTTCTGAGAGCACGTTTGGCACCCTGGTAACTGCAAGCAACTCAGAGAATCCACTTCTACAGCCAAATGGCTTCAGAGAGCTCAAACGAGACTTTTCAGCTGAGCACTGATGCCTTACATCAATAAATATACTCAAGCAAAAAGATGCATGGGCAGCACAGCATAGGCATTACTCCACTGCTGCTGATAGCAATCAGAGCGCAGAGCAGGAATTACCCAGGGAGGAATAAGCTGCTACAGGCTGTACTGGCTCTCAGTGCAGTAACCTTAGGAACACAAAAGCAGATCTGTTCTCCCGGCAGCACCAGGATGAAAGCTGCCTGCTCCCGCTGCGACGCAGAACAGCGGGGAGCCACGAAGGGCCAGCAGCAGCAGCAGCACAGAGCAGCAGGCTGCGGCAGCCTGTGCGCGAGTGAGCAACGAGGACGTCTCACAGCTGCCCGAGGTGGTCAAGAGCCTCCTCGCTGGGGGGCCAGGACCTTGGTGGTGCCGGGCGCGCGGCAGAGCCCGCACGGGCAGGACGAACAACAGGGAGCAGCAGCCACTCGCAGCTGCGCACAGGCCAGCTCCTCCGCAGTCAACTACGCTGCTGCCCTTGCACAAGTGCCAACAAGATGTAGTTTCTTCTCCTATCTCTAAGGGCCTCCCACATTGAAGAACCTAGGGCCTTACCAGAGTCAAGCTCCAGCTTGCAGCCTCATCATGCGTGATGATGAGGACATGACACTCATGCATGACATGCACAGCCACATCCGCGCCAAGATGGGGGACTGAGGACAGTCCTGTGCTGACAAAACTATAGTTCCTCCCACTCTGCTGTCAGAATCTGTCATTAACAGAAAAAGCCACTAGCACTGAAGAGAAACAAAGACCCGCACAGTGCTGCGGCCTCACTGAGGACTTGCACTTTTAGACGTTCATCAAACCCACGCAAACACAACAGCACAGAGACAAAGGCCGATTTCCAGCAATTGCTGCAATTAAGTTTCTGAAAAGAACTCAGTTCCCAGAAAGCCCTTCCTAAATGGTGTTACCTCACAGCCTGAGACCGGCTCTGCACACAAGGGCAAAGGAAACTTTGCCCTTTCCTCTTTCCAAAACCTCCTTCAAACGCACTGGTTGTGCCTGCAGGCTCCGAGCTGTTCTCAGCGACTGCTGCAGCTTGTCTGAAGCCTCTGCGGCTGCTTCCTGCACAGGAACATGCAAAACCACAGAAACGCCACCACCGCCAGCAGAGAGCCATGGAGAGCACCGACCCTGGGCCCCCACTAAACCCTCTTCTCAGGTGACACTGGCTGCTTTTAAACAACTCTTCCACCAACTAACACACCAAGCAGCAATGCCAGGGCAGCTACAGTGCTTCGCAAGGGAAGAGAAATGCTGTGCCCCATCAGCCAGCAGTGCAGCCATGCAGGAGCAGAGGGAAAGCCTTGTGCTGAGGCCACACGCTCTGCAGCAGAACCAGCATGGCCTCGCAAACCGGTGGGTGTCCACCAGCAGTGCAGAGAGCAGCCCCCTCTCAGCTGCACCTGAGGGAGTCCTCAGGTGCCACAAGACTGCCCTGCAACGTGAGCCAGCGCTCAGGCGTGCTCCTGATCCACATGGAACCTGGGGCACACGTACCCAACCCTGCAGGCTCAGGAGAAGCAGGGAGGAAGCCTGCAACCTGCACTAGGAGCTGCCTGCAGCCTTTCCAGACATCAAAACCCTTCAGTCAGCCAACTGAGCAGTTATAATGTGTTTTCAATCTGCTGAGAACACTGTCAGCAGAGTTAAGTACAAACGTTACCTTCTGCTTTGGTATTTTCACACTACATCTGCATGGAAAAAACTATTCATCGCACTGCCAGAGCAGCTCTCCCACACTACCTGTCAACCAACACCCACAAACCAAGCAAAAGGGTAAGCTCAGAAGCAGACGCTGGAGGCTCCCAGCTTTCCATCTTGACGTGGGACCATGGCGAGCGGGAGAGTCCTGTACTGTACTACACAGGTCCTAAGACTTTGCCACCACCTTGCACTCATCTCGGCAGGAGAAAGGAAGTGCCCAGAGTGAGATGAGCTCCATGTGCTGTAAGCTGTGCAGACAGCCTGCCAAGAAGGTGGCCCACTTCTCTTATTGATTGACAGCAAACAACCTTCTCCTCCACCTCCTTTTAATATTTAGCATGGGCAGTAAGCTGGGGACAATTCACAATCACAAAAGCCTGAAGAGACAAATACAAATGATCCTGCTCAAGGCCAGTCTCCACTGCTAGAAGGCCACACATCTCCAGTGGCATCTTCATCTTCCTTCTAACATCAGATCTTACTTCTGCACGCATTGCCCTCAGACAAACACAGTCTCTCCCGCTCCCCAACAAATGAGCAGCAGTGAATACTACAAAGGTACCTGCTCCGAGCGTAGGCGTCCCTCGCAGCAGTGACAACAAGCCTGAACACCGTCCCCATCGGCAAACAGCAAGTGCCAAGTCCTGCAAGGATCAGAAAGGATATTAATTAGTAACATTAATTAAAAAGAACAGTTGGTGAAGGGAAAGGAAGCCAAGTCAGCTTCATGAGATACTTGAGGCTGGTAGGTCTTAGTGCTAAACAGACTGTGCCCAGTCCCTGTGTCACAGTGAGGTACCAAAAGCAGGGGACTTTTCCAAACTCACAGACAGAAGCCAAGGCAAAAACACAGGATTACAAGTCCCAAATCAGCACTGTTTGCTCAGCAATGATTCCTTAATAAACAACACACTGATGTTAATTAACATTTAAGTAAAGTGGAGGCTGATAAACTGGATACCACTGGTCATCTGCTGAACTGCATTACTTTCTCCTTAGGTACTATTGAAGATCTCCTGCACCATCACATTTCTGTAGTTTTTTTCCAGTCCATGGAGCAGCTGAAGCCCATCTGATGTCAGATTTGCACTGCTTCACGGTTATTTTTTAATTGAGCACTGATCCAAATGGTTTTCTGTTTCTTACTACTTGCTTTATACAGTTCCTTGCACAGTAGTCATACAGAAGAAATAAAGAAATCTAGCAAGCAGCACTAAATGTTGTGACCAAAGTCTACTCTGTTGCCTGCAGAAACACTTTCTAGAGTTGCCACAAAATGCAGGAGATATTGAGGAGGAGAGAAAAAAAAGAAAAAAGATGTTTTACAGGAAACATTTACAAAGGACTATAAGCAGACATTCTTCTGACCACACAACCAAAATGAAGGTTACTGTGCATGGTAAGAGAAATCCAACATGTTTAATACGGTTTTACTTTACTGATTTTGTTCACATAACAGCCTGGGGACCACAAGGGACACAGTGACTGCATAATTGTCTCCAAGCACAGTTTAACTGAGAGTATCTGGAAGCTGGAGGAAACCAGGGAAACAGACACAGCGAGACTGGGACAACTTCTCAGTGCGACACTTCAGTCCAAGTACCAAAACGGGGAGGGGAAGGTCCTAGGTCCCTCACAGCAAGTCAGCCCAGGGCCTCATCACAGACGTCCTGCCAAACAGGCCTCTCTGCAAGCTACAAGAAAATTTATTCCAACAGCGCAGCACTTGGCTCTGGATGGAGAAAAGAGATTCTTGTTTTCTCTTAGTCTTGTGGA
>JAWLRI010001056.1:770657-795658 GCA_034781795.1 Crypturellus tataupa | reverse complement strand
GGCCGCCTTCCCTGGCTCCTTGCAGGGATCCTGGCCCGGGCGACGGGACTGGGGCCGACGCCTTGCCGGCCGGCCGCGTCTTGCCCGCCGCCGCGCAGCGGGACGGGGCCGCGCTGTGTTTTACCGCTCGTTTGCTTCTAGCTGCTCGGTAGGGCCCGAGCGCAGCCTGGCTGCAGGGCCCCAGATCCGCGCGTCCTCCCTTCGCGCTGCCGGGGATTGCCCCGCTGCAGCAGGAAGCACAACGTGGCGGATCGTTTCTGCTGTGGGCACACGTCCCGCCCCTCGGAGGCGAGCAGAGCCTTCCCTCCGGGAGGGGGAAAGCGTTGCCAGAGCTAGCTCCCGCCCGCGTCTCCAGGAGCTGCGCTTTGACGCATGGGGCTGCGCACACAGACCCCTGCAGCATGCGGCTGCCTTCCAAAAGTGTCTCTGCTGGCGTTACTCCTTACCCCGCTTTCAGCAGGGGATCTGGAGCCGCCTGGCACTTTTCTGGTCCCTACGGCAGGTGTTTCCCTGTCCATATCCTCCATATCCCAGCTCTGACCAGCATGATGGGTCATCTGGGCCTTCAATACAGCCAGTACTTACAGCAAGCTGGAAAGACACAATCTGTCCCCTTTGCACGCTCTGACTCGTGGCGAAGAGCGGTTCAGGTGTCTGAGCGCTGGAGCGCGTTTGCAGAGGGCTGTGGCACTTGCTTCTCGTGCCATGAAAACAGTAACTATTTGGTTTTAAATTTTCAGACCTTACCTTGAATTTCAAAATGGAGCTTGACATCCAGTGCGAGGAGATGACCCCGTCTCGATGGGCTGAACTGCTTTCCATCATGAAAACCTGCAAGGCCATCAGGTAGTAGCTAGCTGTATATGGTCTCTTCTGAGCACCACTTCGGTTTTTCTCCTATGAGAAGAGATGCAAGAATATTGAAAAAAATAATGTTTGAACATTTTTTGGTACAGAGATAAGTGCCTATGGGAATGAACTAATGACACTGTTGTGGTATGGGCTATCCACTTGACTAGGTAGAGCCTTCTTTGGTTATTTAAATATTTGCTCACCATTTTGGTACTTCTGGCCGTGTCTACAGTAAGATCTTCCAGAGAAGGCAGGCATCTCTCCTCACCAAGTTGCACTCTGTGGGCTGCAGACCAGATGCTGCCAGCTGTTACTTATAACTTGTGCATGAGGCCCTGGCACAGCCCAGTTTTGGCAGTCCTGGCTGGGAATTACCTGAGGCTGGCGGGTTTGGCGGGACATCTTCCTTTTCCCTCAGGGTATTCTTCCCTGCCTTTCCTGCCCTGTTCCTGGTTCTCACTTATTTCCTCAACTCTCCTTCCAATTTGACATCTTCCTTCTGCCATCTTGCAATTTAGCAGCGCCTGAAAAATCCTGGCTTGGAGAGAGAAGCCCTATAGCCCGGCAGATCTGCTGCAGACTAAACGTCACTTGAAGTCTGCATGAGTCACCTGTATGAGGCTCAATTACCGATGGGTGTCTCTGGGATGGGGAAGCCTGGTTACACACCTGGTTTATGTAGTCTTGGTGCACAACTTGTCTGACAGCCTATAAATTGCCTTCTGGGCCTCAGACACTGGATAGTTGCCACCATGGAAGTTCAAATGAAGATAGAGCTTCAGGTTGAAGCCCTGCTTGATGGAGAAGACCTGAGTCGCGTGTCCAGAGCACGGCAGAGCCTGCGGCTGGTGGGACCAGCCTCTCTGCACCAGGGCCCTGCAGAGAGGGCATTTCCTCTGCCCCGTGTACTAGTGGACCGGGGCATGCGCTGCCCAAGCAACCACACACGTACTTACAGATATTCCAGGGACAAACCCCCACCACTTGCTTTAACTAGAGGGAGCAGAGCAAACGTGGCACTAAGGCGCTTCCTCTGTCCTCCTCTTTCAGGATGGATGACTGTAACCTGTCCAGCAGTGACTGCAAGGATCTCTCTTCTGTCATCAACACGAATCCATCCCTCACAGAGCTGAAGCTGAACAACAATGAGCTGGGAGATGCGGGCATCGAGTACCTGTGTAAAGGCTTGCAGACGCCAAGCTGCAGCTTGCAGAAATTATGGTAACACTTTACTGTCTTGCTCTAATGTTCTCCTCTAAAGAGGTTTCCAGGTGCTGCAGGTAGAGTCACAAGCCATCATGTGACGCCAGCAGCATAGCCCCACCAGGAAATATCTGCAGTGATGTGCAGTACTACAAGAGTAACACAAGTCGTTCTTCAGAGAGCTTGTCCTAAGACCCAAACTTCTCGAGAGCCCTAAGTGCAACATTCATAACTCATAATTCACATGAGTTATGAGTTTTATTTCTATAGAAACACACTTCTGCTTGCCCATTTGAGGCCCTGGTAATGTGTTTTAGGGAAAAAAAGGAGCAATCAAAACCAAGCCACACTTACTGCCACCATGTGCAGTGCTTTTCCATAGTCAAGTCCGATAACCCTAAACACTGTAGTAATAGCATAGACATTCCAGTGCAACGTCTCACTTCACTCAGAACACCCGCTTCATAGCCCTTTCTTGCAATACACCCCAAAGCTCCTATATGATATCCAGGGATTTAAGCCAGTTTGGCCTCTTTTTTTGCTTTTAGCTGCTTGGGATCACCTCTCCAAAGGAGCAAGGAATTACAAAATGCCCTTGCTTTTTCTCTGGGATAAGCTTCATGCTGATCAAAACATATAACAAAGCAGTCATGTAGGGAGGATCATTCTGCCAGACATGCTAGATCAGCAATTACTTTTGAAGGAATATGGAACCACTTTTAGTACTACAGATATAACATTAGCTTTTAAAATATTTGGGGACACCTGTAAAATAAGAGTACTTACCTGGACACCCTGCTCCCTAAAAGGTTAAGAACAAGCTACTGTTGGTACCACAGTGTCTTTTCTCAGCAGATGCTCCAAGAAGAGCCACCGCAAAATCTGGGGGTGCAGTTCTCACCCGCATTGCTTCTCTCCTGCAGGCTGCAAAACTGCAATCTGACGAGCGCCAGCTGTGAGACTCTCCGCTCTGTCCTTAGTGCGCAGCCCTCGCTGACTGAGCTGCACGTGGGCGACAACAGGCTCGGAACAGATGGCGTAAAGGTGCTCTGTCAAGGGCTCATGAACCCCAGCTGCAAGCTCCAGAAGTTGCAGTAAGTCGCTGGTTGTCTCAAAGCTTGCCTAGACACTGCTTTTCTTTGGCCACCGGATAGTTAGCACTTGTCTCGACCTCAAGGCAAGCAGGAATGTTGCCACCAGAATTGGATTTCTTCTTGTATCTGAATGTGGGTCATACTTACTCACATTATGGGGCCCAGGGGGTTTGTAAGAGCTCGGCCTCTATTCCTGTAGGCCTTCCTTAGCCCACTTGGCAATGGTAGCTCTTAATCCAAGATGTCCCTCGCTCCAAGCAGAAGTCTGATTCTTCTTGGTGCATGTTTTATGGCTAAGCCGACCCAGGTCTGCAAACGGCCTCCGACTAGCAAGGCAGAGCTCCTCTTGGGAAGGCCTGGTAGTGAGGCTGTGCTGCGTGTTGCAACCCAAAACTCGTTCATGCTCATTCATTTCTGCACTGATTTAGAGAGGGATCAGTGTAGAAGTGGAGTCAACAACTAGACCCTGAGGTCCAGTTCCAGAAATCCTGCCCTCCGAAATGAGCAGGGAGATGTAGTGGCTCAAGTCTGTTTATGGTTATCTTTATGTATTGTCTGGTCTTAATTCACAGGCTCAAAATAGCATGTTTTCTGCTTTGGCTAACCCACACTTTGCATAACTAATGTCATGCAAGTAGCAGGATATAGCAGAGATATTTATTTTTCCCTGGATTTCCTTTCCCCTCCCAGGCTGGAATATTGTGAACTCACAGCCGATATCGTGGAAGACCTCAACGCTGCTCTGCAAACCAAGCCCACCCTGAAGGAGCTCAGCCTCAGTAACAACACGCTGGGAGATACAGCTATAAAGCAGCTGTGCCGGGGACTGGTGGAAGCAAGATGCGACCTGGAGCTTCTGCAGTAAGGAAGAGCTGGTCACCAATAACTGCAGCTAACGCTGCTGCTGCTGCTCCTACCATGCTTAAAACGGGAGGATATGTTGTTTAAAATTTAGGATGGCTTTTTGCTGCCTTAAGACTCCTGTAACAATAGAAATACAAACATATCTGGGGCTTTGAGTTTTTTCTAAAAACTTGTTTTAGCATGAGATTTTGAGTTTACTCTTACATCTAGTGATACAGTAAGAATGTGTGCCCCAACTTAAAAGTTACAGATGGTCTGTAGCAATAAACCATCCCATAGCCCTTTCAATCTGCATTTAGGGGGGTGGACTGTACTTGATACTACGTGTCTTGTGAAGCAACTCAAACTGTGCTTATTTCTGCAGCCTGGAGAACTGTGGAATAACCAGCGATAGCTGTCGGGATATTAGTGCTGTCCTCAGTAACAAGTCATCCCTGATAGATCTCTCTGTGGGAGATAACAAGATCGGGGATTCTGGTCTGGCTCTGCTGTGCCAAGGACTGCTGCATCCCAACTGCAAAATCCAGAAGCTATGGTAAGGGAAGGCAGAGATCAGAGCCTTGATGCTTAAATCCCTTTGAGCTATCTATGTTATATTGCAGCTCTGTCCCTGACTGGTAAGCAAGTTTTTCAGTTACTCCCCCTAGTGAAACGAAGATGTCTCTACCAGAGGCAAGTTACTACCAGAGGCAAGTTACTGCTCAGATCCAAAGCAGAGGACGCTGGGCCTTTTCCCTGTAAGCAAGCAGGACTGCACTGAAACCATTTAGACTGAATCCTGGGCAGAGAGGTATGGCAATTGGTGATGGCAGTGCCCTGTATTCCTTTTGAGATGTGCACCTTCCAGAGTGACACGTACATGCTCTTCCTCTGCTAAAAATGGCAACTCTGGTACGGAGGGTGGAGAGAAAGGAGGAAGCCAGAAAAAAAAACTGTGCTGCAATACACTAGTGGGTTTCTTACAAGAAACTTAGATGCTAAAACCAGACATTCAGAACACTAAAAGAGGACCATGTCTTCTGATGTAAGTAATTCTTAGGAAAAATTAATATATTTTTTTTTTCTGCAGGTTGTGGGACTGTGATCTCACAAACGTTAGCTGTAAAGATCTCTCCAGAGTCATCAGTACAAAAGAGACTCTCGTAGAAATAAGTCTGATAGACAACAACCTGAGAGACGCAGGCATGGAAATGCTGTGTCAGGCGCTCAAGGATCCTCGAGCCCAGCTCCAGGAGCTATGGTGAGCTGCTGACGCTTTCACATCTCCTCTGCCTTCTTTTGAGACCTTTACCAAGGACAGATAAGAGGGGAAGTGATGCTCAGTAAGTCCTCAGTTGTGATGACCCCACAGACACCTCATGCAGATTGTTACCTAAAAGATGTACATATCTAAGGGGATGTGTATTTCTGAACTCCAAGATACTTTAAAAATCTGCCTCACAGTCATCTTGCTATAAGCAATAGGGAGTCAAGCATCACTTTGAAAGCTTTTGTCTAATGTATTTCATTTTGCTACAAAGAACCACTTAAGAGATTTTGTGCAAGACATTTATAAGGTGTCATGCAATAGCAAAATAAACACTCTCATCAGCTATCCAGGCTCTCTACTGGAATCCAAGCTCTCATTCATATGCCACAGAAAGCTTGTATTTCAAGTGCTGTATCTCCAGTTTTCCTTCTGGGAGGAGAAGAGAAACGAACTCCTTCCATGAAAAGGTAGCTCCAAGCAAAAAAAAAAAAAAAAGCAGTCAATGGAATGTACAATGGTTTCTTCTCATGACTGGAAAAAAAAAATCAGCCCACTTTACAATCTGTATCCTGAGAAGGCTTCAGTGACATAAACATTTCGCAGCATCCTCTCTGACAGTGTTATCTTTTAGATTGTGATAGTCTGGCCTAACATGGTCCAGAAAGGAGAACTGTCCTTTAATACAGAACCTAAAAAAGTGACACTTGAATTTTCCAATCTTGCAAGTTCATTTCCTGCATCTGGGTTCTTCCCCTGCTTCCAGGGGCTTGGGAATTTGTGAGGTGCCCTGAGGGTGAATGTGGGAGCTAAGGTGACTGCAAGAGCAGCATGTTCTGTTCTATCTCTGATCAAGAGTCTTTTCCCATCCTTTATGGGTAGGTGTCCTTCCTCCATGCAATATTCAAGACAAACATCCTAGATGTAAGCAGTATGAGAAGTGATAACTTGGAAATGATTGGGCTGGATAGAGGTACTGTGATTTTGAGAAGGCTTTAGTTCATTTTTGCTCACTGTCCTGGCTCCTGGGAAGCCAACATAGAAGAAATGACAGGGGCTGGTAACGTCTACCTCCCTGGAGTTCTCACTGTATTCTTGCCTTGCAGGGTGAGAGAGTGTGGGCTCACAACTGCTTGCTGCAAGGCAGTCAGCTCTGCTCTCAGCGTGAACAAGCACCTGAAAATACTGCACATGGGTGAGAACAAGTTGGGAGATGCAGGCGTCGAACTCCTGCGTGAGGGGCTGCTGCACCCAAACTGCAACATCCAGTCACTTTGGTAAGGTGTACCCACAGGAGTCTCATCTCTGATTCATGTGTGGTCCTTAAAAGAGCAGCATGCAAGGAGAGACAGTGATAGGCAGTAGCAGAGTATTTGCTTTTGGCATGCAGGAGACAGTAGTACAAGTTGATGTCTAACTAGACCAATCCCATCTAGAAGCCACAGCTGTGTGGCACAGCCACATTCGCTATCACTCACGGCCCCTCGCGAGCACAGCCCATCCCCAGCGCCATGCCACAGTGATGGACTCACACAGGCTCTCCCGCAGCCACAGAGCTCTTGGTTCATGCTGCAGGGTACTTGCAGATCCAACGCAATGCGGGATCTCTCACTTTGGGAAAGCCTGCTCTGCAGGTAGCTCGCTGAAGAGTGCTCTGTATCCTGCTCTGGACTTGCTCGCGGAGCCTCTTTCATGGAGATGCTGAGCCCGAGAAACAGTCCTGGTCTAGCACGTGAACTCCTTTCAGAAACCTGGAGCTGCAGTTGTGCTCCAGTGTTCTGCTGAGTGCTGTAAGTTAAATGGACAGGACCTGGGAGATAGAGAAAAGACTTCCACCCAGAAGGGTATTTTTGCTGACCAACTAAAACAGCTTGTTCTTAACCAAGAGGCCTTAGTTGCCTTTTTCCCGGAGCTGGTTACCATAAGCGGGTGTGCATGTTGAGAGAACATTAAGCATGATGTTGAAATCCTCTTGTGAGTATCCTCTCATGCTTCCTTCCACCCTGTGCACCAACACACTGTTACACTTCAGGGAAGATCTCCTGAGATGTCCATTGGTCATGCAGAGGACTGCTGTCTTCAGAGCACATCCTCAATGCAGAAACCATGGACTAGCCCCAGTCTTGCAGACGGCAGCCTCATGAGGCTCCTGGTCTTTGGCAGGGGTGTTCCTGCCTGCTGCCTGAGTTCAGACTGTTCGGCCAGCGACGGCTCTCACGGCACCACCCTCTCTTCCCCTGCAGGCTGGGTAACTGCGATCTCACAGCCGACTGCTGCACGACACTCGCCACAATCATGGTCACCAAACAGTGTCTTACAGAGCTGGACCTGAGCTACAACACGCTGGAAGATGATGGCATGAGGAAGATCTGCGAAGCCTTGAGGAATCCAAACTGCAAGTTGCAGCAGTTAATGTGAGTGACGTTGCCAGGCTCATTTAGTATAACTCCTGGCAGCAGGGAGATCAGGCATGGGGGAAAGGGGCAGCAAGCACAGTCTGCTCTGGGAACGGCCTCCTAAAGGCGGCTGGTGGCTCCAAAGAGAGTCAAACACCATTTGCATGTTACAGAAACTCCCTGTCCCTTCCAAGGAACATGACCTACTGGCTTAATTCACCTGAGTCTCCAAGGCCCAACAGCCATGAAGTGGGGATGGCTGGGAGGGGTAATTCGGGTATGTTTTTGGCTGCTGTCCCAAATGATCCAGTCTGGCTGGGGCCCCTGCGGTTACATACATATACATTGTGATCAATGTATCTGCTTCTGTTCTGCCCTCTCTTTGGTGGCCAGAGTGCTCACTAAACCATCTTGCCTTTGGTTTTTGTTTAGCTTGTATGATATTTTCTGGAGTGCAGAGATGGATGATGAACTAAGAGCCCTGGAAGAATCCAAGCCTGAACTGAAGATCATTTCCTGAGTGGTGACTGACTGACTGGAGAGCCAAGTCAAAGCAATGTCCTCTTTTTAATCTGAACTTTTCATATATAAGGCTAATTAATTTAATATAGAACATGCTTTTACCAAAAAGCATTTATGGAGTCCCTGCGTGGTTGCCCAAGGAGTTGATAAGCCTCCTGTGCATCACTGCATGTACTAAATCTGAGGCTTAATAAAGCTTTCTAAGCTTTCACTGCTGCAGTGCTATCCTCAAACTAAACACTTACTGGGCATCTGCTTAAAGTGGATCTCTACCCTTTAGGATGGGTCTCTACCCTTTAGGAGCTCTTTAATCCCTCCTAATGTATTAGTCACCCTTTAAGGAGAGCTAAAGCAAGAGAACTGCTCACTGTTATTACTGGGTGGTGCTTTTGCCAGATCTCTGAGAAAAGCTCTCCCAGACCAACACAAACGTGTTTTTTAGACTAAAATTGAGCTCTCCACTGATTTTGCTAAAGGAGTTATTGGAAAAACAGTGGTGGCCAGAGAGCTAGAGAAGAAAGGGAATGGTTATTCAGCTACTTGACCTGAGTTGTTATATATTAGCTTCCCTTTAAAAATGGTTTTCCCACACATGAAAGATGCTGTGCATTTCTGCTAGTACTGGGAATAATAATTCCCAAATGGTTTGATACATTTGCTGTGGTAAGAATGACTCTACAAAACATATTAAAATCTGTTTGCAAAGAATTTAATGCTTCACTTATTTTATCCATAAAAAGATAAATAAGGGAGGAACTAAAAAGGCATGAGCCATTTTACGTTAAGATCAGTCAGTTGCTTTGGACCTGGATCCCGGTAAAGCTGGCTGCACTGCGATGACTACATTGGGATGACTACACTGGGCAAGCAGAGCCCAGACTGTCTGAGAGGAAGGATCAGAACGGCTCCGAGTCCACTCAGGGAAAACCTCAGGAATCCACATGGGACAAGGAATGAAAGACACACAGGGAGGAAGGGAAGCACTGAAGGAAGCGCTTTGCCTCCTTTCTTATCTCCCTCCAGAGCTCCTGCCCCGTAACATCCATGTAATTTTGCACTATGTTCTTTCTCCTGAAGGAGAGAGCCCTTTCTGCCTTCACAGATGACTCAGTGTCTCCAAGCATTTAAAGCCATTTAAAGGGGCTTTCAGGCTTGACATACTTGTGCAGTGAGATAATACAGAGAAGTGTTTTATTACATAGAGATGGGACGGGCACCAGCCATAACAGCTGTCAGTGCAAGGCTTCCCAGGTATCCAAAGAATGGCAGTCATTCCACGCGGTGTTTGTATCTTTGCAAAGAGCTTTTGCTTCATGCTTCAAGAGAATAGAGCTATAAATTAAGCAGAAAAATATGTATTTGTATTTCTTATGGTAGGTATGTTTACCTTACTGTTTATATGACTGATTTTAAGGTAGGAATAAAAGCCCAGGAAAGAACCACAACAGAAGATGGATAAAATAGGGAAGTTGATGGAAAGAAATTGAGTATGTCTGGAAAGCTCAAAACATAACACATAAATAGAGTGAAAATCTAACAACACTCAACTTGAGAAGTTTAAAAAACGGTAAATAGATTTTGTGTAGTACCTCCGTGAGTCTCAACACTAGGAAAGAATAGATGGGATCGGAGCCCAAGTGAAGTGGGAAATGGGAGCTGGATCACGTTAGGAGGAGAAAGGCTGTAGCTGTTACATAACAGGCCGGCCAGAGAGCCCTGTCCCACGCCCTGTGCTGCTCATGGAGCGCAGGACCCCACATTCCTGCTGCGCAATCAGGCTGTTACACCAGGTGGACCACCTTTCCAGGCATGTATCTCCACTTATATGCATAGAGAGATGCAACAGCTTTGTGTTGATATTTCCTGTAATTATAGGTGGATTTCAGCTCTGTGACTTTTAAGATGTAATTTTTCCTACTTCCATTCACCCAATGGATAAAGTAATTCTTCCCTCAGGGATGGTAGGAGAATAACCTTTTCTCGTACTTGTGGAAATAGAGCACAAGCCTTATTCTGGCATTGATGCTAGCTCCTGGACAAACACAATTCCTCCAAGCGCCCTCCTAATGTGACAGAGTTGTATCAGGCACATGTGTATCCAGATCTGTCCGTTCCAGTGCGGCACCCCCTCTTTACACTGTCAGGCTGCTGAGACGCCATGGCAGTGAGTTGTGTTAGTGCTCAGCTTGAGAAGAGAGTACCAGGACATACGACTGCTCAGTAAGGACTCCTGCGGTATTCTAGCATACTGGGTGCAAAAGTACTTCTGGTACACAAGTTCACAGTAAAAGGACCTTAGTGGGGTTTTAAAGAGTTAGCATTTAATCCAAAGCAGACATTGCCACTTATTATGCCCTAGGTGTGCAGGTTTGCTTCTTTAAAAACATATTTCAGAACTCCAAAATGAAATCTTCCCTTTAGTATTAAGTGCTTTTTAAATTCTACTGTTTTCCAGAAGAAGCAACACTCCAGCTTCTGTTATAACCTTAATTTCAAGGACTGTGTTCGAAATGTGCAGGATTCAGATGGAGTATTTGCTCCTCCTCATGTAATTCAGCCATGTGCATTCTGCCTTCTGGGCCCTACCTAATTTAACTTTAAAATCTCCATTAGAGTCTGGTATTTCACATCTATTCTTATATTCATTTTAATAAACATCTGCAGCCAAAGTCTAAACCCTCAGATGCTGCAAATTAGCCCTGCTTCTCTGGCTGAGTACAACTACGTGAGCTGCAGAGCTTCTGCAACAAATTGTAAGCAGGAGGGGCGCGCTCATTTTCAGATGGTGTGCACAGAACCTGGTGTGCAGAGTGAATGGGAACGTTTAGAGAACTGAGTTATGTAATTCATCTATTCTGGGGATTAGCCATCCCTGAAGTTCTGAAAAAGGTAACTGGGTTGGGTTATTTATAGGTTCCGTTCCTACAGTCATGGCACATGCTAGCATGGAACAAAAACAGTCAGCTCGAACCACCTCCTCTGCAAACACCTTCGGAAAATTATACTCTTCCAAGCATTCCCAAAGTCCCAAGACATAAAGAGATTTGCAGGGGGTGGGCTAGGATGCTGCTATTGCCTCAGAATCTGTTTTCACATTAGTATGTCCAGTTTCCTGTTTGCTTTTGACCGTACTTTTTTACCTCCACTGGACTATGCTGTGAGATAGGGAGATCACAATGTAAAACAGAGGGTAGTAGAAAACACAGGCAGAAATACAGGATTGGGTCCTCCACCATATAGCATTCTATATTGCCATTTAAGCATAGTACAAGCTAAGAAAACTTTGATTTGTTGGTATGCTAACCCAAAACACGCTGGTTAAAATGGCAATGTGTGGTGCACAACAGTGGATACCTGCGCCTTTTGCAAAGAAAAAGTAAGATGAGGAGTCTGAATTTCATATGGAGGGAGAGAAGCAGTTTAGGAACGGATTTCAGCAGAGAGTTAATTGAGAACTAAATTTAGTAATAAAAAAATTTAAGTTAGTCGGTATAGTTTAATGAGAAAATACAAAAGTAGATATCAGCAAGCAGAAAAATACAAAAACTAAAGAGACATGCTGAGTTTCTTTGGACTAGTACAATCTGATTCACATGAGATACTATTAGAGCTAGTAATAATAATGCTCTTTATTGAAAGTCCCACTAGGAAAGAAAAGACTGGTGATCTCTGGAGCTCAAAGCCATATTTTTCCTGAACAAAGACACTATGAGAGAAACATGGAAACCAAAGCAAATAATTGTTAGCCTCTGAGACCCACACATCTTACCACAAAATGCATTTTATCACAGACCATATTGTGAAGAGACACATTGTCACAGAAGAGAATGCACTAAAAAGCAGATCAGAAGGTGACTGATGCTTAAATTGCATAGAAGGTGCTAGACCGGTTGGGAATTACTGTAAGAATTTAATTCTAATATTGATATTTTTGGAAGACCTAAGAAGAAAAATAAGTTTTGACAAAATTCTTATTGTGTAAAAGAAAAATAATTAATAATTAATTCAAGAATCTGATGTTGAAAAGTATTAATAATCTGGCTAAATTAGAGAAAAGAATGGATCAAGTAAGTGTGGTAAAAGACTGAAAAAAATATTATCCCTTCAGAAAATAGAATCTATTACAACTAAATATGTGAATATTAGTATTTGAAGAAATTTTGGGGGAGAATATATAGTACTAAGTGATTTAATTTGTAATAAGTCTTATATCTAGATACTTTCATTTATTTAATTTTGTTTTTGGGACAAGGTCTTCTGTGTATAACTTAAAGCATTTCATTTGTCATAATTATATCTCAATTAATGAAAAGTTCTAGATAAAATACAACTCTTTTTTTATCCTCAGTAACACCATTATTGGAGGTTCTGAATCCATTTTGCACAGGACCTAGAACAATAGTTTCTTTTGCAATCCAAGTAAAACAATGACTTTGCAAGCTATTTATTTTTCTTGTTTTTCAACTAACATGCTATCATCTTCATTTTTTTTCAGGATGTTCAGAGAATTGAAGGGAAGGTCTAAAATGTCATAATTCATTTGTAATCTGAACTTGCATTCCCATGAGAATTCATCAAGGTCCAGATTGCTTATTTACAGATTATCTGCTCATCTGCACTGACTGCAAAAAAATTATGGGAATATGAACTTGAAGTGTCTTTTCAGTAGAAAGAATGGGAAAATATGTGCTTACCTGCAAAAAACATGCAGACCTTAGTTCCACCCTGTGTCATTCTGAAACTTGTAAGACTATTTTATGCAAAATTAGCACATTCACTTTCATGATGGTTTTGTTAGATCAAACCAGATACTGATAGGCATCTGCTGCTCCCCAGCTCTTTCATACATTATACATTAATACTGATATTTAACTACTTAAACCTTTTTTAATAGATGCATTGATTAATTTTAAAGTAATGAGTTTTATATATGGTGGAGGCCTGTGCCTAAGTGTGCAGATATATTCTAAGAAGAGTTTCTGAATCCTGATGTCTTGAGCTAGATGCTAAGGGGGAAGATTTAAACTCATTCCTGTTCCAGTGTTGCAGGCATTTCCCCCCAGGATACTTGTGTGCATAAACTGGTCCACTTGGGTGGCTGCTCAAGGATTCCAGGTCCGTTTCAAGGATGACCAAAAAAGAACATGATGCCTCATGAGAGCTACGACTGCATTTCATGTTGAAAGGGAACTCAAGCCTGCACAAAGTATTTAGAGCAAGTGAAAGGTCAATATACATTCTGACCTATATATGAATTTCCAAAATTCTGATGACCTAACAGTGGTTTGAGCACCATACAGCCACTACCTATGGAAGAAGATCATAAATAAAGAAGGTCACAAGGTACTGTATTGTTCATCATAGCAACCCCTTCAGGAAAATCTTGATAATATGGAAACATTAGTAATCAATTCCACTGAGCTGTCCTTAATTGTAAAATGAATTAGCAGAACTTTAAAATCTAAAGTAACATCTCTATTTTCAAACTCAGTTGTATGAACATTTACACATCAAGCCCACAATTCATAAGACCTACCTGTTCTTTAATAATGGATCACTGTGTGTGTTGTAAATAAACAAGGCTTTCCGTACTGTATACAAGATAGGATCATTGTAACTGACCACTGAAAAATGTCTCTGTAGAGAGTAAGAAGTAACTCATCTTCATGACTTTCCTTAACAGCCATGGCAGCATTCCTCCAGGCTGCTTCAGGCTGTTTCATCAAGCTTCGGATTCTTCCCATGAGAGAGAGATGAGGTAAGCGGGGCACTCCGCTTAGGCTTCCCAACAGCCATGTAATGCTATGTGAAACTCTATGCAGCCAAGGTATAGGGTGGCATGCAAAGAGCAAACATTCATACATTCATGACCATATCATCAAAATATGGCATGTCCATGATAGGTCATGAGAGAAAATCCATGACAAACAGGATATCTCTCTTATCTTATAACTTGAATATGTTAAATTCAGGGGAAAAAAAAGACTCCATTCTGATACCATATGCAATTCATTTAATAATTGAAAACTTTAGAAATAATCTGGATCATAGTTACCATTACAATGTCTAGTTCATCTAACTATGTAGGGAAGTATACTTCAAATCAGGGTATTGGGATTAGAATCTACCAGTTTTTCTTTTCTCTCTGAGCTTTTCAACTATGTTTGTATTTAACCTGTCTTTCCCTAAACAAACACAACCAATATTTATTTTGTCTCTCAAAGAAATCAAGGAGATCCATTAATATTGTAGTTCTCGGATGAAGAATGTTACATTACTGAAGAAACATATACTGACAAGCAATTATTTCCAAACTCGCATTTACCAGTAGATGCTAAAAATGCAGCTACTACAGAATATATATTGGCCTATTGTATCAAGCAGACTGGGCAAATACTGAAACAGTGTTATACTATCTTCTGATTTTCCATCTATCGATGTTTTCCATTTAATCGGAACTTGGCCTGTGATCAAACCTTCATCTAGTTGCAGGAACTCAGTGAACACCTAAGGATACCCCACATTACTTACATAAATTACAAAACATGTTGCTGTGGTATTTGAAGAGCCACAGATCTTGTCAATCAAATAAAGATCTGAAGAGTATACTGTCACTTTGGATCTTCATTGTGTCAAGGCAGAAACATTCCTTGGACACATTTAGAAAGGTTGCCTCACCAGTGACACAGTCACTTAGTGTGTCCCCAATTATTTGTTCCTTTGCTCAATGCTTTCTGTTAGCTACAGCTCTAGGCAGAAGGCACTGCATTGGGGACTGCTCATGGAAATAAGCAAGGTGGCAAAAGCCTGATTTTGTAAATAACATGGAAATAATCTGACTTCAGGGCCTAAACTTTGACTCAAATTTAGAGTATGAAGATCTCTAAAGGAATATCAATACACTAAATTACACAATTAATTTGTGAAAAACACACTCTAGTCACTTAGAGTATGATACTAGAAAGTACTGGATCATCCAAACATAATTTAGTAATGTACCTCGGGATGTGTTTTGTTTTCAGGTGCAGTATAATCCTTTTCTTTTTTTCTGACAGAATGGATAGAATATCAGAAGGAGGTTGTACAGAATTCAGTATTTTTGGAATACAGAAATTGTTCACCTACCTGGCTGTAAGGTCTGTCTAACTGCTTCCCGCTTGTTTTCAGCCCTGGAGTCCAGTTACACTCAATGGCGCAAATTCAAAACAAGGTGAGCAAGCAACCTGCAATCAGAGCAGCAAGAGGAGCTTTTCATGCACAGCTCATTAAAGTATCTACTCAATCTATAAGGGAAGGTCAGGGAAGAGTATTTCTATGACTGATGAAGGCAAAGGCTTTTCAGAAGAAAAGGCTGCAGTCAGCTCTTCTCTCCCATACTATGATTCCCGCATTTTCAGTTTTTCAGCCCTCTACTTCAGTAATGCCATTCCCTTTTTTGACACCTGCAGCTATAAAGCCTCATGTCACAGATTAGCTATTACTACAAGCCAGTCTGGAATATATTGCTATATTGCCTCATTCCTTGTTTTTTGATAATGATTAATGAGAACTGACTCTCATCTGAGACAGTTAACTGTCATGAAGAAATAATCATAAACTTGAACCAGAATCTTCCAAGTATTATTACATTTCAACCCAAGTCTCATAAAAAGTCTCTCCCTCTTCCAAAGGAAAAGAAAATTCAGTATTGATAATGCAACATAAAACCCAAAAGTTTGCCATCAATCTCTGAATCAGTCTCCTTTGTCTGGTAGATAGGTGAAACATCTAATGCTTTATAGTTTCTAGACTGCTCTATTCAGTTATATCCACTGTTTGATGCATCAGCTCATTCATCGCTTGCAGATTTTGGAATCTCAGACTATCAGAAACACTGGCAGAGGATATTTTCATACGAAACTGTTTTTTTTTTTCACTCAGATTTTGCGATTTTATTTCTATGCCTAGTCGTACACGTACATGTATTTTTTTTTGTAGTGCAGATAATATTTTACATTTTCATTTTTTCATAAGGGCTTATACATCTCCTTTATAACACTTCTAAATATATATTTGGGTAGTTGGGTTTTAAGCCTAACCTACCTACAGCATTTCAGCAAAGGTTGACACTGGTTTTCTGGGTTCTGCTGTTGAATCTGAACATGAATCTCCATCTTTCTTAAGCATACTCTAGAAAAGCTCTATACTATTTTCTACCAACCATTAGTCAGTGGATCCATTGCATTTAAGAAAAAATGTTCACAATTACAATATTTCATAAAAGAATGACATTCATTTGGTCCATTACCTGTCATTCCCACACTTGATATGCCATGTTCAGCAGATATAGATAACATATGCAGGTATTAGCGTTTTTTTTTTTTTTTTCCAAATAATAACACTTCTTGATATCAGGGGTATAATCCAAAACAAGTAATGTCTGCATATATAAACAAACTATGCCAGCTTAGAAGTCTGATTTAAAGTCTATAACCACTATCATAGGTCTTTTTAGATGGCAAATATTGGGATATATATTTCATAATTTTTAGTATTTTCTGTATGTTCTCTTGTCAGAGGGAAATAGCACAATTCTGATTTATCTTCAGTATTTTTCCACACACAAAAATGTCTTTCATACTGCCAGTTTATCAATCTTTGTTTGACATTTAGGACATTTTGGAGCAACCTTTGAATAAAAATGACATTGAATAAGAAATCCTCCTTCACTATTGTCATAAGACTAGGTATGCAGAAAATGAGCTAGCTAAAATTACATCTTTTTTAAGGGCAGCTACTGACAGTACAGACTATATTTGTATGAAGCTAGCAGAGTATTTAGAATTATAAGATCAAACTCCCAGGTTTTCTCTCACTCAGTTTTATTTAAATCCCTAGGATGGAGTCTCTCTTTAGGGTTTACATGTGAGTTGTAAGGGACACAACCACAACTAAAAGAATAACCTCTGCAATCCAGGTTTGCTCATACTCATTTTGTAATTGCTACTAATGGTTTATTGCCCTTTTTTTTTTTTTTGGCAATCAGTTCCTCTCATTTTATATGAAAACATCTTTTTTATTTTTTATTTTATACAAGCACACAAGTTTATAATGCTTAGCCTTTAGCTAAGGCTTTGCTATTATGTGCTAGAGGTTCCAAATGGCTGCCAGGCCTCGAGGCCTTGCTTGGAAGGTTTGGTGTATGTTTATGACGGTTGAATCTAAGAAATGGTGTCTTTGGTTACAAGCTGCATAGAGATTTTTCAAATCCTTTCCTGGCATTGCATTCCCATCATGCATTTTTATTTATGAAACCCTTTAGATTAGCATTGCCAGAAGCCAGATCAGATATAGATCTCCTAGCAAAACGTACTGTCTCTATAAACCTCTGTATGTTTTTTCTGTGGTAGCTGGAAAATCATTGACAACTGACTGTATCACACAGGAAACCATCTCTATCCATTTTACTTGAAATTATTTAAGTGAGTACCTTCTTCTTAGATTACTGAGAGAATCATGAGCTCTTCTTAGAGCTTTATGGGGCCTCTGGTTATATATTTATTTTGTTCCCTTTGCTCCTCCGATGAGAATACCACTTCGATAATTAATATTATAAAATACATTTTCTATCTCTTCGTGAAATACTACAGGTATACAGCATAGCCTAAACTGTTTCTGGTAAAGCAGCAAAAGCTTACAATAAGTACTAAAATGTGTAAATGACAACTTTTTTTTTTTTTTTTTCTGCAGAAGCATGCCAGAACCCAGATGAAACATGTAATATTGGAAAAGCAACTGGCCTCCAAAAACACTTTCTTCATACACAGAGGAAGCATTGATGATTTACATACAGGTTTAATTTCTCAGCATGTACACAAAGAGTTCTATCTTTCTCTTCCAAAATTAATAAAGTACTAATTTATATCACAGCCTTTTCAAATGCCTCTATTATATCTAACTTGTTTGAGCAATACAGGGATATTCATAGGCAGATATGACAGGATAGTGAGAGGCTAGTGCCATATTTTAAAACCTTTCTACTATAATGAGCTATTAATTAAAACACCTTGGAAATGCCTTTGAGGTTTCAGCCCTTCTCCAGTATATTCTTTCCCCAATAAACTTAGTATCTGATCTAAAATGACTATTCTCACTTCCTGCAGCTATTACAAATATTAGCTGTTCAATATTTTAAGCTTGCACTTATAGATCACTGACCCCACTGCATAATCTTAAATTCTACTTCCTGCATTTAACATGACAAAGCTTTCTCTGCAAATCTTTACAGCTTCAGAGACCATGTTAGCTTATGCACAACACTTAGCATAATAGGGAATATGGATTTAAAAGTCTGACTTTTTCACAGTTACCCAGAACACTTTCTTTTTGCTGAGACCTCTCTTTTCTCTGTAAATGCCCAATTAACAAAAGCATCCGAGGGTGGGTACATGAGGGTCAGGAGGGTGTGTGTCAAGAGTGACATCAACTGAGACAATAAAAGGGCTTCTAAGTTACTTAGAAGCTCTATTTCCAAGTTACATTTAAGGGGTCCACTAGACCAATTCAGTAGTCTTTAAATATACTCGACATCAAGGGACAGTCAGCTGCTGACATACCCAAACCAGAAACCTATTCAAGATAGTGTCCGGTAAGTATACGTTTTTATTTCCGAGTTCTCTAGAAGACTGATTTTATCATTGATTCATTGCTCAGTTTTTACTTTATCTATCTTCTTTTCTGACTATATTAAACATAAAATGAATATAAGTAAGATCAAACTGTTCTATTATCTGAACTATATTTGTAAAATTAAGAAGTCTGAGAGAGTTAGAAATATCTTAACTCCTTAACTGAATCCAACTCCTGAATTTAGAATATTGTGTTAGAAGGACTGCTAGGAGCATGCCATATGCTTATGCAAGATATTGTGTGGTAAATACTTTTCTGACCTAGGCTAAAACTGTAAAAATAAATACTTCAAAATTTGCACTGTGGAATTGTGCCTTTATTATGTCTCAGTTTTTTTCGGTCACAAACTGCGTAAATTTTAACCAAAATATACATTTTTTTCTGGCTGTCAATACTTAAAAATCCAATTGGAAACTGAAATTTGGACCATTCTATTTCTGACTGGGTAGCATCATCAGTCTCAAGTATTCTTCAAGTCTATCCCAGTGATAATTTTGGTGATATATTGAGCAGAGTAGAATTAGCATGGACATAGCAGTATTAACATCCCACCCACCCACCCACCCCCCAAAAAAACGTGAGGCTCAATTCTGATTTCTCTTACATAATTCAAAGGGGAGTAACATAGCCCAGGAGAGTTATGCCACTGTAAAAGAATTGTCAAGAACAGCATCAAGTTTCTCATCCTAGAGAATATGCAACTCAACTCAGTGACACACAAGAACTAGATAAAATCATCTGCATAGATATATACAAGTTTTTCCACCTACTTGGGGCTTATCAGGTATAAATGATTTTTGAATATTAATAACGCTATTGCAAGGACATGGTGTTTTGCACTCGAGTGTCGAAGTGATGGCGACTGATATGTGGATCATGCAGGGCAGCTGAGACTGACAGAAGTTCTCAAGACTTGCCTAAAAATTCACAGGAAGTTTTTCACAAAATACTTCATATTAGAAATAACTCTAACACATCTGTAACTTGTTCTAACATATTTCATGAGAAAAGAATATTTTTCAATGTCACTTTCCTAATGCCTTTTTCTCTAGGCTAAATTTCTTTAACAGAAATTATTTGAAATACACATTTATATGCGTATTCATTTCTGTCTTTATAGACAAAATGACTTCTATAAAAAATCTGGCCAAGACTGCAATCATTTTTTATGCCATTTGCTTTTTTATGAAGTCTGATGGACGACCGATGATGTAAGTACATTATCATATACCTCTGAAGTTTGGAGGTTGATTTCAGCTGTTTGTGAGAAAATGGTCAATTTGTCGGGCTGCATATGAGTTTCTGTGTGTGTGTGTGTGTGTGTGTGTGTGTGTGTGTGTGTGTGTCTTTCCTACTCCATTTTCGAACCCCTTGGCCACATTAAGCCAAACTGGCCCACTTCTGTCTTTATGTAGAACTGTAGAGATATCAAATGCACTCAGACCTTATGCATTTTTTGAAAAATAGGCAGCTGAGTATAGAAAGAAAGTCATATATTTTTCTTCAGATGGATATTTTGCTTCCCTTGACAGACATTTGGGGGTCTACAAAGGAAAACATCTTCATAAAAGGCACAATTTTGGGAGACTCTTTAGATGGAACACACACTTGCTGAAACATTATCATCAGTTAGCCCTGAGACACAAATCCACAGGAAATCATGCTTCCTAAGATATAGTGCTCACAGGAAACTACTTATGATTAAGTGTCAAAATTTTATTAATTGGTTATCTATTATCATATAAGCCCTGAGCTCAACTACAACAGCTAGAATCAGTGCTAAACTTATTGTAGCCAAACAACACTGTTGCAAAACAGAACTACACGTTTTTGCTGTCTTCTCACTGATAAATCCATTACCACTAACGAACCGCCATCCACTCTTCTCCAGATGTCACTCTATCCCTTACAAATTATAAATATGGGTCCTACAGCTCTGGGTTCAGTACCTTCCAAAAGTTCCCAAAGCCTTTTTTTTCCTTTGTAAGACCAAGAATTCCAGGAGGGCCGTGATGAGTCTCTATCTTTGCTTCCCTTGTGTACAGGAAAAGATCAGTGAGTGAGATGCAGCTCATGCACAACCTTGGAGAGCATCGGCATGCTGTGGAGCGACAGGACTGGCTTCAGATGAAGCTGCAGGATGTGCACAGTGCCCTCGAGGATGCCCAGAGGCCACGGAACAAGAATGATATCGTCTTGGGGGAGATGAGAAATAGGAGGCTGCTCCCTGAGCAGGTGCGGGCTGCAATGCAGAAGAAATCCATGGATCTGGACAGAGCTTACATGGATGTACTCTTCAAAACCAAGCCATAAGGAAAAGAACCAGAGCATTGTGTCTGTCCAAGCAAGCACGTATCTGTAGACCACTGATCAAGTAGGGCATTTTACTATTATTATTTATTCAAATTACAATAAGGATTAAAAGCTCCATTTAAGATTGCAGCCTCACTGAGTTAGGTATTTCACAACCAAATAATAAAAGATAATTGCAGCCCTCACATTTCCAGGTATCTTCCAGAAGGTTAGTGCATCTTTCACATTTCAATTTCAAACATAAAAAAAAGGCTTCAAAAATCATTTAAGACCAGTTCTACCACTCTTATATGGAGAACACATGAATTTAATTTTTATGTATACTCAAACTGGTAATGAAAAATGAATAAATACAGCAGAACTTGTGTCCAGAATAGGGAATCATTTTCCCTAGCATTAAATTGTTTAACTTTATACTGAAATGAAAGCATGTAAATCTAAATTCACATCTTATTTTCTGAAATGGCCAAAAATCATGTGAGCATTAATTACATAGCAAAAGCTTCAAGATATCAATTTAATGAAAGTTTGATTACCCTCCTCTCTTCTGAAATATGACAATCTATAGTTAATTGTCAAAATAGTTGTCTATTATTAAAGAAAAAATCTTTTTTAAATTGCTATAAATTAAAACAAAATTTAGCTTGTCAAGTCTCTGAGATGAAAATCATTGACCTGTAGAAAATAACGCCATGGAGGGGAACCATAAGCTCTAATATACAAAAACTCTCAACAGGATTAGGAAAGAATGGAACATACATATGGATAGAAAAAAATCATTATGATAGCAATTATATATATATATTTATATATATAAAGAAAGAACAGAAAATATAAATGCTGAATAGTATATACAGATAAGTGCTTGGCACTCTCAACCATTTCTGAATAATAAGGACATTTTCTCGGTAGTATTAATAGCCATTTCCTCCAAACAGGCAATTGCCAGAGCTAAACCCCAAGGTGCATTGCTGCTCTAAACCAGACTGTCTCTATGCACCTTTCCAGAGCCCTTCTCATTTGTTTGTGTGATGTCTAGCATACCTTGGGGACCCTAGTGAAAAACTCATACACAATTACTACTATATGCGCAATCTGCTGGAGGCTAGAAACTAGTGACCTGTAGTTCATATTCTTGGCTATACTTTTACTAATGTGAAGGCCCTGATGCTGCATGTAGACAATGCACCAGGGCATGCACCCGTGTGTGTGCCTGCAAGGACTCCACGTCGGGGCTCTGTTTGCAGGATCAAGGCCTTAAAGTGCACTTTCTCTTTATTCTTCTACCAGATGTTTGTGCTAACTTAAAGGGATAACATTGCATTTTTGTACCCATGTCTCACTTATGTATTACCAAATAAAGTGGACCAAAGCTTGGACATTATTTTAAATCATAATAACTGATTGACTTGGCACTATACTGATATAATTTAGCCTGGGCAAAATAAAGTGATTTAATAAAAGTCACACAGCATCAGATACTAAAATAATGCTGAATGCAATTTTTACTTTTCCTGTTGTCACAGAATCATACTGGTGGCTAAAACCAAATATCAACCTCTAGCATAAATCCCTTTATGATCCCTTAAAACAATGGCAGAAACTATACAACCTTCAAGCACCAAATTCATAAGCTCTTTCCTCTTGATCTAAACAAACATCCCTGTTAGCTGAAGAATTCCTTTTAGTTCTTTCTAATATTCAACTACTGAGCAGATGAAACACACACAAATATTTTAAATTTCTATACCCTTAAAAAGATACTCATTGCTGACCAAGGGCTTCAGCATTAATGTCAGATGAAGCACACTTGAATGTGATTTACCTGGCAATACAGTCACTGACACGTGATTCATCCTCACCTGCTGTGTGCTGCTTTGCTTAGCTATGTCTCATAGATGAAGGAGGCTGGGAAGAGGATGGTGGGAAAGAACAGGGCCACTAAACACTCACTTCCCAGGGAGGTTGTGGAGTCTCTCTCTCTCGAGATCTTTAAAACCTGCCTGAATGTCAGCTATGTGCTCTAGGTTCCCTGCTTGTGCAGGGGGCTTGGACTAGAAGATCTCCAGAGGTCTCTTCTAATACCTCAACCATTCTGTGATTCTTATGATGATAAATGGTGACAAAGGCAGTCAGAAAAGAAAAAAATAACAAGAGGTTTGATGAAGATAAATGGAAGAATTAACAGCATGGAGAGGCAAGCAGTACTACATACCATTTTTCTAAGAGGGCGGGGTAATGGAGAAAAACCACGGAGATGGCACGTGGCCGACCACAGAACTTCCAACCAGTGTGACTCCAAAGCTCATCTCCACCCATTGCCATTTGAAGCACACTAAGGAGACGGAGGCCTGAGTGTGCTCAGGGCCTTTTCCCAAGGCTGCACTGGAACTTGCCTTAAGCCTAGGCCAAGGTTTGATGGGAGCGCTGTACTTCACAACCCAGCACGTCACAACCCAGTCTGACTTGCCTATGGCTGCCAGTGGAGAGTTTTTACGACCACTGCTATGGTGAAATAATGTTAGAAAAGCTAAGAGGATATAAAGCCTGCATCACTTTGTATTCACAGGATGGCTCTTCCAATATGGGCTTCTGTGGCATCTCTGAAGGCCTCTTTCCCTGCTAAAACCTGCAGTGTTAGTGCACGTGTCATTTAAAGGCAGAAATCCTTCTTTCCTGCTCTGAGCTTTTTTTTTATTTTTATTTTTTTTGCCTGCAAAGATCCATCCTGTTCAGATCGCATCTATTCTAAACACCTACTTTCATAATGTCAGTAAAATAAATACAATAATATTTCTCATTCATGACTCATCAGTGAAACAGCAAGTGCTAATATCAGTATCCATCTTCAGAGGAAATAAAACTGCGCGTTTAAAAAAAAAATGCAAATTAAGAAAGCCAAAATCAAGAAAACTAATAATTAAACCATACAAATTGTAAGATCTGTAGGTAAAATCTAATGGTAGTCATTTAGCTGTTGATTTGGTTTTCTTGATTGCTTCTGCCTTACAGCAGCACCACAGCTAAACAGCATGTAATGCCTGACTCCTTCTGAGCGAGCGCATTCACACTGCTGTTGTGCAGGCCGCGCTGGCACAGCCCTGCTCACATTCCCAGAACGTGTGATTTACCTCTGTGATTATTGCTAAAGAAAGGAAAAGAGTTATTGTAATAGATTCATGTTTTGCTGCATATTGTAGCAAAGTCTTGGGTTTACATAGGCTGTTTAGTATTGTAAAGGGACAAATCCTCTTACCCTCTTACCTGCTCTCTGACACCTCGGCCTTACAGCTCAGTCTATTAATGCGTTGGGCACCTTCATTGCACACTCCTGGAGACCTTAGACTACTATGTAAGTGACCCAAAAAGAGAGGGTGATCTCTAAGATGCATAAGCAGCATGAGATGCAGGTTACAGAATCCCAATCTCTGGAGTTTTGTAGCCAGTTTGTCAGCCCTTTCCACCAGTCTGATACGATCCTTTAAAGAATAAATGCCAGCAGTGAATCTTCAAGCAGGACAGCGGCTGAACACGGCCGTTCATGTTTCTGCAACGCTTTCGCCCCATCATCGGTGCTGCTTTGCTCTTACTACTCTCCTGGCTGTAGGGCGGGTGATCACACAGTAGTTAGGCCACGGCTGACTGTCTAAGGGAGCCTTTGGCGTTTACATTTGTACTCTAGTATTTCCCTCTTCTTTTTTCTTTTCCTAGTCCCTCACGCTCCATCCTCTCGCGGGCTCCCAAGAGCAGCAACCAGCTACAGCCGCGCAGGCTCCGCACAGGCACGCGCACAGGTGCCCCCGCAGCGCCGCAGCTCAGCAGCCCGACGCCGAGCGCCTCAGG
>JAWLRI010001056.1:746952-770029 GCA_034781795.1 Crypturellus tataupa | reverse complement strand
GCCCTGGCAGCGGCTCCTGCGCGGGCTCCTGGAGCTGCCCGCGCTGCCAGGCGGCGCCCGGCCTGTTTGAGTGGGTTTGTTGTGCCCGATGCCCAGGAGCAATGGGCCCGCCCAGCTGACTTCCTGATGGGTTTCATGGTTTTGTAAAACTTTTCTTCCAAATAACCTTTTTTTTTTTTCAGGAAAAAGCCCACTATTTTTATTTTTAATTTCATAACAATAATAATTATGTTTAAACTCAGTTTTATTTCTAGCTATCACTTTTGCTCTCCTTAGTTCAGATCCCTGAACTAATCAGATGTGTCACTTGATCTCTCTTCATCTAGAACCTGGATCCTGCTCCATCTTAGACTTTTCCCCGATTTGTCTCTGTCCCTCCAGACAGGTTTCACTGTTCACGGTAGTAGACAAGTATTGTATCATTTTTTCCTGACTGTTGCTTGATTGCTACCAGTTCAGCTATGCTCCAGACCTGGCTATTCAGCAGCCCTTTGACTGTCTTTTGTTCTCCTTCACTGTCTGCTAGGTTTATTTGCCTTTTTTTTTTTCTCTCTCTCTTTCATGAGTCATCTTAAGTGATTCATTTAAAAAGTTCTTATCTCTCCTGTTGCCTCAGCTTTGGATCTCATTTCTCTGGGAAGATTCTC
This sequence comes from Crypturellus tataupa, assembly GCA_034781795.1. Taxonomy (NCBI): domain Eukaryota; kingdom Metazoa; phylum Chordata; class Aves; order Tinamiformes; family Tinamidae; genus Crypturellus; species Crypturellus tataupa. The sequence goes on along the minus strand of JAWLRI010001056.1, from coordinate 769,382 downwards.
CCTGCCCCCTCTCCCTTATTTTTTCTTTTCATATTTTGCTATTGAAATGATGCAGAAATATAATTCAAGATATCATCTTCACACCGATTCACAATTCTTAACTCGATAACTTTATTTATTCGTTTTTAAATTTGTAACTTTACTTTTTGTAAATGGTAAAAAAAACATTTCTATGTCATTTTCTGCAGGCAACATGAATTCCTATAATTTGAGCTTAAGTACGGTCAAAAAGATGTGGTCGAGTTTTCTGTATAGTTAAGGAAAACTGTCTTTGTTGCTGTTAACAGGTCTGTTATTGTGGGTTAGTCTTTGGCTAGGTCTCTTTAAAACATTGCAGAGATTTATTATTATTATTTTCACAATGGCATTTTCTGTCAAAGGACTTCTTATCCTTGTGCCTTTTCTGTTTCAAAAGTTCCTTATGGCCTGTTATGTCCTGCCTGTGATCATCATTGTCTTCCAACTTGTTTATGGTTTTATTTTGTACTTTTTTTTCCTCAATTTTCATTTTTTTCACATTTTCAGCAAATACAATTTGTTCTTTCATCCAGCCTGTTAGCACCAGGGAGTGAGCAAGTTAGAACTAAGAAAACAGTGCAAAGTGGTTCTCCTTAGCACACAGTTTTCCTTCTTGAAGGCTTCTTTTTCATTAGGCACCCAGGCACATAAAAATCTCTAAACAGTTCATATGTTGATGACACTTCTTATTAATCTCATCAGCAGTGTTATCGCTGTTGTTTTGTCTGTCACTTTGTTCTAATTTGTATGCCTTCCCATATCATACACTTGAGGATGGGGCTATTTCCTCCTGTGTGTTTACACAGAAGGCAATCTGATTACCTGCTAATATCTTTCAGTACAATTTTCCATAAGTTTAGAATTTATATAAAATGTGAAAATTTGTCTGGAATTATCTTGCTCACCAAGATGCGTTCTTACTGCTGGGTACTGTCCTGTTTGGACAAGAAAACCAGAATCTTTATAGTGTTCTCTTTCGTGGTCTTCATCGTGTTGCTGAGTGTAATAAAGCTTTGTGTCTGTTTGCTTTCTGGTTTATGTTGGTGGGTCACAGGTGATCAGCCTAATAGCAGTGACAAGAAATTAGGTTCTTTTCCTTTTGGTCTCCCAGTGGTAACCAAGGTTCTGCTTGCAAGAAGTAAAAGCTTGGAAGGCAGTAAGAGATTATCTGTTATTCATACTGCTTTTGAAATAACAATACTGTCAACTTCACATGACTGCTTCTACCAGTTCTTGCTTGGTCATTAAGGGAAGCTTTGCTCCTTTGCTATCCTAATGCTAGCAGTGTATCACCGTGTATCTTAGCTATGCTTCGGTGTCAGTCTGATAACATTTTAATCATGATAATTTATGAAGCTACTTCATGCGGACTTCTTAGGGCTCCTGTCTTAACTAACTCACTTGGCAGGTATGATTTCCACCATATATGACGCTTGCATTATTAGTGTGTGTACTTTGAACTGTATTTTTTAATTAGTATGTAATATCAGGGTACTTGCTTTCCCAGGAAGCATTACTTTAGGTTTGTTTCTGTTGTTGTTGCTTTTGTGTTTTCATGACCAGAGGTAGTGAACAGCAGACTTGCCCCTGACAGAAAGTCTGAATAATGGAAAGCTTAGAGTTTCAGAACTCTGTTATGGCAAACTGATGCCACGTTTTGTCATGGTTGGTTCCTTGTCCATTGGGTCTTTCTTGGTCCTTGGTCAGCTTTACAGCGCATTTCACCGATGGAGCTGGTTAGGCCAAATGAGCTTTTGGGACCATCCCTACTTTAAAATGCGCTTGAAATCTGCACAACTACTCCAGGTACCATGTATTGGTTACTTGAATGGGATCTTCTGTACTGACTAGCTGGGACAATCAGGTTTTTGTTTTGTTCCAACTGATGAGTTGGTGTCTATCCAACTTGGGCCTCTGCCTTTAAACTCAAGGGCTTTAATCGTCCTTTATAAGAAGACACCAGAGCTTTTTGGCCTCGGTAAAACCCAGTGTACAGAGTTGGCTTGAAATGTATTGGTTGATACTAGCTTTACTCTTCTGAAAAGCTTCCACAAAACATTATTTTCACTTGCATGTTTTCTAAATTGCAGATACTACTCATCTCAATAGTATATGTCCATTTCAATGGAGCATCTGATGTTGTCTAATTCTGTTCCATCTGCTGTGCATCATTTGTGCAATGGATTTTGTCATAGATCAGAACTGAATATATTTTAAGTATCCTTAGCATAATCTGTTCTATAGCTATCAAAAATGAGTATAAAATATGTATATCCTTTCATGAGGACCTCAAGTAGTGATGTAAATGCATTAATGGCTATATTTTGGAATGCAATAGGTGGCTCTACTCTGTGAGATATTAACTTGCTGAACACACAAGATGTTTACGGTTTTGCCTTATTAAATTTTCCCAGGGCTAATGCTCAAAAACACCAGCAGTGATGGGCGAGAAAAAAAACTGACTGCAATGCAGCAAATTGTTTCTTAGTTGTTATATGTTACGATGCTCTTGAATGAAAGGTTTTTTTTTTTTTTTTTTTTTTTTTTTTTTTTTTCTTCTCATCCTTTGCAAGTTCATGATGTGACACACTTGGGGAATTTAATTAGAAGTTCCATAAAATATCTCTTTGGATATTTGCAAATTGTTTATCTTGTTTTCATAACTGTGCTCCAGCTGTCGATTGTGTGCTGGTGTAGTGCTTCCTTACTGAAAAAAACTGCTGTACTTTCCTGTGTGCTTTAGACTGGAAAAGGGGGATGCTCCAGTTGAGGAGGGGCAGTCCTGTTGGCTCATTTCTGTCCTTCTGTGTCATTTGTTTATAGTGAGCTAGGTGTGGGGCTGCATTGCAAAGCAGACCGAGGAACTGATCCTAATTCCAGCAATCTCTTTGAAGTATGCAGAGAAGCTGTTGCCTCATGCAGAATCTGTAATTTTCATTAAATGAAAGATGCAGAAAGGCAGAAAGCATGAGACAACTGAAGTAAGTGACTTTAAATTGTCCTTTCAGCTGCAATTCTCATAATACTAACCTCTCCTACACCACCTTCCAGTATGAAATCTAAATTCAAATACTGATGTTTTTATTTTAATGATGTGAGCAAGTACTAGCTGCTGGATGACAATCTGTTTAAAAGGCTGATTTTGGTCCATATATGAAACGATGAGATGTTTGTAGATCTTTTGGTTCCTTTTAAAAGGAAGGGGGAATTTCAGGAAATAAACAAGACTGGCTAGGAATCCTTGTATATATGGTGCTATGTAAGCCTGTTGTGCTTTAGCGCTTTAGGGAGTCTTACCAGGCACCCTGCATTAGTCAAGAGCTGGGAGCTGTTAACTTGCTAGGCAGACAAGTGTAATTGTAGAACACTAATCTGCCGGTGCATTTGGAGAATACTGCTCGTTGCTTTTTGTTCTACACCATACTGTTGCTATGCATCAATTTTTACTGCTTGTATCTTGCTCGAGTTGTTCCATGTAACGAACCCAATTTATTTCAGTTTGGGATAAAACAGGCTTTTGGTTTTTTTTGTATAACTTGTGTATGAATATGGTATGTCATATTGCACTTAAGTTCTGAATGCCCACTGCTGAAGTAATTCACTGCAGGATCTGTAAACCCACCTTCCTTCCCCTTGTCTTTTTCCAGTCTCATGTGGGCTATAGGCTTTGCTCAATGGCTAAAAAATCTTAAAAGTCATAGGACTTGCACTTTTTTCAAGTGTATGTAATATTGACCATTCTTTGGTAAGAATGGAATATTTCTCGGGGAATTTTGCTTTTCTTTGCATGGGAAAGTGGAGCATTTGCTGTAATTCTAAATGGAATGTGTTTTCCGCTTCTTGCTTTATATGGACATGTGATCTTATTAATCTTTAAAGTAAAATATGTTTAATTATAGAAATCATAACAAAAATATACCCCTAGACCTCGCAGTGGATTTTGCAAGGTGTTGAAATGTTAATATTATAAATCTTTAAGCAGCTGTTCAGTGTTCTGCATGTGAATGTTGATCATGCAAGAGCATAAAGGATTTACAGCGTACACTGTAGAAAATTTATTTACAGCTATCCATTTTAGCTGCAAAAGCAAAATCATTCTATGAAATGTAGTATAAAATCTATTTTTGTTGTTAGAATTGAACATGAAGAAAAGCTTATCTATAGCAGATATTCTTTGTTAAGAAGCTTGTTCTCTACCATTCCTCTGTAATAACAGTTTGAGCTCTAAATTTAACAAAGCTTATCTGAATTTGTCAGGAGAGCTTCTCTTCATGTGGTGTGGCTAGAACATCTGAGAAACTACCTTGTTTTAAAGGAGATATCTGATTTCTTTTAATCCTTATTTTTAATAAGGGCAAGTCCTGTAGAAAGTAATAGAGACATGCTAACTCTAAGGGGCAGGGAGAGAAACTAGTATTTGCAAATAGTTCAGCTTAAAATGCTAGCGAAACATAATAGGCTTTCTTTCACTTATTTTTCCTAAATTTCTCAGTTTCTTTCAGAATCATCAGCTCTTCACTTGCGATGGCTCCATTTTATAACCAGATCATTCCAAACTACACAGCTGTTTTGACAGCAGTATCATTTCTATCTGTGATTTAATGATTTTTTTTTTTTTTTTTTTTAAGGATTGTTGCTTTGAAAGCCACAAATTGTCTTATCTATAAATGACTTTTAGTGGGAGTTTTACTTAATGTTGATTCCTAGCCTAATCAAGGGTAGACTTGTAATGTTAGTGCTTTCATTTTTTAATGAAGTACTTCTGCCTATTCTACAGAACTGAACTGGATTCAGTGTTTCTAAGGACTGCTATTGAGCCTCTCTTGGAATAAGAAGTCGAGTATAACTGTTTGTTAATCTTAACTTTGTTTTCCTATTGAGGAGTCATTCAAACTAGAAAATTGTATTGATCTTTCTACAGATGGTCTTGTGTCTTAATTCCTTGAATTAAGTTTATACATTTAAAAGGAAATTTTGTTGTTTGTCCTGCATTGTATAACTCATGACTTTTCTGTTTGGATAAAAAAAATTGGTATGTGAAGTTAATTATGGCAAAATTGAAATTGTTTGCCAAAATGTATCGAATTGTGTTTTTTATAACATTTTTCTCTCTTTTTTATTTTATTTTTTTAGTGCAGCTGTCAGCAAAACGGGTAGACTGATTGTGGTGTAATTTAGAAGTTGTGCTTCAGAATATCTTATTTTATGAAACTTTTTTTTTAAACATGCTAACCAACAATACTTAAAAATTTGGCACCTATCTTTTTTTTTGTTTGTTTGTTTTTGTATGGCATGATTTAAAGGTCACCACTGCTCTCTCAATGTAGGTTGTGAGTGCTGCATGTGTACTTTTCAGAGCAGTAGTGTGAGGAAGCTTACAGTGGAATGGCAGGACGGCCTCATCCTTATGACAGTAACTCCAGTGATCCAGAGAATTGGGATCGGAAATTGCATAATAGACCTCGTAAACTTTGTAAACATTCAAGGTAGGTGCTATGTGCCATCTATTGCATCTCAACACTACAACAAAAATCTATTCCAAGTACTACTGTATCTGGTTGTGGCAAGTCCTGTCATAAACTCTATAGTTCTTGTTAAAAGGTATGCTAGTTAATTGGTTTAAAAGATATTTTCTAACCTTACTTATTAGCCTTCCTAATCTTTGTTAAGCAGTGTACTTAAAATATATGCAACTTTTTCCTTGCATGCAAGTTATGACTCCCTAGGGTGCTTTCTTTCTAAAGCTATGTGTCAGGTACTGCTTTCCCCCTGCTTCACATGCTGTGAGAATCTTTCCTAAATGTTTGCTTTGAAGACATCAAGAAATCGACTAGTGAATTTTCAACAAACGGTATTCAAAAGATGAGCTAAGCAAAGTAGTTAGTTACCTAGCAAATGACCATGAGGAAGCCTGTTGCTGGAAAGATGCAAAACATGAAAATAAGAGTACATTTTTCAAGTACTGTGGTCTTTTATAAAAACAAAATATAACTAGAAGTATTTCTGTTAGCAAAAAGCTAATGATTTATGTTTTTCAGCTGTACACAGGTAGAGAACCAAGCAGCATATTCAACAACAACTTCTAAATTCTGATGTTTTTATTGTATGGATTCAACTAAACCAGATTAAGTGTTGCCTAAAGCTTTCTGTGGATGATTAATATTGTGGTTTTTTTTTTTTTTTCCTGTCACTATACTTGAACCTTTGCTGAGAATCAGAAGGCTTTCAGGGGCACCTGTGTAATCACAGGCTTATTTGTGATGTTACCTTTACATTCAGTAAATAGTGTGATTAATATAGAATTGATGGGATGCTACTACCACTGATGAGTATAGTCTTATGGAATAAACTTTGTATGGTCAATCATGATATGAAGATGTCAGTGTCTTAGGGTTAGTATCAGTGTCTTTGTGGTGCAGTATCAGTAATGAACAATGTAGAAGTAACAGGACAGAGTGTGTGAGCGGAGGACTCTTCACTGTCAGGGCACAAAGTCTAATTGCGAATGGGTGCTTAATTACTGAGTCTAGTTCAGGTAGTTCATCCCTGATCCTGTGTTACTTCCCATACCTGATGATATGGAAGAAAACTTAAAATTGATACTGATGACTCATGATTGGAGTGCTAAATAAAAAGGAATCGTTAATCACATATGATCCAAGTAACTTATAAACTGAGTGCGAGCAATCGGGTATTTTTAATATTGTATCAGCAGCTCAAGGAACAATTTAGTTTAAAATGACTCTGAAAATACATAAGAGTTCTTAACCTTTGAATTTTTCATGCCTCAAGATATTTAAGTGGTGACTTGATCAGTCTGTAAAGAACTATGTGGGAAACAGCAATATGATGATCTTTAGTAAGTAGGCAAATCTGCAACACAATGTAATAGCTGGAAGCTGAAACTAAATAAATCTCATCTAGAAAATCAGTGCACATGTCTTACCATGTGAGATTTGTGATGCGTTATCTATTTTGGGGAAATATTTAAATAATAAAAATGTGTGGCTTTCTAAAAGAGATTATTTGATTCATGATAGGAGTGGAGAAAGTCTGTAGCCTGTGCCTGTCGGAAAGATGGGCTATGGTTGATTGCTTTAGAAAACATGAATTAGAGGTTCATATCTGGCAACATAAGGATATATACCTTTGGAAAAAGGCATGTATAAGCAAAATTAGATGAATTTCTAGCAACACAGAACCTCTGTTTCCAAAATAATTTTATGGAGGTATGTATGACCGGATATTAGTACTCAAGCCGATATCCGATTTATTTATTTTAAATGTAATTGTATTAATGTATTTAAATATAAGGTAATGTAGATACATTTTTGGAAAGCTTTATGAATGAGAAGCCAGCTGATAGTTTGAGGTCATAATAGAGAAATGAATAAATTAAGGAAAAAGTATCGTTCCTTTAAGATACTTCAGTACTTCAAAGAGTAATGTTATTGGAAAACAGTACATTTTATTCAAAAATTTAAACCAAATGATTTATTTTGGGGTGCCTGAGTAGGGGCATATTAATATTGCTTATGACTTAACTGACATTTTTCTCAACAGAAGTGAAAGTCTGTTGTATTAGAAAGTTATATGGGTTAGTACTAAATCTATTTTTCTAGTTTTGAGGATATCAGTCAGTCCCAACTTTCAAAACTTCTGGCAAGTTCTACTATTGTACTCTCTCCTCTTTTTTCCTCAATGTCTTGAGACAGGCAACGTAACAGAGCTCTGAATAAACAGAAGGGAGAGGTGCAGAAAATGAGAACCAAAACTATAATCCAAATAACCCTTCTCCCTCCCCCTCCATGAATCTAAAGAGTCTGACAGGATGAAATTATATAATCTTAAAGCTGACTGTAATTAATGATGCAGTCAAACAGCCATGTTTGAACTGTTCTGGAAGACATTGGGATGCTTTTTATTTAAGTGCCTGATTAAGACAGAAGGCAACTTTTCAGAATTGAATGTTGACTAAACAATGACTAAGGTTCAAGGAAATAGTCTCTCAATTAATGTTTTGCTGGTAAGTATCACTGTTACGTGTTTTCTATTTAATTTTTCATTGCTTATTAGCTTCCTATCTGTAGGAAGCTTCCTCTATAGTGCAAGCTATGATGGAGAATTTTGGCTTAAACTTACCTCTTTCTTATAATTTGTCCTGGATTCCTCCTTGTCTGTTCTGTAGTCTCACTGATTTTCTTGGGTTTTGCTCAGTTTGAGGCAGATGGCTTTTCTCTTATACTTTTGGTTGGGTAGCTTGGGAACAAATGGCATGTAAAGATTCTGATAGTTTTTCTGCTAGGGGGCGGAGGGAGGATTGTGGGAGCCCCCACAAAATCTTAAAACCAGAGTTAAATTCACTGGCTCAGATAGCTGAAATGGTGTGAGTAGAAATTCTCCTGCAGTATGTTAGGAGCTGGTTGCTCAGTGCAAATGCTGCTGCTCTCCTGCCTCTCTCAGCAGAAGTCACTTTCTTCTCTTGATGACTTCTTTATATCCTGAACTTATTCCTTCCCTAAATCCTTCAACTTTCATCATATTTTCATTTTCACTCTACTGCTTCTCACATCTTGATTTTTATTTATGATGATGCCTAACCTGCTTTTCAACTCTTCCTCCAGTGCAGTGTGACCTCTTTAAACAGCCCACAGGCATTCCAAAAAAAATTGCTTAAAAATGCTGTAGTGTAAGACTTATTTGACCTTCTCCAAAGTGGGGTGTGTATGTGTGCACACGCGCGTGCAATCCTTACAGGAGTTTATCCTGAAATGAGCAGTAATTTGTGATGTTGCTTTTGCTCTGTTCATGCTCAGCAAACTTGACTTGTTACTAAGCATTTGACCTGTTAGTGTGAGGATGCAAGGTATCAGGAGCTATCAGCTGCATTTAGACTGTCACAAAGTATAGTTTTCCTTTAAATTTGCGCTTGCTTTTTTCTGGCATAGGCTTTCTGGAAAAGGGATGTTTCTAGCCCAAAAATGGAGGGTGTGCAGTCGTGTTCTTAAAATGCTATTTCTGTACGTATGTATGTACACATGAACTTGGCGAAAGGTGAATTCCTGTTAAATACTGATTCTGGGAGGCTTTGCAGTAACAGATTAAGTGTCCCCTGCAACTCGCCTGGGTGCGAATGCCCCTAAAAGCAGAGGAAGTGTGTGACAAGGCATAACAGCAATACCCCTTTGGGCTGTAGTGTTTGCGTGCTGGAGCGCACCGAGCTGGCAGGACCCGAAATAGCTGCGCAGATGGCACTTGGCAGCGGAGCGAGGAGCTCTCCTCTCGCGCGCTTCTCTCCCTGCCTGTCATGCGCGGGACCCAATGGCTGCCTAGAGATGGGCGAATTGGCAAGTGCGACTCCGGCTCGCGGGGGCTGCGGGGTCAGACGTCAGGACTGCACTACGCATGGCTGAGTCAGTGACTGAGAGAGAAGGAATTGAATTAATACCTAGAGGGGCTTGCGTCTTTGAACACTTAATGGACGGCATAGCTGCGATCCTCTTATCCTTGAGGGGGAAGATGATAGAGGAGGAAGTAAGCCTGGCTAATGGTGCAGTGAGCTACTGATGAGATGATGGAAATATCAAATACGCTGAACTTAAGTAATGCCAAAAGATGCTGATCTGGCTTCCAAACCTGACTTCTTGCAAGGAACAGAATTCCCTTGTTCTCTAATTTCAAAATTATTTCCATGCTTTTGTGTTTCTTCCCTGCCAGATACCAGAGGAAGGTGCGTATCTGCTAACAGCCTTTAGGAGAAGAGTGCAAGGAGAAGTGCTGTTCTTTGTGTGTCCTGAGCAAGGGAAATGTCTGCGGACAAAGAGCTGGCTTCAGAGGGAGGAAGAGGGACTTGAGCGCTGTCATTGTGTTAAGTCATAGCAGCAGGAGCAGAATGGAGCTGGTTATTTATTTATTTAAGCCTCACAGAAATGTTGCTGTAACTTAGTGCATAGCTTTAAGGCTCTATATCTGTTTAATACAAGTGTTGATTATGTGAATGCAAGCATCCTAGGAAAGGGTCTAAGTTCGTATATGGAGTTGGTTAATAGAAGTTTAGAAGGTAAAAGGGAGGGGGAAATGAATGAATATCTTGTTTAGCATTTCTTTGCTGGGCTTTCAGTTTTCTGTGCTACTCTTTTTTTTTTTTTTTTTCCTGGCAATAAGTATTTTGGTTTACCATCATAATTCTGTGCAAATAAGAGACTGTTTTATAAAACAGTATGTTTATTGACGATGCTAAGTAAAATGCACATGAACTCTGAGTTGGAATGCATGACATTTGTTTTGGTGGCAGAATTAATTCAGTTTAATGACTTCTTTTAATCATTAGTAATATATTCAGAGCAATATGTTGTTATGTATCGAGACAAAGAGGATCTCTCAACAGATGATTCAAAAGCATTATTAAATTGCTCTAACAGTTTTTTTTTTTTTTTTTTTTTTTTTTTTTTTACTTCTACTTTAGAAAGCCTCTTGCCTTACTGCAGAAATACAAAGCATGCCAGTATGACAAATCTGCCATTTTGATGGTCCTCTCTTCCTCCTTTACTTTTATTTAGGGAGTTTTGCTTAAATAAAACTTTTAGATTATTTGGCTTTGTTTTTCTGACAGCTGCTTTTAAAGAAAATCTTTGTTTTCTCCTGTTGCAAAAATAGAGTTTTCTTTAGCATCATTTGAGGAGGAAAATAAATCCTTACTTACTCACCCTAACATTTTTTTTTTTTTGCATGGCTGCAGTGTTAGTGTCCCAGTATTCCTTTGGAGCCAGGAAGAAGTATATATGGAATTTATGGAGATTGTGTAAATATACCAATATTCTTTTTTTTTTTCCCCTATATGAAAGCAGAGGATAAAGCAAGAATTGGGAGGTTAGGGTGTGGATTTTTTTTTTCTTCCTTTTGCAATTGCAAATTAAACATTATGTTAAGCTCCCAGGAGAAGAATTTTGCTTTTGCGTGTCTGTCATTGCTGATACCTTCCCCAGTGCAGTTTCTAGCTGCTAGTCCTCAACTGGGAAATAGTCAAAGCTCCAAATTACAAATAGTTCTTTTTAGAATGAGATGAAGATCGGAAGCTATATCTCGGAGGCTTGAGGTAGTGTAGCATGCTGAGAGTGTCCTTCACTGCTGCAGGCTGAAGTTGCAGGTGGTACAGTGTGACAGCCAGGGGCTACGGAGGAGCTGGGGCTTCCTGGTACTCTTAACCATCAGTAATTTGCTGCTGCTTGAAAACATCTGCTGCCTTACCTGGTCTGCGTAAGGTCTGGGGAGCCCTAGCACTTGCTGGTGCTTTCATTGGTTTGCAAAGGGGCTGCTGTCAGACCTGGAGCTGAGCTGCATTGCCCGAACTGCGGAGCTCCCAGTTTGGCTTATCCATGTGGTTTTGGATCGCTTTGTATTTAAATCCCATTTTGGATAAAATTAAGTCTCGATGAACAAAATATACTGCAGTCTTTTTTAACAACTTTACCATAGTTTTACTTTTAATGATTTTAGGAGAGGGAGTGAATATTTTGACATAACCTGTTAATGAAATTAAGACTCACTTAGGATTTCCGGTGTCGTCTTTTTCTCTGAACACTTGCAACTTTCTAAGGCCTCTTTACAGTGCAATCTAAGTGCTGTGTTTTACTGGTCATAGCTGTAGGATTGAGGCTTCTTTTTCAGACCAACTTACACACTAGCTCAGTAGCACAGTTTTCAAAGGCAAGTATTGCCCGCTAAATTCAGCAAATGATTCCTCTGGCCCCCTAGATCCCATCTCCCTTTTTTTATATGTATTTTTTTTCCATTATTGAACTTTTTTCAGGTCTATTTGTCTCCTGTAATTGAAATGGGACAAGTTACAATGGTGTGTTCCCATGTTCCCTCATCCTCCACCTTGCTTGTCCCCTGCACCTACTGAGGCAAAAGTAGCCAGTAGTGGGAAAAAAGTAGCTGCAACATTGAGCTGAACACACCTGTCATCTCTTCCAAAATGACTAAGGAGGAAGGCTCCTGCCAGCTGAGTCAATGCAGCTTCCTGTAGCACCTGTTTTTCTCTGCTCCTGTGAAGAGATTATTAACCAGGGCTCCCCTTCCTTCAATGTGGGCTCTGAATCATTGCTGAGAAGGTAATGGGGCCTCAGATAGTTTTCTGGTATTAAGAGTTGCATTTTAATTGCATTCTTCTCTGTTAAAGGGTAGTTTGCATCTGCCCTGCCAAAAGATGTTATATGCTTACAAGTCCTTGCTGAGTTTTTGTTTCATTTCTTAGTATGTTTTCAGTCTTTAAAGAAACTAGAGTGCTTTGGTTATTGTGAAATAAGGAATCATAAGTTTGATACTGTGGAATAGGACACCTATAAGACCATGATTTCTCACTGCATGGTTAAAAATATTATCTTGGAGGTAGGATCAAAATGCTTCCTGGACAAAGGTCTGAGCATGTGGCTTTATTAGGGCTTGCTGACATGACTTGTCTCCAGACTGCTGCATATGTTTCGAGTACTCCTCTGGCTCTTGTGAGGTGGCTGTGCCATGAGGTGCAAATGTAAAGCTGTTAAGGGCAGATGAGATAAGGGTGGTGTGTTGTGGTTTTTTTTTTTTTTTTTTAAGTTTATGCTAAGTTTAGCTGTTAGTATCATCTCTCTGAGGACATTGAATGATGTACAGATGGATTGTTATCTGTAAACAGGGTTCAAATTTGTTTGCAAGTGCTAATCATAGGATGCAAACTATCACTTCCTCTATCACTTCATACCTATTAAAATAGTTATCTTCTGTATGCATTAGTATATATGTAAGAAAAGATGAAACCTTCTTCTAAATTCTTGATGTTTATGAAAAGGATGTTTGAGAATCTCAGTCTGCCAAATATCTGTGAGTTTATTTTTCATAACACAGAGTATATCTCTTTGACAGAGAAGCAGAACAAGTAATGAGACATATTAACCATATCTTTATACATTCAAAATAACACTGGGCGTCTTGTGGAGTACTCTGTTGCCTCTAATGCAACTGGTTTAGTTCTTGGACTGCACATCTGGGCATTTCCAGCCATGGGCGGGGCTTGCAGTTGTTTTACCTTATTCAGTAGACCTCTGTCTGCCTTCACAAATAGAAGAAGCATATCTTATTGCAGCATATTTTCAGCTTGGCAGGAAATGGTATTGCAGTGGATTCTCTTTGCACCAGACTTCTGCTTTAGCAGTTGAGAGCTTCTTCTGTTGCTCACAAAGCCAAGAGGTACATTTCTTATTCTTTGTGTCCTAGTAGCCATTTTGTGCCAATGTGAGCACCAAGCTAAACTATATCATAAGATCTGTAGTAGCCTTTTGTCCTAATTTAAACTTCTCCTCTTGTATCAATCACAGATACCTGAAGCTGAAAGAGTGAAGCTAAAACATGTCAGGCTAGATTATCACCTTTTAGAATAACCTTAATTATATTTTTTCCTTCTTCTAAGAGAAGTAGAAAGAGGACATTCTGTGCAACTTGTACAATTTTGCTGTACTGTTCCTAGCTAGGCCATTATTGCAACCTCTTTGTGCTCTTGATTCGTGTAGCATTCCTAGCTGATGTTTTTGAGGTCTCTTGGGTGAGTTGTTGGGTTCACAAGCCATAAGCAAGTGGGTCTTTGCGGCCCTGTTTCTTGGTCTTGGTGGGAAGTAATAATACTCCTCTACCTACTGGATCTTGTAGGTGTCCACACTTCTGTCTTGGTAATCCTGTATTCAGGGTTTTTAAAAAGTGCTTTAGTTAAACTTCTACCTTGTAAATGAGGAGTGTCATCATGCCTGTGCTCAAAAGGCAAGTAACAAAACCTGATGTAGGAATTGCATGGGGATGCAAGGAGACAGATGTGTCCATCCTCATACATCTATTATGAACAGTATAAGTTAGATGTATGTATTTTTGCCCAAATTATTTCTTATAGCTTTTGAATTTGATGTTTAATATTCACTTTCTGAAAATGCTGGACCTTGAACTAAGATGTTTTGTTAGTAGGTTTAATAATTAATTACAAAGTAAAACCAGTATCTTAATTAAAGAAATATAATAGGACCTAGTCTAAAATAGCGTAAAGTTGTTGCAACAAATTCTGCTGAATTAGAACAAATGTCCAGCTTGTTACTGACAGTGCTGTAGGTCTTAGTTTTAATGGTATAGCTGATATGTTTGCTGTCTGGGTTGTGATCTCTTAGTATTGACTCTTCTAAGAGGAACTAGAGATTAAAAGAGGAATGCACAGGCTGATGTGTCTTGATGCATTAACTAGCTTAAGGCTGACCTCCTTTTTAAAGGGCAAGTTGCAATAAAAGCCAAGTGAGTACTGGCAGTCTATAATCTGAGATCTGAGAATGTTTTTCTAAAACAGATTTTATTCGAGAAGAAAAGACCCTTAGCTTTTAATTTCTTGATTTGATTAAAACACTTAAGGTCACATTAAGAATCAAAATAAAATGCTCAGTTATATTTGGCTCACTGATTCTGTAAGGGATTTCTGTGAGCAATGTTTTTGTAGATCACAGAAATAAACAGGTATTTCTTGCTATCTGTCTATTTAATGTTCCAAATCATTGTTCATGTTTTTTAATATAAACATAAACAAAGCAATGAAAATGGAGGTGGATAATGTTCATCTTCAAAACATGTGCATGGAGAATAAATTGTAAATGCCTTTTAAATTTGAATGTACAAGGTTCATGATACTTTGAAATGCTCAACTCTTATTTCTCTTCTTAGTACCTCATCTCGTATTGCTAAAGGACTAGACTGTACAAAAATGAGCCTTCATGGTGCTAGTGGTGGACATGAGAGATCAAGGGACAGACGCAGATCAAGTGACAGATCTCGTGACTCATCCCACGAAAGAGCAGAATCTCAGCTCACTCCATGCATCAGGAATGTTACTTCGCCAACAAGACAATATCACTCTGGTGAGTTTGGAGTCTAGAGCCTTTCAGGATGAAAAGAATAATTACTACTTTGTTAAAAGAATAAAACAAAAAAAATCCTTTTAGTGGTGGTACAGCATACAGACTTCTACCATGTGGCCCTGACCTGGCCGGTCAAACCATTTTTGATAGGTCTTATTTCTTTCAAATCACAACAGCAATTTAATTCTTCTGAGAACAGATTGACTGAATATCTTCTCTTGCTTGATAGATTTTAGATATATAGAAATGCAGATCAAGAAACTCTGCTTAAAAAAAAAAAAAAAGGCAGTTACTTTTACCTACAGCGCTAAACACAGGGTCTTTTATGCACAGCTCCTGAATTATACTGAGCTGTTTTTTCCAAAATGGAATGCTAAATTATTCTTCTAATGGCCTTGGCAAGGCAAGGTGCCTTTGAGTAGTAGAAACTTTATATATCCTATATAGACAACTACTATTTTTGTAGGTTTTTAGAATTGTTATTATTAGCATCTTTAGTTGAGTTTGACTTACGAAGTTGCCATATTTTGCTTCTTCAAAGAAACAAGTTGCACAGAACTCATGCAGATCTTAATTTTGTTTAACAATTTTTCCCCCTTCGTTTCCTCCCCAACAAGATCGAGAGAAGGATCACAGTTCATCTCGACCAAGCAGCCCTCGTCCCCAGAAGATTTCCCCGAATGGTTCTACTGTGAGCATGGGGAACAGCAGCAGGAACAGTAGCCAGTCGAGTTCAGATGGGAGCTGTAAGGCTGGTGGGGAAATGGTATTTGTATATGAAAATGGAAAAGAGGGAGCTCGGAACATAAGAACATCTGAACGAGTAACGCTCATAGTGGACAACACTCGATTTGTTGTAGATCCTTCTATCTTCACAGCACAGCCTAACACAATGTTGGGCAGGTTTGTGTCTTTCTTTTAATCTTTAGCTGTAGAAGAACTGTTAACATTTAATATTACCATTTTGTAAAAGTGTTTAAGATAAAAATCTGATAAAAGTTCTCCATGTTTGTTAAAGTTGCCAGAAGATATCTTTTACCTAGGTATATTCATGATATATTCATTTCCTTTTTATCTTTTTGAGCCTTGCTTCCCTTTTGTCTGCCGCATGCTATCTCCAGAGCAGTGAATATAGCTAGAGTCTTTCAAAACAGCGGAGGAGAACCTTGAAGGAACTTCTTAATTTTTATATAATAGGCTACCCTGACAACATTCAGGCTTAGCAAAGTTGTTTTCTGAAATGCCTTTTGAACAAGGGCATGTCAAGTGGATATTGTTCCTCCAGTGTAGCGGTCAGTGTGTCTCAGCAAAGAGACTTAACATTCAAAACTGAATGAAGGGCCACAGAGGGGAATGTAATATTCTGTATGGAAGCTCTAGAGAGCAACATATTTAACAGGCTTGCTTTTTAGGAAAACATTTTATATTTTCCTTGCTTGCTAACTTGCAGAAGAAAATGGTAAAAGGAGATAAAGAGAAGAAATCAATAATACAATGAAATTCATGATATCAGGACTTCATATAATATTTGCACACATGTCCACAAGTAAACATCCAGTACAAGAGATTTTATATCGGTGTGAAGCTTCGTGGTGAAATAGTCACTTTTTTTATGTTCGCCCTCAGAGTAAGGGGTGCTGGGTAATGCACTAGATTTTTTTGTGTTGCTGAGCTTTGTTGCCCCGAGGGATTAATCTGAGGTACAACCTTATTTTATCTTCTGCTAATTCAAAAATAGGTTAATAAAAATATGGAAGTATTGCTCTAAAATGAAAGCTATTTATAAACCCACTGTCCTGCAGTGCCAATTCACAGGACACTGAGCAAGATCTGCTTAACTAGAATGTATTAGGGAGTAAGAGTAGCTATACTAGGGATGTATTTTTTGCCTGAAGCCTGTACCCTACTGGATTGCCATTTTCACTAAATATTCTTTTTGGCTTAGAAATAAGACAGAAAATTCATGTCAAATCAGCAAGTGGAAAAGTGAATTTGTTCTCCACTGTAAATGTGCACAGTACTCCCATTGTGTATTTTTTTGAGTGGTGTATATGAAAGCAAATTTTTGCCATTTGGTAGGTTTATAAAGTGAATTGTAAAGAGTAGATGGCAATATTTTGTAAGCATAGTGTATAGTTGAGACACAAAGAAAAGTTTAAGTTAAATCTGTGGTTCCTCATTAGCCTAAATTTCCATGCATCCTCACTGGAAGAAATAGGCTGTATGTGCTATAGTTATTTACGGACATCTTCTATCAGAATGATATTTTAGCTTTGGAATTAACTATTTTTTAAACTAAATTAAATTTCAAATAGATAGAACTTACTTAACACTTTGTCAAAATCGCCTCAGATATTCTTAAATAATCAGAATTTAACAACAGAAACTTTGTGTTGCATCCACCACACAAGTGCCAAATGTTTGTTCTGAGAGGGAAATGACTTGGTCTGTCTCTTGCTTTGATCAAATAATATCAGTAGGTGAGGGTTAAAGAATAAAACTAATCTTTTATCAGTTACGTTACCTCCTTTCTATTTACCAATTGTGTTAGGTTGCTGAACATAAACTGAACACTGTATATGTATGAGAGAGGATAGACTTTTCTTTCCTCTGCCATTTCCAACTGTAAAAAGAAAAAAAAAAAAATCTAATTAAATGATTTTCTTGAATAGGATGTTTGGATCAGGCCGAGAACACAACTTTACGCGTCCTAATGAAAAGGGAGAGTATGAAGTTGCTGAAGGAATTGGATCTACTGTGTTTCGTGCCATTCTGGTGAGTTTTTATAGGTAGGGGAAAAAGGCAAGGAGAAGTCCTATTAGATCAAATAGCATGAGTATAAAAAAAGTGTAACCTCTTGATTTAACATTACTTTCATATATAAACTTTGTGAGTGCATAACAGAAGAACAGAAATACTGTTTTTGAAGAGATGGAAACTCTCCTAACACTCCTAAGTATATGTGTGAAACAAAAACAACAACAAACAACATGAAACTACAGAATATTGTGAATTTCAGCCTGGAAAGAATATGTCCCCTTACACATTCCATATGCAGAAAGATGTAGAGGTATTATACTACTATAACAGAGCCAGAATACATGTATAGATAAAAGATAATACACACGCAGAAAAATGTTCAATACTAATAGTTGTCATTTAAATAGTAATTTTAACTGGAGTTTTAACTGGAGCTGCCCCAAAAGCAGCGACATTGGAAATTGGATCACTGTTGAAGACAGCAATATTCACGAAGCTTAACATGGGTTTTGCTTGCTCTTAAACTCAGTTGGGTGATGATTGTGGAGGGCCTTATAAGTGTTCAATTATTTGTCAGTGAATATTCCCGAGTGCATTGAGCTTCTTGTTTATGCCATTGCTACAGGATTACTACAAGACTGGAGTGATACGCTGCCCTGATGGGATATCTATTCCTGAGCTGAGAGAAGCATGTGACTATCTCTGTATCTCCTTTGAATATAGTACTATTAAATGCAGAGACCTCAGTAAGTATGGATTTTTTTTTTTGAAGTACGAGAATGATACAGTGTTTGAGATAATGAAATGAAACAGTGGGAGCATGCATTTTTCTGCTGCACTCAGCTCTGAGGAATACTTAAAATCTATTGATGTATTTGCACTATCATGAACACTAAATAGTGTTTTTGCAGAGGTAGGAGAGGATAATTTATTCTACTCTTTGCTAAGAAAAATAAGCTATGTTGCTAGCAAAAGTACAGCTGTGCTGGTGCATCACTTCCAAGTGTGTAGCATCTCTCTAAATGCTTTTTTTCCATGAACACAGTCAAAGACTTGCTGAAGTTTTAAACTGACCTGACCTGTGTCTTAGAACCTGTTGTGTCATTACTTTGTATAGGCCAGTGCAGTGCCTGCCTAGCAAGCCAGTCTCTGCAATTGGCAGCTCATATTGAAGGTGTCTCTGTTTCTAAGCTGCTGCTTTCCTTTAGGAAACTTGAGAGAGTCTTGCATGTAGTTACCAAATGTTTAGCAGTGGTAAAACACTCAGGAGATCTACTCAGTGCTACTGGAAGCACTATTCTGTCTGCCCAAGAGAATTCTAGTACCTGCAGGACAGTCCTATCAGTCTGAACTGCTGAGTTGATTCTGGTAAACATCTGAAAAAGTTCTCATCTTATACAAACAAACTAAAAATGTATTTTCAGCTGGCTGCAGTAAATAATACAAAACCAGAACTTCTATGTTTCTTTTGCTTTCATTTCTTTACCGAATTTTCAAATGTGCTTATGCTTCTAACCTTTATTTCAGGTGCTCTCATGCATGAATTGTCAA
The DNA here is from genome assembly GCA_034781795.1 of Crypturellus tataupa. Taxonomy (NCBI): domain Eukaryota; kingdom Metazoa; phylum Chordata; class Aves; order Tinamiformes; family Tinamidae; genus Crypturellus; species Crypturellus tataupa. The sequence continues at coordinate 750,132 of JAWLRI010001056.1, read as the reverse complement.
ATGATGGTGCTCGCAAACAGTTTGAGTTCTACTTGGAAGAAATGATTCTCCCATTAATGGTAGCCAGTGCTCAAAGTGGTGAACGAGAATGCCATATTGTTGTGCTGACAGATGATGATGTGGTGGACTGGGATGAAGAATATCCCCCGCAAATGGGAGAGGAATATTCACAAAGTAAGGTTGTTTTGGTGTTTTTTACTGAGCCACACTGTAGTGAAGATGGTAACAGTAGACAAGCTACCTTAACTCATTCATGAGCACTGTTAGTAAAGTCCTTACAACATCCCTATTGCTTCACAAACACTTAGGTTTGGGAGGTTGCATAACATTTTGCTTCATTTAAACATATGTTGCATGTTGCATTCAAGTTTAGGTCAGAAGGAGGAACTAATCTTTATTTTTAAGGCATTGTTAGTCAGTGGTGGAGGAGATGAAAGAAATAAGTTCAGAAAGAGCTTGACAAGAAAAGCTGAACTGGAGCCTTGTTTACCACGGGGAACAACTAGTACTTTGAAACATGAAGTGAGCTTCTGGTTGTTATGTAGAAGTATAACAGCTTGCTCTGTAGATGGGTTAAAGCACCTATTAATGGAGAGCCCTTCTCTGCATGTACGTTGTCCTTATAACTGGAAATGTCTCTCCAATGTGAAAACTTGAGTTTTAGGATTTTGAGGTGTCTGGTAGGAACTTGAAATGCTCCCTGTACAGTAACCTAAAATCCTCCTAAAAGCTTCATTGGTGGGTAAGTTCTGCTAGACTTTTGGAGGACCCTAAGCTACAATTACGCAGCATCCCTCTGAGGGGAGAGTAGGTGCAAATACAAATAAAATACAGCTCTTTTAACGTAGTAACACAGCTGGCTTAGGTTTCTCAGACCTTCATGTCTCAAATGTGAGTTAAAAATTCCTCATACCCTATGTAATTAACCAGGCACATGCTTGCCTCTTTAATACTTTTCTTACAAGATTAATGGCCCACATTCCTTCCTTTCAAGTGCTATATATAAACTAATTTTATTGAACTCCCTCTTGTTCTACTTCATGTCTGGGGTTTCTGATACTGATTTGCCCAGAACTTGGAGATATAAGTGTGTAAAGCAGACAAGACTGATGGGGTTGGGTGGGGGGGGAACAAAACAAAACACAAATCAAAATAAAAACAACCTCGTCCTGTGCAGCTGCCCAGCTTTCCAGGGCCTTCAGTCATTTCTCTGACTTCTGTCTTAAATATTGAGAGGTTCTTAAGTCAGTCTTTGTCCCTCTGTCTCCCTCTTGTTCTGAAATAAAAAATATTTGATTAAAGCAAAACAGTAGAAACAAGATCACAGGATCTTTCTGTCTAAAATTAGAACCTCTGAACCTCTGAATACCATTTTTCTCATTAAAATGTATTTTTAGTTATTTACAGCACAAAGTTGTACAGATTCTTCAAATACATTGAGAATCGAGATGTGGCCAAATCGGTCCTGAAGGAAAGGGGGCTCAAGAAGATCCGATTGGGCATTGAAGGTAAGAAGAACTTTGCTTATAAACTGACTTTGGAAAAGGTGAAGATGCTAAAAGCATCTTCATTCTCAGTAGCTTTGTAACCTCTTTCTTTGTACATCAGTTGGTAGTGAAAACATTTGACTGTGCATTTGCTTCCTTCAGCTAAGATTGAATAGCGCACAGTGGTGTCTGGTTCCATTCAGGGTGCTGATGGTGACAAGCACTAATGCTCACTCTGCCTTCACACATTGTCTTTCTGTAAAAGAAAGCTACAGGAGATGTTAACTTTTGGTATTATCTGATGTTTCTTAGGTTACCCTACGTACAAAGAGAAAGTGAAGAAGCGCCCAGGTGGAAGGCCGGAGGTGATTTACAACTATGTCCAAAGGCCATTTATTCGAATGTCTTGGGAGAAGGAGGAAGGAAAGAGTCGGCATGTTGACTTTCAGTGTGTGAAAAGCAAATCTATTACAAATTTGGCAGCAGCAGCAGCAGATATACCCCAGGACCAGCTTGTGGTAATGCATCCTACCCCCCAAGTAGATGAGTTGGATATTCTGCCTATTCATCCTCCACCTAGTAACAGTGAGATGGATACTGAGGGACAGAACCCAGCACTCTGATGTAGCCTTGTATTAAAACTAAAGCATGCTACTTAAAATGACTCTGTACTCGACTCATACTACACTGCAATTCCAGTCTTCTTCATTGTGTAACAGTGTTTAGGGTATTGCAGTATGGACCTTTTAAAAAGACCAAAGGGAGCATCTGATTGTTTTCTAAGAGTACAGAGAAGCGCATCCTGCGGTTACAGTTACATATATGTATTTGTTTACCAGTAGGTTTGTGATGTTGGTTGTTTGTATGCTGGACTGTCCTCACTCTAAGCCCATCAGAAGCAGTGGGGTGTTTGTGGCTAGTGTGCATTCAATATTGTTACATGTGGGCTAGAATGCAGATTTGGAACCGATAGTAGCACTTTATAAATGGTTGATAAATGGGATTTCAAGCCATTTTTTATAATGTATTGCACAATACTAACAAAGTGCTTCTATCAAAAGTGTTAACTGTAAATAGTTTTGCTCTGACTAGATCGACCCTTTTAAAGTTATTGTATATGGTTGAGCACAAAAATACTATTATTGGGTTTTTGGATTGAGGACATGATTCAATGACCCATTTAACATCTTGTTAAACTCGAAGTTCTTCAGTGAATTTTTTCACTTGTTTGCAGCGTGAGCCATGTTCAAAAGTTGTGAACAACGGATAGGGGCTTTATCTTAAAATTTGCCTTACCTTAATCTGTTCACAAATATTTATTTACTAAATTTTTCATAAATGTCATGAAATAGGAAAATATAAAAGGTTAATTCTTCATTTATTAATGATTGTAAACAAGTTTTTCATTCAAATAAAATTTCCATTATTTTAATTGGTTTGAAGTATCTGTGAATAAGATTAAGAATATGATGAATTTTGAAAAAGGTGCTTTGCTTTTCTTATGGTGGTTGGAGAACACTTAGATTGTTATTAAATATTTGGGTGGAAAACAAGTATTGCTTAATATTAAAAAGAAATCTGTGGCACTACCAGACAACTTTAACTAGCCTTTCTGTTGCATTTTTTTTTTTTTTTTTTTTTTTTTTAGCTTAACCTCATAAACTAATTATTAACTTATATATAAAAATACTGT